>MU224523.1:1196195-1220713 GCA_018584345.1 Thuja plicata | reverse complement strand
ACATTATCCCGCCTTATTTTGTGTCTTTGGAAAAGCTGTTTAATAGACATGATGCTTATATAGAGCAGAAGAGGATGGAAAAAGGACCCACTACTGGTGAGTATGAAGGGGTGAACATCGGTGATCCGAATGACCCCAAGATGATCAACATTGGAAAATGTTGTTCACCTGAAGAGAAAGAAGCTGCCAAGCAACTCTTTATAGAGTACAAGGATGTTTTTTCCTGGAGCTACGAAGACTTGAAAAGTTATAGAGGCGGAGAAGTGAAACATTAGATTCCTCTAAAGCCAGATGCCGTCCCTTTTCGCCAGAAATAGAGGAATTATAATCCAAAGATAGTAGATTCCATATTCTGAGAGGTGGATAAAATGCTGAAGGCTCAGATTATCTACCCAATCCATCACTCTACTTGGCTAGCTAATATAGTGCCTGTTCGGAAAAAGAACGGAGAAATCAGAATCTGCGTCAATTTTTAGAACTTGAATCAGGCGTCCCTTAAAGATAACTTCGCCCTTCCCAATATGGATTATTTACTGCAAACGGTGGCTGGGTCTGAGATGATGTCCATGCTCGATGGGTTCTCGGGCTATAACCAGATTGAAGTGGAGGAGAAAGATCAGCACAAGACGGTGTTCACAACTCCTTGGGGTACATTCACATACCACAGGATGCCTTTCAGTCTGATAAATGTAGGTGCTACTTTTCAAAGGTGCATGAGAAAAAAATTTGCTGATCTGAAGGATCAGATCATGGGGATATATCTGGATGATCTCACCGCATTTTCAAAGAAAAGAAAAGACCACATAGAAGACTTGAGGAAGGTCTTGCAAAGATGTTGGGATCATGGAATCTCCCTCAACCTAAAGAAATCTGTGTTCTGTGTAACATAAGGAAATCTCCTCGGTCACATAGTCTCCCAAGAAGGAATCAGGATCGACCCTAAGCGAGTTGAGGCTATTCAAAGATTGAGTTTGCCACTGAACAGAACAGGAGTGAAGTCATTTTTTGGGCAAGTCAATTTTCTCAGAAGATTTGTACCAGATTTTGCAGAGATAACCCAGTGCATTGTAGATATGATGAAAGGCAATGCAAATTTTAAATGGAGCGAACCAGGGAAATAGGCTTTCCAGAACATCAAGGATGCTATTGCTAATGCTCTGGTGTTGAGTCATCCAAGTTACGAGCGGGATTTCATCATCTACTGCTACGCTTTCGAACACACTCTGTCAGCTATACTCATGCAAAATAATGATGAAGGAGTTCAGGCCCCTATAGCTTTCATGAGCGTTCCCTTAAAGAATCATGAATTAAGATACTCTCAGATTGAGAAACATGCTTTTGCGGTAGTTAAAGCATTGAAAAACTTCTGGTTCTACATCTTGCATTCGCATTCTGTGGTCTATGTCCCAGATGTAGTAGTGAAGAGTGTGTTAACACAGCAAGAATTGGGTTGCAATGCTCGAGGAGCTTGGATAGCAAAGACGCAGGAATATGACATTGAAATTAAGCCCACTAAAATGGTAAGGGGAAATGCTTTGTGCAGAGCAATCGCGGAAAACAAGATCACGGAAGAAATAGAGGAATCTAAAGAAAAGTAGTTGGTCTTGGCCGTGGGACTCCAAGATACATGGTTTGAAGATATTGTTTACTTCCTCACATACAGAGAATGCCCAGATGGCCTGACGGTGAAACAGAGAAGAGAGCTAAGGTTAAAGGCTGCTAAATTCATAGTTTGGGATGACAAATTGTTTAAGAAGGAAATTGATGGTACTTTCCTCAGATGCGTAGATAAACAACAACAAGAGATAGAGGAATCCAAAGAAAAGCAGTTGGTCTTGGCCGTGGGACTCCAAGATACATGGTTCAAAGATATTGTTTACTTCCTCACATACGGAGAATGCCCAGACGACCTGACGGCGAAACAAAGAAGAGAGCTAAAATTAAAGGTTGCTAAATTCATAATTTGGGATGATAAATTGTTTAAGAAGGTGATTGACGGTACTTTCCTCAGATGTGTAGATGAACAACAACAAGAGAAGCTGCTGAAAACTTTTCATGATGAAGCCTGCGGAGGACATTTCTCATCCTCCGTCACTGCTTTCAAAATTTTGAGACAATGCTACTACTGGCTTGGGATGTTCAAGGATGCCTATTCCTGGGTAGCGAGATGTGAGAAATACAGGATGTTTTCAGGGCATCCTCAATTAGCTGCTCTCCCATTGAAGCCTATGGTGATAGAGGAGCCTTTTCAACAATGGGGTCTTGATTTCATTGGCCCAATTAATCCAGCTTCCAGCGCTGGTCACCAGTACATAATAACTGCTAATGATTATTTCACCAAGTGGGTGGAAGCTAAGGCAATGAAGAGAACAACTTTAGAAGTGGTATGTGAATTTCTTAAAGAAAATATACTGGTTAGGTTTGGTGTCCCGAATAAGTTAGTGATGGACAATGTAGCTTATTTCTCTTCAGCTGAGATTACTAGTTTTTGTTTCGAATATGGAATCACTGTTAGCTATTCCTTAGATTACTTCCCATAGGGAAACGGCCAGGCCGAATCTAGCAATAAGAATTTAGTGAGTATTATGAAGAAGCTGGTGGAAGATAATCAGAGAAACTGGCATAAAAAGCTTCCTGAAGAATTATGGGTGGACAGGGTGATGCCAAAGAGGGAAATTGGTGTATCACCTTTCAAGTTGGTTTATGGCAATGAAGCGAGCCTCCCATTACCTCTGGAATTGGCTACCAACAAGCTCAGAAAGGTGATTGAAGATGGTACGTTTAGGGATGGATTAGAAAAGAGGATCTTGTATCTGACCAAGCTGGAAGAAGAAAGAGCAGAGATAGTAGATCACATCACTCAGCATCAACTACGAGTGAAGAAGCTATTTTATAGAAAGGCAAGACCATGAAAATTCATGGTGGGCGATAGTGTATTATTGTGGGATAAGAGAAGTGCTCCCAGAGGGATGCATAAGAAGTTTGATTCCCTATGGAAAGGCCCGTTCATAATCCACCAGGCATTCGATAACAATTCTTTCAAGTTGGCGTATCAAGATGGTGAAGTGTTACCACTGACCTTCAACGGTCAGGATTTGAAGCTTTTTCAAATTGCAGATTGAAAACAAGTAACCCCTGTAATGTATCATAGTTTTGTTCTATTGCTTTGCATTCCTTAGGTTAGTTTCCTTTCCCTTGCTTTTGTTCCTTTCCTGTTTTGCTTGCTTTTGTTGGTGTTTCTGCATTGCCGCCTTTTGTTTTTCCTTGTGAAACCAGAGATAATGAGTCCCTCGCTTGGGTATAATCTACCCAAGTCCCCAGTCGGAGCCAGCTATTGCCCCACTTTTCATCCTGTACCCATGCTGTCAAAGTGGAGGATTTTGGAGTCATTTTTGGTCGGTCTGGTCAGTCTGAGTCTAAGTCTAAGTCTTTCTTAAGTAGGCTGTCTTTGCCAAGTTTCCCTGTCATTTCCTTCTTGCTCCATGCCGGGTGGGTTTCTCTCAAAGTCTCTTCATTCTGGGTAGGTTGTAGATCCCAACCCGGCAAAGATAATGTGCTCCAATTGTTGTTCTTTCTCAGGCAGAGATCAAAAACTGGTATGGATCGATTCTGCAGGCCTCAACGATCCTAATGCAACAAACGACAAGCAATTTGGTTAAGAAATGAGCGAGAATGAGCTCGGCGGGATTTCAAGAATCATCTTCTCCATGGCGGAATTCTACCTAAGAAAGTGATTTTCCAAAAAGGCAGGACTTTACACTTTGCGGGAATCGCACCTCCCACGTAATTTTCCACAAAGAAGAACTTTACGCTTTGTGGGAATCGCACCTCCCAAGTGATTTTCCGCAAAGCTTAGTTATAACATGGTGGGCCCGATTGATGAAAAAGGAATATTATATTATTGTTTTGAGAGATCAAGTAAAGCACGTGCTTTAAGTGGAGAAGCCCTTTTCTCATTTTCCGCCAAGGAGAAGCAAAGTTGCAAATTTTTGCAAGGAGAAGCACTTTTTGAGTTTTCCGCAAAGAAAGTGGAAGATGACCTCTCATGTTCATTTTCCACCAAAGAAGCTATAATGTCAAATCCCACAATGGAGAAGCAGATTTGGTATTTTCCGTCGGAAGCATTCAGTTTGGGATTTTCTGCCAATTGCATTAGAGGCTCGAGTTCAAGATAAAGATGAGGATTCTCGATACCATTAGAGGTTGAAATCGAAACTGAATAGCATCAAACATGTGAAAAACATAAGCAGTTATTTAACTCTGTAGCCCAATGGATTAGACTCGACAGATGTTATTAAAGACAAGATGAAAGATTCAAATTGAAGTGTCACAGTTTGATTGACGCTTCTGCACGTGGCCATGGAAGAGCTGCCAAAGCTTATCAGACAAAGATGGGAAGAGAAAAGGAATCCAAATGATTTAACTTCCCCTATTCTTTTCCATTTCTTTTCCCCTGCAATTAGTTAGCAACAGAAGTGGTTTCTGGCCATCTGTCAGTTAGAGGGAGATGAACCGATTAAGCTTCCTTTGTAACGGTCATTCCCTGGCTCTATATGTATCAAGTTGAAAGATTAATGAAAGGTCGGCAAATTTTTGGTGTGGAATGCTTGATGTTGTAGAGACAATTGAAGGTGTTTTATGTCAATTATTTTCTGTTCCAGTTAGTTAGATGGTTCTTTCTTTAGTCTAAGTCACATTAAGAAAGAAAGGATGTTTCATTCTTTTGTGGTGAGGATGTGAGTAAACCTCAGTAGGATGTGTTGTGGGATACTCAGGGAAGAGCTAGGTAGAAGTTGTTAATGTATGATTCTTTTTCTTAATCTAAATTGCAGTAGGAAGGAAAGGATGTTTCATTCCTGTGTTTTGAGGATGTGAATGAACCGCAGTAGGATGTGTTGTGGGACATTCGAAGAAGGAGTCATTAGAAGCTTTCATCATTGCATTTATATCTCTGTAGGTAGTTTTTGAGCATAAGAACTCATAGGATTTGTGAGCCTTATTGCTTAGTTTTAGATTAAGAATGCTTTTTCCTGCCTAAACTAAGTTCTAGCTAGTCTTAGTTCGGTTTGCCTCTTCTGCTCTCAGGTTAAGAGCATACCTGAATTAGATTTAGGAATCAGACATAATTCTTTGAAAATCATTCACATAGGGAGCTATACCTACCAATTCAGAGAAAAGCCAGTCATCAAAAGATGGATTTTCAACTGTTGTAAGTGGATTTTGTTCATCATTCGGGCATCAAGAGTCACATTGTCATAAGGTACAAGAAAGGACAAATCTGTTTACCAACAATATGTTTCTCTAAAGGCAATACAGACTAGTTATTACTATTGCTTGATGACTGACACTGGTGTACGGGTACTGTACGGTTGATTCAGAAAAAGTGAAGATGATGATGTGTATAGGGATATATTGTCATCTTATTTCTAAGTTCGTACTGCTTAATATTTTCTATTAGATGAGTTACACATATTTTAGTGAAGACTGGGTACTAGGTGGTGATAGTGATCTTTGACAAAGTTAGTCTCTATGTTTTGAGTATAACTTACGAGCGATGTGGATTCAGGTTATGTGAGCTTAAGGGATGGTAGAAAAAATTAAGGAATATTTTTTATGTTTCATGAGTCGTAGGACTCTTGGTGATGTCAGTTGTAGTGTGTGTTCTAGAGGATACCTATTCGGGGGCAAAATTCAGAGATGTAGTGTATATTATGGATTACGAGCATGGATTACAGATCTTGGATTATATTTTATGAATTGTAATTTATGTTTAGTTTTTATAAGTATCTTGTGTATCTTAGAAAGGGGTTAAATAATTATTTGTATATTAGGAAAGCCTAATTGGTCAACCTAATCAATTAATGTAATCGGGTATATATGAGAGATCTTTTCTTTTTGAAAAGATGATGGATGTATGATGTGATTATGGAAGAGACAACAAAGTATGGAAGCTATGAGATTGTTTGTTTGAATTTATATGTATGTAGAGAAGAGGTTGTGATTATGTTACTTCATTGGAAGTGACCAAGCAAAGACAATTGCTATTAGACAGTTCACTAGATTGTATATTTCTTATATACACTTGTATTTCTGACTGTAAGTGTTAGAAACATAAAAGAAAATGGAAAAGAGATAATGAAAGAATCCAAGAGAGAGAGAGAGAGAGAGAGATAGAAAAGGAAGAGTTTCACCAAATACTGAGAGAGAGAGAGAGAGAGAGAGAGAGAGAGATTTTCCTTCAATATATCAAACACACGTTCACCAAAATGCTCCAAGACCAACACAAGAACTCAAAGATGTTGAAAGGGGAAAAAGAAATAAAAAACTCCTTGTGTATAATATGAATAAGGCGCAAAGCCTAAAGAAGAAGAGAGAAAGAGACAAATAAGCTCATCACAATAGTGAGATCGAGCTTGAGAATGTGAGAAGTGAGAAAATAGAGAAGATTATTGAGCAAGTGTGTGTAGAGGCATCTCTTAAATAGAGATGAGTGGAGGATTTTGCATGTAACTCACATCTTCTATGAATGCCACATTCACATTGTGTGTGTGCCTAATGTGAGATTCTTCTTAAGGAGGAATATCTAATTTCCTTATTAAAGGAATTACAAAAATGTGACATGTCCTCCTATGTGTGTGATTTTTGTACCTGTTAAGAGAGACACAACACTTCAATAGATCATTGCATTAGTGAAAACAAGGGGTTAGCAAGCATAAAAATCACCAAAATTGATCTATTGCTTCCTATCTAGGAGGAATATGAAAAATGACATAATATCCCTTAGATTATGCATATTTTAGTGACATATACAACCTAAGAATGGAAGATTTAAATGAAAACTAATCTAACTAATTGAGAAACATGCATATTAGCTTCTAAAAATGAAGATTATGACAATACAAGCAAGAAATAAGCTAAAATGCAATATGGAAGTCCCTAAAATATGAGCAACATAAGATTTCTCCTTCAATTCTCCAAATGTGGGTAGCATAAGAATGCTTTCAATTCTTTCAAATTTAGGATCTCAACAATCAAAAATCAAGGGTAAAACCAAGGGCTTCAAAAACTAAGGGCCATTTGAGCTCAAAATCCATCCCATTTATAGAATAAATGAGGAGAGAGAGGGGGGACAAGGGTCATTAATGGAGGTGTAAAAACCATTAATGAGGTGTAAGAGGCATTAATGCCCAAGGCATTAATGAGGCATGGTGGAAGGCATATGCCTTAAATGCAAGCATTTAAGAAGCATGGGTGAGGGTTTAAGAAGCATGGGTGAGGGTTTAGAGTCAAGCTTGAGAAAGTTGACTTTCTCAAGTTGGTTGAATTACTAATCACAATTTAGGAATGTGACAAGCTTAAGGGTGGCCTAGGATTAGGATTAGGGCTTAAGGCAGGTGATCAAGAAGATAGAGAAGATAGGAGAGAGAATGAGTGGAGGGAGGATTATCTAATTAGGGTTAATTAGCTAATTAAGAAGAATTAGCATGTGAGAAGGGGTTGGGATGAGTTTGAACTCGTGGTTGGGTAGTTGAGATTGGATAGGTTAGAGGGAATATTAATGAAATGAATTGTTGTAATAACATATTCACTCAATAATAGGGATTTTAATTAATCACTTAAGCTTTTGATTACTTTGTAATAATTAATTAGGACTATAGCCAAATTGAATAAATTAGGCTTAGTGGATTGATTTTGCAAGTGATGAGGTATGATTAGGATTTCATTAATTCCTTTTAAATTAATTACCTTAGCCATGTTTGATTTGAATTGATTTTGATTGAATTGATCTGATTGCATTGGCTAAAGTGATTAATGTAAACTAGTGATTAGATCACTTAAGAGATTAAATCTGATTTGGATTAATTATGCCAGCCAATTGAAGAGTTGTCTAGACATAATTGGGGGTATGATCACACTTAGGGAAAATAGGGTCCATGTGTTGGAATTAATGGGAATTAGTACTAAGAGGGGAGGGGTGAATCAGTACCTCTAAATTTTTTTACAACTTTCACAATTTTATCATTAGCAATCATCCATTACTGTATTACCAACCATTAATGTTGTTCTTTCTTATGTATGTATTGTACATTCATAATCTTTAATAGTTTGCAACATTCATAGAAACATTCATGAAATTATAAAACACATAACACAAGATATGGTATCGCAGAAAAATCCTGTTAGGAAGTAAAAAATATGGTGGGGATGGCAACCACGAAACTTCACTACCTATAGAATGGAAGGGAGTCAGTTAAGGCTTACAATTTGATCACTTTTGATGATCTACTTGGTTAGGAGTATTAAGGTGGAGACCTATTAAGATCTACACTGTTAAGAACTTTAGCAACACTCATTTAAGTGTGCACTCAGTTATGAGATTTATAATAAGATGGTTAAGCCCACCTTTCTTGAAAGGATTTCATATGTGTACTACACTTGTTAGAATGAGTAAAATGTTGACCTAACTATATGCAATCTACAATTTTTGATTTAAAGATCCATTAAAGCTCTTACAATAATAACATCACCTTAAGTGATTGATGAATACCTTTTCTCTGCTCATCGGTAGCCTGTGTTCTTGATCTTTAAACTGATTTGATTTTGTTTCTGTCTTTTTGTCTGAATTCTCTATCTGGTCTTTAGATGCTCTTTGTGGCTGCTATCTTTATTGAAAAACTACTATTCTCAATAGATTGAGAATCTATTTATACAAGTATTTGATCTATCTTTGAATCACGCATTACAATGTTAACTCTTAGATCCAAGGTTTACAACTTGACCTTGATCTTTAGTTTACATGTTTTTAAATTAGCAAAACTAATTAAAACAAATTAAATGCATTGCGTCTTCTACAAATAATGGATTAAAAAGAAAATCAAGAATCTATAAATATAAATTTAGTGATTTAACTGACGTGGAAAGTCAGATCCACTTTTTGCGGGATGTAACTAACTATCGGTTCTTGGTCGTCAGTTTTGAACTTGATGTCTGTCGGTGTTCCTTTGTTGAACTGTTCGTCAGGTTCCCTGTGTCTGTTGGGTTCCTCTCTTTTGTTGTTCCATTAGGTAGCACTGTTGTTACTCATCAGGTTTCTTTTACCTTTTTGTCATCGGATAACACTTAACAATGTTTTTTGGGTAACCTTGGCATCAGATAGTGTTGTACCCTGTCTGTCGGTGTAGAGTAAACCGATGGTGCAAATCATATTTTCCTTAAGTATACTAATGGAAAAATATAATGCCTTCAATCTCCCCCTTTGACATTAGTATCAAAAAATGATATGTACATAATACTAAAGTGTTTTAATATATATATATACACCATGTTTATATCCTTGTCATCATATGACTCCCCCTTACTGTATGCATCGATATAGTATATGTATATGTACATATATACTATTCATTCTTTGTTCTTCATTTTGTATGTACATATTATTTCCCCTTCCTTTGAATATACATATAATTCCCTTCTTTTTACTGAGGTGAGTGAACATATAAATTTCCCCCTTTCTTTGATACTTATGACAAAAATGTACAACTTATAATATGCCAAAATTGTGACAGAAATGTGCAACTTACAATGTGTCAAAGATATTGGAATGGGTTGTCTTGATATCTTCTATCATTTTCTTCCCATTTTTCTTTCAATTGTTCTAGTGCCATGTGTTGTAGCTCTAGCTTTGTATGTATATCATAAATGTTGTCTAGGACAGACATTTCAGGTGTGGCAATTAGAGTATTTGCCTCTTTCACATTTTTTTGCAGGAGTGTAAGTGTTGGTAAGAGCTTTTCTTGGAGCTTATTTACCTCATCTCTGCAAACTTTATGTCCTATCTCAGTTTCCAAGCTTGTTTGATTTTCTCATTGTGCAATTTAATTGCTTTGGCATTATTGGTGAGACTTTGTGCACTCGACTTAAGACCAACATCATTTTTTTCTATCTGGTCGGTATACTCCAGAGTGAGTTGATCTAGAGTGCACAATTTATGTATTAAGGTAATAGCTTTTGATATGATTGGATCTATTGTACTTACCAATTCATATAGCTTTACCTTTTTCAATACCACTTCCTGGCTTAACTTCTCAGCTAATTTGTACTCATATTTTTGTTCAAGTCTTTCTTCCATAACCTTCTCAGCATCAATATTCTAAGATGTTATAGCATCAGTGACTACTGTTAGTTGGTCTAACATTGGAGCTTTTTGATCTATATCTATATCAGGTACAATATGTTGAAGTATTCCTCTAGCTACTTCTAGTACCTTGGCCTCTTTTGCTGCTAATTTTAGCTTGTCTTGAATGGCCTTTCTTTCACAGAGCCTTGCATACTTTGTCAATGCAGTCAGATCCAATGTCCTTGGAATAAAAACTAGAATCTCAATGATTTCATCTAGAGTTACTGGATTCTTATTCTTTCCTTTCTTCTTCTTTGAGATTTGTGGAGATGTAGATGTATGAACTACCATAGCTAGTTCATTTGTTCTCTCTGAATTACTTAGTGAAGGTTTTGTAGAAGATGCTTCTTGTGTCTTCTGCTCTATTGGCTCCTGTCAGTTTGGTGAAGATGTCTCTTCATCAACCTTGGGTGTCTCTGTAGAATGTGCTTCTAATTTCTTCTCTAGCTTATTTTTCTTTTCCTCTTCACTTATGTCTTTCTGCTTCTTCTCCTCTACATTTTGTGTTTCTTCTTCCTTTTGATCAGTAGAATCATTTTTCTAATCATCAATTGCAGCTTGCTCTATAGTTGTATCTTTTGTAGTATCTGTGGTTTCTTTAGCTTCTCCATCACCCTTTTCCTCTGGTGTGCTTGTGTCTTCTATAGTAGATGCATCATTTCCCTCTAGTATGTTTATTTCCTTCATTAAGACAGGCATGTTACTTTGAGTTGTAGCTTGGGTTGTGTCAATAGTGGTGTCCTACTCATTGATTTGATTCTTATCGGTAGTGACATCCTCATCTTTTTGTATCTCTTCTACAGAGTCTGTTTCAGTCAATTCCATGACTGATGTGTCTTGACATGTGTCATCAACAATGTTGATATGTTTATCATATGAAGTCTTTAAATCTTGTTGTTGTTGATCCTTGAGTGTAATAAATATGACATCATCTTTCTTCTATGGATCTTTGTCTGAGTCATAGTTAGTGATATCTTGGATGATATCATCCATGATTGTGTCTACGTTTATAGGCTCAATATCACTTTCAGTATTGTCCAGAGCAATGTGCTGGGGACTGGCATTGTCTATCTCCTCCTCTCTATGAGGTGTGTTGGTGAGAAGTAATTGTTTCTTACCACTTGTTGACTCTGCTGGTAGATCCAGGAGTTGTTTCCTTTTATTTTCAGTCATAGTGTCTAGGTCAATGAACTTTTTTTCTAGCACTTTGTAAGCTCTTATCTTGGCGATAAATTTTCTTGAGTGATTTTTGAGTATTTATTTAATCTCTTCAACTTTAGATTCAGGAGGAATCAGTCTCACAAGTACCCTTTCCCTTGCTTCTCTCTCTATTTGTAGGTACTAGGGTATATGACCATGGTTGGTATATCCTTTTACCTAGTTCCTTAGGTATTTGATTGACAAATTCTATAGGTGCATGTTTTTTCTTGATCATTGAATTTATGAATGCCTCTTGTATCTTATTTTGGTCCTCTGGGTTTAATGTATCCCATTGTATAATTTTCTTGTCAGTCATTGTACCATGTGTAGCAATGGTTTTAGCAACTTCATAAACTATTTGGGTCCTGTAGTTCTTCTTCACTACATTGGGTTCATCATCTTTAGTGTCCTCTATGTCAACTTTTGACCTAACCAATCTTTTCCTCTTCTTTGGAGGTGTTTTTTTCACAGTTTGTTGCCTTTTTCTCTTAGTTGTCTGCTTCCTTATGTAGGTCCTTACTTGACCTTTATTAAGGGGTGTTATATTGGTTGTAGCAGTCTGAATCCTTGTCCTCTACTTCTTTGTAGGAAGTGGAGATGGAGGTGTATCAGATTCAGTCTCCTCAGAATCTAATTTATTTTCTTCTTGTCCATCACCGATGGTGCCCTATTCATCGGTTGCCTCTGGTTGATCCTGTTCTTCCTCGGTAACCGATAGAATATTTTTGAGATTCTTAGCCATTTTATCCTTTTGTTTACAATCTTCTTGATTTATAGGCCTTGTTTTATCTTTGATTTGGCCTCTTCATAGGTTCCAAACCTTGGTTTCTTGTTATCAATAGGCTCATTTATTAATGCCTCAATTGCACTTGTTCCCTGATTAATATTGATTTCATAGTCTAATGGTGCTAACCAAGCTATTCTTGTTACAACTAGTTTGATATGGGTGAAATCTATGTCCATCATGAAACATATCTCATCTTTATGTTCTTCTACAAGTTGTTCAAGAATCCTAGTTCTTTCCATCATCTTTTCCTTGAACTCAAGGAAATATGCATACATAACAAATTCAAAGTTGTCCCCTAGTGATTTTATCAGTTCACTAATCTTTTGTGTAACTGGTTTGGAAGTGTCCCATACTATTTTTCCTACTGATGGAAAATACTCTTGAAAATAAAAGAATATGCACATGATAAGTGATCCAAACTTACATTTGTTGGTCTGTGAAGACCTGATTGTGTGCATGTTCTCATCAAGCTATTTTAATAGGATCTCACACATATCCATCTAGATTCCTTTGGTCACAATCTTGTAAGCTGTTCTTACTGATGTAGCAGAAATGTTGTTCAATCTACTTTCTTGAAAAATATTATACCCAACTACACACGCACCAAATTTAAGTTCTTCATCAGTGATTATTATCACTTTGAGACCTATGTTGTCTCCTTTTGCATTGGTGAGTTTTTCAACTTCTTTCATGGATGGATGCTTGTGTGCCCTAGGCTTATCAGTTATTAGATAACTAGTGATATTGTGAAGAACATCCTTGGTTATTTTCTTGGGTTGGTCTAGCCATAGCTTCTTATCATGCATTCTGCTCAAGACTAACCTTATCCAATCTGTTTTGAATTCCCTTGGGAAATTTAGGGCATTAGTTAACCCTTTGACCTCCAAGTGCTTATGCTCTTCCTTTAGTTTCCCTTCAACATCACAAAGCTTCATATAAGCTTCATCCATTTCAAGATCACCTATCTCTGTGATCTTGTAGTGAAAATAAGACCTAATGTCTTCTATGAGTAAAACCCTAGGTGGAATTTTCAAAAATGGGCTAGTTTCATCGGGTTTCGATGCAATTTTTGGGCATATATTATACTTTGGCTCTACACATGTATTGTTCTTGATCAACTTAACCACATTCCTATTATCATTCTTGATTTTAGCAGTTCTTGAGGTGGTTTCCATTCTTTCTCAAGTTTTAGGGTATTCTTTAAATTAGGGCTTTCTTGATAAAACAATGACAGAGATCTTTCGATGCATTCGGTACTTACTTCAATTCACAATAGTGGTGAAAGATCTATTTTCTATGTGCTAAATCGATCTATGGATGCTTCTGCTTTCTACTCTTTAATCACTTTGTTTTTGCTCTGCTTTCTCTTCAAATCACGGGTGCAAAATGAAGTTGTCCCATCGACTATTTATAGACTTTTTGACCTAAGTCTTTGTAATAAATGCTCAACAAATAATCGAGACATGAAGATGGGTTTCGTCGGGAAGACTTTTCAGATCATCATCGGTGAAGACATGATGCTTCAGGTGGTTGTTAACCATTTTTCTTTTACCGACGAATATCGGTATTCTGTCATGACAACTTCTGAACTTTTCTTCCTTACCGATGGGCGTCGGGTTACATTGTCAACTTAGCCATTCTATGAGTTGACCAACAATTTCTGGTAAGTGTAAACAACTCAATTATTATGTTCATTGGTGATTTTTGGTAGGTCGTTACCGATGGTGTTGCATTCTTAGAATTGTAACAAGTTATATAATATGCATCTTTTTTTCATGCGGATTTTGACTATCTATCTATTGTATAATGGAACTGATGTAAAATATGAATTGGTGTAATGCATCTCCATACTTACTTGCTCAACTCAAGTGGGGTTGGTGATGTCACCACATCCATTGGTTGGGGTGTCACCATTTGCATTTCTTGGTCCTACTTCAACATTGTTTGAAGCTTTTCTCCACATTTTGTCTCTAGCCCTCCAGATATCTTCAATGGTGTTTCCATTGGGATATGTGCTTGTCTCTGTCAATTGATCTTTGCAATATTTCTTGAGATGACCAACTTTATGATAGTGTAAGCATACCATTCTAGGGTTTGAGAAACCTCTGGACCTTTTGTGTGAGGCCTCACCCCGAACCCCATTGTAGTTTTCCAGTTTTTATACTTATGATAGATTTAGCATATGATACCTTACTGTTGATGCACTAGGGACATTATGGATTTTATGCTTTATGCCTCAGATTTGGTCATTTTGGATGTATGGACACATGATGCTTTATGATGCATCTTATGGACTATATTATGTTTTCTATTATGGAATTTTATTCTAAAACAATTGATTTGGAAACTCATTATGATTATGCTATGGTTATTGATGAGATTGGGATTTATTTGAAATAGATATTGAATTTTGATTTCTTGCAATGTGAATTTTACCTTATGATAAATGCTTAAAATGAGATTGAAGTAATATTGTGATCTTTAGTAATAAACTTAGTATGTCGATGATTTCCTTAATATTCTGAATATTGCTTAATTCTTTTTGATGTATATTTATTTCCTCGGACTACTGATATTTCAATTTAGTGTGCAGGTAAGAAACCATGGTATTTTATCCGGCAAACCAAACAAAGGGATATGTGAACTCAATTGATCCAAGGTTGTGTCTAATGAGAGACAAGACCTCGTTGTTCTATAATTTTATTCATAAATGTATGTGGATTTTTGTGGAAGTGTAATCTTTAAATGTATTTCTTAATTCTTTGTGAGTTTTGCCTAAGTGGGTATGACATGGCCTAGTGATGTGTAAATGTTGGGTGTGTCATTTGACACTTGTGTTTTGTACTTAAGGCCATGACATGTCAACTTGGGAATGGTTGTCCACCTACCTAGATTAGTACATTAGTGAATCCCCATATGCATACCTTGGTTTGGGAGATTGGAGTGTGGTCATCTCATTGCAATTTCGAAATTACTCTTATAGAGGACTTTTGGAGGGGTTGTGAAGTGTCCAGGGGTGTGTTGGGGTCATTTTTAGGTTGCCCACTTGTTATACCAATAGTTAAGGGCCATTTTAACCCTAGGATAGCCTCTAGTTGACCATGTGACCCTTTCAAAAAGTTGATTTCCCAAGTTGGACGAAAATCAACTCTTGTGATGCTTGACTTGGATAGACCACCATTCCATATTTGTGTTAAGACATAATTCACCTTTTTGAAGCTTCCTCCTTTAGATCATTTTTGGTAACGTGTAAGAGTTTAGGGAAGAGGGACCAATTAGAGAAATTTTCTTCTCCCCATGAGTTTTCTAGTGGCTTTGTAGTGAGAACTCTCCATGTTGGAGAGTTTGAACACCCACTCTCTAACTTAGAGACATAGCTAGAGTTGGTGATCTTGGAAGGAGGGATTTGGTTAAAAAGGGAGCTCTTCTACAACTTTCTTCCTTAATCTTGGATTCTAGGTTGGTGGACTTTGTGTTACTCTTTCTCTTATAATCTTATGTGCTCTTGTCAAATAAGTGTTGTTGTGTTTATGGGCTTGTTGGAAGCCATAAATCTTGTTTGTTATTTTAATGCTTGATGTTGTTACAATGCTTTTCTTTTTGTTCTTCTTGTATGTTTTGTTAATGGGATTATCAAGACTCAGTCACCCTTGGGAGGGAAGAGTAGTCTTGGGGGTGGAGGAGTTATGACAGACCTTGGTGTAGAGTCTCTCCTCAAGGAGGAGAGGGAAAAAGCATGGAGTATGGGCTCCATGAAACCTTCCTCATTGTTGCTTCATTGGGGGTCATAAGGGTATGAAATTGTTGAGTTGAAAATGTGAAAGTAAGTGTTTGGACAACTATGTGAAGGCTGAGATTTTTAAGTTTTGGGTTGGCCTTCTCCCTTGGGTACTTGGTCCACTTCACCCCAAGTAGGATCCTTGATTGATCCATTGTGAAAGCCTTTGGGAATGAGAGTTTAATGTAAAATCTTCATGTTCCTTTATTTTTGTTGTTGTATGAATGTCTCCCACCTTTGTTTGGTTCCCCAAGCTCGGGGGTGGCCTCATAAGAGGCCTAGGTTGGGTAGAGAGCAACCCCATAGTTTCTAGTTTTTCCCTTGTTTTGCTCTTATTGCAGATTTGAGAAGATTGGAGTTTCATTGGAGATTTTGAGTGAGCATGGAAGAAAAGAAAATGTATTAGCTATGTTCATTACATCATGATTTTGTAAAAGCCTTATGGTATATGTTAGTATTATAGCTTGAAAAAGAATGATATTGTAAAAGCCATGTGGCTGTCTTTAAGCAATCCTTGAAAGCATTTGTAAGAAAATATTAGTATTGGCAACCCATTTTATTTGTAGTAGCCTCATGATTAAATAAAAGTTCTTTTATGCTGAGATTATTCTTATGTAAATCTTGTTATTTTAAGTTACATTATTGTTACAAGAGAAAGAAAATTTGTGTGCTTAAATTGTGGTAGTTTTATTGCTGCATTGAAAGGAGAAGGAAATTTTTACAAATTTGATAATAAAAAAAAAGGCACTTATAAAACTGTCATATGTTCAAGTGTTAACTGCTATAATTATGATTAGATAAGTGAACCAAAAGGGGTTCCTCTTTGAAATCTATTCCTTTTATTTCTCACTCTTTATTCTATGCAAAAAGAAAATCAGCTTAGTTCCTTTATTCAAATCATCTATGTGCATATATACACATATATTTTCATATATATATATATATATATGAATTTTAATACATACTAGAAATCTGTAGTTCATCTAAAAAAAAATAGAATAGATATATTGAAGATTTAGAAAGACTATATATATATATATATGTTATGATAACTGTATTTTTATTTTCCTTGTTAAAATAAAATAATGTGGACAACTTATAACAACATTCTTTTTTTCTAATAAAACATAATAATAAGAGACAACATATATATATATATATATATATATATTAAAAAAATGACATTTTAAAACTATTTAAAAAATAATTAAATAAACTCAAAACTTAAAATAAAAAAAATTATTAAAAATCAGATTGGGGGGGGGCAAAGCCACCCCAACCTCGCGGCTTCATATGTATAAGGGGGCAGCCTGTGGTGGGCGCATCCACCATAGCTGCCCCTACAATCGACGACACTGCTACCGTTGTGGTGGGCTATGGGAGCAGCGCCACCACCGGGTTGGTCAAGCTGAACCCCCACCTTAAATCCCTGCGCAACATTAACATAAACTCGCGACCCTCCATTAAAGTGAAACACGGTAGTGGCTGTAAATAAAATGCTGCCATTAAACCTGCATCACGATTTGTAATATATTTATATATATATATATATATATTTTAATATATATATATATATACTTACAATATAATGTAAATGTATATATGTATTAAGATATATACATAGTCTTTCAATGGTATTCTCCCATGGATGTTGCAGACATGCACATTTCATGGCAATGAAATAAAAAAAAAAGAGATGAAAATAAAAAAAAGTTAGGGTCTGAGGGAAGTGATATAAAGATAGAGTGGAGACTTTTGAGATGTGATTTTGGTCTTCCCCAATTTGGACCCTAACCCTAATTTCAAATTAGGGTTAGGATTTCAAATTGGGAGGAAGAAAAGAATAAGAGGGGGAAAACTTTACCCTTTAGATTATAGTGTAATTTTTTTTTGGGTTCCTTTTTGGACTTAAAGAAACTTCTTATGAAAAATTTTCATCTCCCTATTTCTTTTATTTTTAGGTGTTTGACTTAAATATTTAAAGTATTATATTTGTTGTATTATAGGTTGTATTTAAGAGAATGGATTAAAAGAGGATTATATTGTAATAATGAGAGATCACATTTAGGAAGAGATTTAATTAGGATACCTTATTATACTAAGATAGTAACTATTAAAAGATTCATTAAAGACAAACTTTTAGAAGCATTGAATTATATATAATTACTAATATGGTATAGACGCCCTCTATAAATAGATTTTTAAATGTTGTTATTGATATTAATTAAACCATAGTTCAACAACAAATCATTTTCTTTAATCTTTAAGCTAATCCTTCTAGTCTTGGCATTAACTTATAAGATTTCTACGAAACTCAATTTTAACATAGCCATTATTTTAATGAAAACTTAATAATTTTATTAGGGGGATTTTTTTATGGGGTGAATCTAATCTTAGGGACTTGTAATGTTATTTTTATGTGGCCAATATATGTGGGCAGTATACTGGTCATCATAAAAATAATATTATGAAAGTACCTTACCCTAGGGGATTATTTTTAATCACAGGATCCTTAAGCTATCAAACATACCAGATTTTCCGAACGACCCTAGAGACTGAGTATAGGGAGTCTCTCTCTTTTTCTCCACATCATCAAACTCTATTTATAAAATTAGGGGATGACATGCAAACTCTTATAACCTCACCTTGTTTAGTCTTTGAGTGTTATGCTAAATTTAATTCTAGTTAAACATAGAATTAAACGACACCTTGTGCATCTTTAACTTTAGAAGATGACTAGGGTTAAGGGAGGTTGACACTTAGTCATGATTCCCCTTAGACCCTCTTAACTTTAATTTCACCTTTAAAAAAAAATTGTTACATTTTTGGGCATGACACTTGGTATCAGAGCCACGTTTCAATACTGGAACCTTAAAACCCACTTTGTTTCCTCAAAATTCAAACACCCATAATAACAATTTTTAAAACAAGATCAAACTTAGTAGAAAATTTACGCAACAACTTCCACCATATTCTTTAAACTTATACCACCTTCATATGTGTGTAGGATGCCTCCAGTAACGTGGCAAGCTCACGCCCGTGGATGAAGCCGTAGACATGCCCCTTTGACATGAGTTCAGTTGGAGAAAAATGTAGGGGGTAATGATGAGGAGCAGAGGCCTCCTCCCGAACAACCCCCCAACCCCAACTAGGAAATATTGAATGCCCTTTAGAATCTGGTTAGGATTATTTTGGACAGGATACCTCAGGATAATCAACACATAGGACTCGGGGGTGCAACACATGAGTGTAGTAGGAGTCCCCCACCTAAAGTTGTGGAGGACCAAGCTAACCATGAGGGTGAGTTAGTACACATGCCACCTCTAGAGGCAATTGTTCCAGCATTTGAGAGGGTACCCCATGACACAGGGGACCACATCAAGGAACTTATACACCTTAACCCACCACCTTTTTCGGGAGCCACAGGTGGGAGTGAGGCTAAGGCCTTCCTTTTGAGCCTCGAGAGATGTTTTGGATTGTGCCCTTATGGAAGCAATATGAGGGCACACTTTGCTATCCACTTGTTGAGAGGATCAATAGCTATTTGGTGGAGGACAGAAGAGTAAAAGGGTAATCTGGCTATGGATACCCTCACTTGGAGCACTTTTTTAGAGAGATTCAAGGATCGATACCTATCTGAGCACTATAGGTAGTGAAAAATTGATGAGTTTCATGACCTTCAGCAGAGAGGGCTCACTGTCACACAGTATGAGTGTAAGTTCTTGGAACTTCTACCTTATGTTGACTATATGAGAGATGAGAAGATCAAGGTCAACCGCTTTGTTAGAGGGTTGAATGCATCTATATCAGGTTCAGTGCGCATGATAGCACCCGAGAACCTTTGAGAGGCCATGGAAAAGGCCTTGATTGCTGAAGAGATTCAGGGTAGGGGACAAGATACACAAGATCAGTCATAGAACTAAAACACCACACCACAAAATTTAGGGTATTAGAAAACACATTAGAAAGGGAATAAAAACAACAATCAAAATAATAACAAGCATTCCCTAGGGTCTTACAAGTCCCCTCCATCTTAGCAGCAGTCATATCAGGGACAAAAATAGAAGGCTCCTTAAGGGAAATAGGGCTCCAAGCCCAAACATTGGCAGTCACAAGCCCCTAGTAAGGATCAGAGGTCACAGGCATCTTCGGCACCCCCATCTAGGACTCAACAGTCCTCTAGGGGTGGTTATAGTGGTTCTAACAGGATAGGGGGCTCACAGTATTCTAGACCCCAGGGTACCCAGTTTTAGACTTGAGGGCCATGTTATTCTTGTGGTGCCATGGGGCACTTGGCTAGAGATTTCCCTCAAGGGGGTGGTTAGCGCACCGCGGCATCAGAGCCCACTATTGGTGATATGGGTAGATCCCATAGAAATTTTGTAGTGGTTGACAACCACTAGGCAAAACATCAAACTACTATGATTGAGACTATAGGTATGATTGGAGGTAACAGAATTACTATTCTATTTGATTTAGGTGCTACAAATTCTTTTGTTTCTCCATTGGTCATGGAGCGTTGCGGGCTAGTGGAAGTTAGACAAGAAGTTAGTTGGGAGGTAGAGTTAGCCTCAGGTTCTAGAGTACTCGTCACTTCCTAAGTTAAGGATTTCCAGATATAGATTGGTTCCATGACCACCATTTCAGATCTTTGTATCACTCCTCTTGGATCCTATGGGATAGTACTTTGCATGGATTGGCTTTTTTCCCACAAGGCCAAGCTAGATTGTTGACAAAAGAAGGTTGAATGTTTAGATGAAAGCGGTAATGCTATAGTAATCCCAGGGGTTCAGAGGGCAGTATCCATTCATATGATTTCCGCTATGTAGCTTAAGCGGTGCATGCAAAAAGGGTGCCAGTTATTTTCCATCATAATCAATGATAGGGATGAGAAAGCAGAAAAGGAAACTTCTCTTGATGATCATCCCATGTTACAGGAATTCACAGACATGTTTCCTTCAGAATTACCCGATATGCCTCCCCCTAGAGCAGTCAATTTCTATATTGACCTCGTGTCAGGTGTTGCACCAGTATCTAAGGTACCTTACAGAATGTCTCCTAATGAGCTTAATGAGATCAAGATTCATCTTGAGGAGCTCCTTGAGAAGGGGTACATACGACCTAGTGTCTCTCCTTGGGGTGCACCAATTATCTTTGTCAAAAAGAAGGATGGATCACTTAGATTGTGTATGGATTACAAGCAGTTAAACAAATTAACTATTAAGAATCAATATCCACTACCTAGGATTGATGACTTTCTCGATTAGTTGCAGGGTGCCCATGTGTTCTCCAAGATAGACCTTAAATCAAGGTACCATCAGTTGAGAATTGTGGAAAGTGATATCCACAAGACATCTTTCCGGACTAGATACGGACATTATGAGTTCACTATAGTGCCTTTTGGTCTTACGAATGCCCCTGCGGTATTCATGAGCCTCATGAATGGGGTATTCTACACTTTCCTTGATAGGTTTGTGGTTGTGTTCCTTGATGACATACTGATATATTCTCATAATGAGAAGGAACAAGAGGAGCATTTGAGATAGGTATTACAGTGCTTGAGGGATAACCAGTTGTATGGAATTTTGTCAAAATGTGCCTTTTTCAGAATAGAAGTCTGATATTTAGGCCATGTTATTTCAGGTGACAGGATCTCAGTGGACCCATCTAAGATTGATGTCATTATGAATTGGCCAGCACCTACTTCTATGATGGAGGTCAGAAGTTTCATGGGTCTCATAGGATATTATAGGTGGTTTGTTCATGGTTTCTCTAGAGTGGCCCATCCTATCACCTCCCTTCAGTGAAAGGGAAAGAAGTTTGATTGGACAAAGAAGTGTGAGAGGGTCTTTCAAGAACTCAAAAAAAGAACTTACCAGTGCACCTATTTTAGTAGTGCCAGAGCCTAAAGTGGACTTTGTAGTCTGTACAGATGCTTCCTTGGATGGTTTGGGGGAAGTACTTATGTAGGATGGGTGGGCTATAGCATATGAGTCTAGGAAACTTAAGACTCATGAGCTCAATTACCCTACCCATGACCTTGAGCTTGCAACAGTAGTGCATACTTTAGTGCGATGGTGACACTTTCTCTTGGGACATCAATTTGAGCTTCATTCAGACCATCAGAGTTTATAGTATATATTCACTCTGCCGAACCTTAATGCTAGGCAGAGGAGGTGGATGGAGTTCTTATGTGAGTATGACTTTGATGTCCATTATATCAAAGGAAAAGAGAATGTGGCCGCTGATGCTTTGAGTAGGAGGCGACATGAGTTATCTTCCATGATCACTGGTATAGACTTGAGAGATCATATACTACACCATTTATAGGAGGATGAATTATATATTGAGGTTTGTCAGTTGATCCAGTCTCAGAGACCCCTTGTGGGTATATTTTTAGAATATTCCTTGGAGTTCGATGGACTATTACATCATAGAGGATGCATATATGTACCTTCTTCTAGGGATTTTCATAATATCATCATGCTAGAGGCTCATAGAGCCCCTTATGTGGCACATCCTAGAGTTAAGAAGATGCATGCTGATTTGAGACAACTCTATCATTGGTTGGGTATGAAGAAACACATTACGAAGTTAGTAGCCTGGTGTCTTGAATGATAGAAGGTTAAGGCCGCGCATGGTCATCCTGGAGGCCTCCTTCAGCCTCACAAGGTACCTATGTGGAAGTGGGATGTTATATCCATAGATTTTATTGTTGGTCTCCCTATGTCATCTCGATGCCATGATTCTATCTTGGTGACAGTTGACAAGTTGACCAAAGTGGCCCACTTTTCACCCATTCGTACCACATTTACAGCCCTAGCAGTGGCATAGGTCTTCTTGAGAGATATAGTTAGACTGCATGGCATTCCTCTGAAGATCATTTCTGATAGGGATTCCCTCTTCACATCATCTTTTTGGAGAGAATTACAAGCAGCTTTGGGCACCAGGCTCAACTTTAGCATAGCCTATCACCTAGAGACAGATGGTCAGACTGAGAGAGTGAATTAGGTTCTTGAGGATATGCTTTGTATGTATGTTATGGATCTCTAGGTCAAGCGGGAAGAGTATTTGCATTTAGTAGAGTTTGCCTATAATAATGGGCATCATTCATCTTTGGGTATGCCACCATATCAAGCACTGTATGGTAGACCATGCAAGACACCTTTGAGTTGGGATAGGATTGAGGACAGAGTTACCATTAGACCACAACTAGTCCTAGAGATGGACCAACAGGTAGCCTTAATTAGGAAGCGTCTCCTAGAGGCGTAGGATCAACAGAAGAAGTATGTTGATGCAAAGAGGACAAATCGGGTTTACATGGTCGGAGATAGGGTCTTCTTGAGAGTGCGGCCTCACAAGAGT
Organism: Thuja plicata; assembly: GCA_018584345.1. Lineage (NCBI taxonomy): Eukaryota > Viridiplantae > Streptophyta > Pinopsida > Cupressales > Cupressaceae > Thuja > Thuja plicata. The sequence goes on along the minus strand of MU224523.1, from coordinate 1,197,406 downwards.
CAAATCTATTTTGGAAAGGGCTCTAAGCTTGCTCCTCAATTTGTGGGACCATTTGAGATATTGGAGAGGATAGGACAAGTTGCTTACCGTCTAGCCCTACCACCTAGCCTGTCATGCATCCATGATGTGTTTCATATTTCTGTTTTGAGAAAATATATTTATGATGAGTCTCATGCTATAGATTGGGATGCCTTACAGGTGGAGTCAAATGGGCAGCTAGCATTGGAGCCTATTCACATTTTGGCACACCGGACGTTGGGCCTACGAGGCTGAGAGCTGGACTAGGTTAGGGTTCAGTGGGATTGCTATGATGAGGTTACAACTTCATGGGAGGATGCAGTGTAGATGAGAGCTCAGTATCCCCATCTTTTTGATGAACTCCAGGAGGAAGTTCAAGCCTAGGGGGGTGGATGTGAGGCCTCACCCCGAACCCCATTGTAGTTTTCTAATTTTTTTGCTTATGATAGATTTAGCATATGATACCTTACTTTTGATGCACTATGGACATTATGGATTTTATGCTTTATGCCTCAGATTTGGTCATTTTGGATGTATGGACACATGATGCTTTATGATGCACCTTATGGACTATATTATGTTTTCTATTATGGACATTTATTCTGAAACAATTGATTTTGAAACTCATTATGATTATGTTATGGTTATTGATGAGATCGGGATTTATTTGAAATAAATATTGAATTTTGATTTCTTGCAATGTGAATTTTACCTAATGATAAATGCTTAAAATGAGATTGAAGTAATCTTGTGATCTTTAGTAATAAAATTAGTATGTCGATGATTTCCTTAATATTCTGAATGTTGCTTAATTCTTTATGATGTATATTTATTTCCTCGGACTACTGATATTTAAATTGAGTGTGCAGGTAAGAAACCATGGTATTTTATCTAGGGAACCCAACAAAGGGATATGTGAACTCAGTTGAGCCAAGGTTGCGTCTGATGACAGACAAGACCTTGATGTTCCGTAATTTTATTCATAAATGTATTTGGATGTTTGTGGAAGTGTAATCTTTAAATGTATTTCTTAATTTTTTGTGAGTTTTGCATAAGTGGATATGAGATGGCCTAGTGATGTGTAAATGTTGGGTGTGTCATTTGACACTTGTGTTTTGTACTTAAGGCCATGACATGTCAACTTGGGAATGGTTGTCCACCTACCTAGATTAGTACATTAGTGAATCCCCATA
>MU224523.1:1178926-1193915 GCA_018584345.1 Thuja plicata | reverse complement strand
ATATATTTAAAAAATGACATTTTAAAACTATTTAAAAAAAATATTAAATAATCTCAAAACCTAAAATAAAAAAATTATTAAAAATCGGATTGGGGGGGCAAAGCCACCCCAACCTCGCGGCTTCATATGTATAAGGGGGCAGCCCATAGTGGGCGCAGCCACCACAGTTAGCGGCACTAGCGCAGGTGTGGTGGGCTGTGGGGGCGGTGCCACCACCAGGTTGGCCAAGCCGAACCCCCACCTTAAAACCCTGTGTGGCATTAACATAAACTCACGACCCTCCATTAAAGTGAAACGTGGTAGCGGCTGTAAATAAAATGCTGCCATTAAACCTACATCACGATTTGTAATATTTTGTTGTAAATATATATATATTAATATATATATAGTTACAATAGAATGTAAGTGTATATATGTATTAAGATATATACACAGTCTTTCAATGGTATTCTCTTATGGATGTTGCAGACCTGCACATTTGATGGCAACAAAATTTAAAAAAAAAAGATGAAAATAAAAAAAAAGTTGGGTTTGAGGGAAGTGATATAAAGATAGAATGGAGACTTTTGAGATGTCATTTTGGTCTTCCCCAATTTGGACCCTAACCCTAATTTCAAATTAGGGTTAGGATTTCAAATTGGGAGGAAGAAAAGAATAAGAGGAGGAAAACTTTACCCTTTAGATTATAGTGTAATTTTTTTTTGGGTTCCTTTTTGGACTTAAAGAAACTTCTTATGAGAAATTTTCATCTCCCTATTTCTTTTATTTTTAGGTGTTTGACTTAAATATTTAAAGTATTATATTTGTTGTATTATAGGTTGTATTTAAGGGAATGGATTAAAAGAGGATTATATTGTAATAATGAGAGATCACATTTAGGAAGAGATTTAATTAGGATACCTTATTATACTAAGATAGTAACTATTAAAAGATTCATTAAAGACAAACTTTTAGAAGCATTGAATTATATATAATTACTAATATGGTATAAACGCCCTCTATAAACAGATTTTTAAATGTTGTTATTGATATTAATTAAACCATAGTTTAGCAACAAATCATTTTCTTTGATCTTTAAGCTAATCCTTCTAGTCTTGGCATTAACTTATAAGATTTCTATGAAACCCAATTTTAACATAGCCATTATTTTAACAAAAACTTAATAATTTTATTAGCGGGATTTTTTTATGGGGTGAATCTAATCTTAGGGACTTGTAATGTTATTTTTATGTGGCCAATAGACTGGTCATCATAATAATAATATTATGAAAGTACCTTACCCTAGGGGATTATTTTTAATCTCAAGATCCTTAAGCTATCAAACATACTAGATTTTTTGAACGACCCTGGAGACTGAGTATAGGGTGTCTCTCTCTTTTTCTCCACATCATCAAACTCTATTTATAAAATTAGGGGATGACATGAGAACTCTTATAAGCTCACCTTGTTTAGTCTTTGAGCATTATGCTAAATTTAATTCTAGTCAAACATAAAATTAAACGACACCTTGTGCATCTTTAACTTCAGAAGATGACTAGGGTTAAGGGAGGTTGAAACTTAGTCATGATTCCCCTTAGACCCTCTTGACTTTAATGTCACCTTTAAAAAAAAAATTGTTGCATTTTTGGGTGCAAATTTTTGGGCATGACATTTTGGTCCATGCTCTCGTGCAGTTTGCAGCTATGTGACCATATCTACCACATGGTGTACAATTTTTCAAACTGTTGTAGTCCCATATATATTGATTACCGATTCTCTTTGGTTGATAAGGGAATTATTGACATTTATGCTTCCATGCTTGCCTTTTCTTTTTCCAGCATTCTTCAGATGTGTGCCCATTCATCTTGCATGTAGGACAGTATTTGTTCATGTAGGTTTCATTCTTTGGCTGTTCTATCCTAGTCTTACATTCATAGGCTTTATGTCCTTTCTTGTTACATTTATAACAAAATCGTATAAATGTAGATATAGATTTAGGAATACTTTTCATTTTACCTCTGCATACATTGATGTGTGACCTTGCTTTCCATAGTGCTTGCATGTCAGCTTTCTTGGTCTTGGATTTTCATAGACATTCTTTGGGTTTTCTTGATTTGATGATTCTCCATTTTTGGTAAATCCTATACCGTTATTGTTGTTGACTCTTCATTGTCCTTCAAGAAATTCATCCATTCTTTTATTTCTTTCTTTGGCTTTTCTGATAATCTCATTATGTTGTTGCTGAATTTTAACCTCATGTTTTAGTTTTTCATTCTCTTCTCTTAGTTCACCAATAATCTATATTCTTTCAATGAGTTCCACATTAATTCTATTTGCTTCTTAACTCATAAGAATAATCTGATTTATGAGATCATGGTGATGCTCAGCATGTCTTTGAATTTCCAATTCCTTTTCTCGTATTTTTTCTGTTATTTTCCTTCTATCATCAATAGCAAGTGTTCTTTCTGCTTCATCTTGTCTAGCATAACTCATCACATCAGTCATTCTAGACATCTGGGTCTCTTGACTAATTTGTAGCATCTTTATTTGTTCTATCAGATGTTGATTGATCTCTTTTAGATTTGTGACATTCTCTTCTGATGTATTACTTGCATCTGATCTTGAAGATTCAAGGAAATCTGAAATCTCTTCTTCTTGATAATCTTTTTCACTATTTCATGTAGCCATACCTTTCCTCTCATCCAGCAGCTGTCTCATACTGATTCTTGCCTCTTTATACTATTCATAGAACATCTGTATTTCAAGATTTTTGTTCTCAATATTCTTATCAAGTTTGTACTTCTCCATAGTATGATCTTTTCTCTTAAGCCTTTAAGATTTCCAAGAAGAGAATTAGCTCTAATACCAATTGTTGAAATTAATGGGAAGTAGTACTGAGAGGGGAGGGGTGAATCAGTACCTCTAAATTTTTGTACAACTTTCACAATTTTATCATTGGCAATCATCCATTACTGTATTACCAACCATTACTATTGCTCTTTCTTATGTATGTATTGTACATTCATAATCTTTAATAGTTTGTAACATTCATAGAAACATTCATGAAAGTATAAAACACATAACACAAGATATGGTATCGCAGAAAACTCCTGTTAGAAAGTAAAAACTGCGGTGGGGATGACACCCACAAAACTTCACTATCTGCAAAATGGAAGGGAGCCGGTTAAGGCTTACAATTTGATCACTTCTGATGATCTACCCTATTAGGAGTATTAAGAAGGAGACATGTTAAGATCTACTCGGTTAAGAGCTTTAGAAATACTGATTTAAATATGCACTTAGTTATGAGATTTACAATAGGACGGTTAAGCCCACCTTTCTTGAAAGGATTTCATATGTGTACTACACTGTTTAGAATGAGTACAAATGTTGACCTGACTATATGCAATCTACAATTTCTGATTTACAGATCCATTAAATCTCTTACAATAATAATATCACCTTAAGTGATTGATGAATACCTTTTCTCTTCTCATCGGTAGCCCGTGTTCTTGTTCTTTAAACTGATTTGATTTTGTTTATGTCCTTCTGTCTGAATTCGCTGTCTAGTCTTTAGATGCTCTCCATGGATGCTATATTTATTGAATAAATACTATTCTCAATAGATTGAGCATCTATTTATACAAGTATTTGATCTATCTTGGAATCACGCATTACAATGTTAACTCTTAGATCCAAGGTTTACAACTTGACCTTGATCTTTAGTTTACATGTTTTTAAATTAGTAAAACTAATTAAAACAACATTAAATACATTTCTTCTTCTGCACATAATAGATTAAAAATAAAATCAAGAAGCTATAAATACAATTTCAGTAATTTAACGGATGTGGAAAGTCAGATCCACTTTTTGCGGGATGTAACTGACTGTCGGTTCTTGGTCGTTGGTTTTAAACTTGAAGTTTGTCGGTGTTCCTTTGTTGAACTTTTGATCAGGTTCCCTGTGTCTGTCGGGTTCCTTGTTTTTGTCCTTTCGTCTGAATTCTCTGTCTGGTCTTTAGATTCTCTCCGTGGCTGCTATCTGTATTGAACAACTACTATTCTCAATAGATTGAGCATCTATTTATACAAGTATTTGATCTATCTTGGAATCACGCATTACAATGTTAACTCTTAGATGCAAGGTTTACAACTTGACCTTGATCTTTAGTTTGCACGTTTTTAAATCAGTAAAAATAATTAAAACAACATTAAATACATTTCTTCTTTTGCACATAATAGATTAAAAATAAAATCAAGAAGCTATAAATATAGCTTCAGTGATTTAACTGACATGGAAAGTCAGATCCACTTTTTGCGGGATGTAATTGACTGTCCGTTCTTGGTCATCAGTTTTGAACTTGAAGTTTCTCAGTGTTCCTTTGTTGAACTGTTTGTCAGGTTCCTTGTATCTGTCGGGTTCCTCTCTTTTTCTATTCCATCAGGTAGCACTATTTTTACTCATCGGTCTTTTACCTTTTTGTCATCGCATAACACTTAACAATGTTTGTCAGGCAACCTTGGTGTTGGATAGTGTTATACCCTGTCTATCGGTGTAGAGTAAACAGATGGTGTAGATCATGTTTTCCTTAAGTATACTAATGGAAAAATATAATTCCTTCACCATGGTCAGAGAAGACCAAATTAGGGTGGTTAACTTTTCCCCTCTTTGAATTGATGTGCGAACAGCGCATTGACTCAAAGAAAGTTTTTGGATGTTTTGAGTTTAGAAAGTTTGAGAATTTCACTCATGATCGAACGAAATGTCTAATGAGATCAGTCTCGTACTTAAATGAACTAACTGATAGAATTAAATTTGAACTGGATCAAACAAAGGTCAATAAGAAAAAGATCTTAAAGATACCAATTCTAAACTTGGTTGTCACCCAAAGATTGATAATACTGATTTTGAACTTGGTTGTCGTCCAAAAGCTAGTATGAAGTTGCCAGGAGCTTAATAAGAATCTAAGAAAAAGTAGACATAGGATATCTAGCTTGTGATAATTGAAGCCTTCAATCCAATAGTTCTGACTTAGTCAAGGAACCATCATGCCTTTTAGTTTTTTTATAACAAAGTCATTTTAATGATGTTTCGAGCAAGAATTTGATTGATGATAGTGTGATCATGCCCCCTCAGGAATGAAATCGAAGGAAAGAATAAAATCCCTCTATTGAAATGATGTATCACTTGCATGGAGCGGGTAGGTTAAGAAAGAATGGATTAGAAGAAGTGAATGAATGAAGGTGTGTTTTGAGAAAACACACGAGTACCAAGTTAATCACATTAAAATGTGAGTTTGATTTTATTCCCGATTGATCAAAGATTTTGAGAATCATTGATTATGTAATTAAATTGGATTTAGGATGAAAAATTAGAATTGATTTTGAGCCTAATGTCTTATGTTGAAAGATACAATCTCTAAATGCATCTATATGTAGACTCTTAGGACTGTCACTGATTTGCAGATATTGTAACATTTTATCATCATTGGGCATTTTGGAATGGATACCACTTGATGGTATAATAATCACTAATACCCACTGATATTATGAAAGTATGAATACTATGTTTATTGGATGTAATGTCGGAAATAGACTTAGGCATCAAGGCACAAAAGCCAGGATGACAAGTTAGTCATGTTCCTTTTATTATATCATAATCTGTATAAGGCAAGATATTGGACCCACAATGACCTTGAAAATTCATATCCTTGGGTACATTATGCTTCATATACTTTAGTGAGAAAATTATTTTTAGAAAATAGACAAGGAAATTGTTTCAACCTCACCATAGTTTACACATAAAAAAGATCGAGATACATGCGGCTATCCACTCATGGTGGCATCTCTTACCATAAACATTTAAGTTAGGTGAATTTTATAGAATCATTTGGAACGATCACCATACGTAGAAAATCAAGAAAATGTTATGCCCCCTATCCTTGTGACTCTTTGTATTTTCACAGACGTCATGGAGTAACTTGGAAGACATAACAACCATAAATTGAGAATAAATCAAAGAAAAATTATAATTGCCTAGATGCCCTTAGTTAAATCATCATCAGAACATAAAAGAGTCATAATCAAACCAAGATCAAACTGTATTTAAGTAGTATTGAGAAATACTAGTGATTCATTTTTCAAGCGTAGTAGAGATTCATCAATAAAAATGTGGAATTCAAGCAATATGTTTCCCATGTCTATGTATAACATCGTTCCTGTTTGCAATCCAATGTAGGTCTTAGGAACACCATTTATGCAATGTTCATGTCATCCCTATTTTGGGAAAGTGATAGTTTGGTGCAAGTATCAAGAAGAATCATGTCACAAGACAAACTATCCTATGATGACTTAGCAAACACCTGACATACTGGAAAAGATGCCCCCAGTGCAGAATGAGTTGTTCCCTAAGATAGAAATGCAGCCAAATCCCAAGCAAGGATATGATATTTGTAAGGAAATAGAGTCAATCCATAGCATGTGTTTAATCAAGAAGGCTTAGTATCAGCAATGTATTGATATATAGACTGTAGAATACAAGTGACGCCTGATTGCTAGGTTTTCACCACTTGGCAAGACTTTTCATTCTTTTTGCTACCAAGATGCCTATTTTACTAGGTTTTCATCAAGGCACTTTTCTCTTTTCCAATTTTTTTTCTATTTTTGCTTTTTTGAATGTTTTTGTAGTATCAAGGCACTTGTTGCCAGGTTTTCACCAAGGATACTTTTTCTTTAGGACTTTTTCTACTATTTTTGGATTTTCTTCAGGATCAATTTTCTTAATGTTTTTGGTATTTTCTGAGAACTATTTCACTGTACAAGCTCTGCTAGCTAGACATCAAGTATTGATAGGATCTGGAAGGACATCTCCCTCAAGTGTAGCTAGATGATAAGCTCCAGTCCCAAAAGTAGCAGTGATAACATAAGGTCCCAACCAATTAGGTTCAAAATTTCCTTAATGTTCTCAATTCGGCTAGTTTTTAGGATTCTCCTTTAGGACAAGATCCCCCACTTGAAATTTTCATGGCTTGATCTTTTTATTGTACCCTTTGGACATTTGTGATTGGTACACCTTCAGATGATCGAACGCTTGTTGTCGGCGCTCATTAGGTAAATCTAAAGAATTCACCCTATCAATGCGGTAGTGTTCATCAGTAACAAGACCTTGTAAAGATACATGCAAAGAGGGGATTTAAACCTCAATAGGTAGTATTGCTTTAGTGCCATAGACTAGATAAAATTCCATGGCTCCATTTGGTATTCTGATGCTTGTTTTGTAGGCCCATAGTGTCAGATTTAGTTGTAAATGCCAGTCTCTGCTAGACTTACTCACAGTTCTGTGTAGGATCTTGAGAATAAATTTGTTAGATGCCTTAGCCTATCCATTACCTTGAGGCTAATAGATTGAGGAGAAATGTTGAGTAATGTGAAACTCTTCACAAATTTCATCCATGTCTTGGTTTTTAAATTGGCCCCCATTGTCTGTTACAATTGAAGAGGGTATCCCATATCTACAGATAATGTAGTTCAAGATGAACATAGCCACCTGTTTGTCAGTGTCTTTCATTAGTGGCATGGCTTTGACCCACTTTGTGAAATACTTAGTGGCCATAATGATGAAATTGTGTCTATTTGAAGAATTAGGATATATTTGTCCAACCAAGTCAAAGGCCCATTGCTGAAATGGCCAATGTGTTATGAAAGGTATAAGTTCTATGGCAGGAGCGTGGTTAAGATTTCCATGTGTTTGGCATTTATGACATGTTTTTGAAAATTGAATATAATCTTTTTCCATTGTAGGCTAGTAATATCCTACTCAAAGTAGTCTCTTAGCCAATGAAAAGCAATTCGAATGGGATCCACATACACCTTCGTGGACTTCTTTTAATGCGTGGTCTGACTCTCCGTGTTCTAAACATCTAAGAAGTGTACCATTGAGACATCGTCTATATAATTTATTAGTTATGAGGACATAATACGATGTTGTCCTAATCAAGGATCGCTTTTTGTTTCTAGATAAATCATTGGGAATGGTTTGGTCAGTGAGGTAAGCAATGATTTTAGTATACCAAGATTGATCTTGGGTGGTTAAAGCACAAATTACTTGGTATTCAGAGGTATCAAAGGTGGGGTAGGATAATTCTTCCACCAAGAAGTCATAGCAGAATTGATGTTCCTCCAGTTGTAACATGGATGCTAATATAGCCATAGCATCTGCAGCCTTATTCTCTATTCTGGGTATATGTTGGAATGTGATGAAGACAAAGTACTTCTTTAGGTCATCAACCAGTTGCTTGTAGGGCATCAAATTCTCATCTTTAGTTTGTTAATCTCCATTGACTTGATTGATAATGAGTTGGGAGTCACCATACACATGTAACTCTACAATTCTCCATTCCATGGAAAGTTTAAGACCATTTACCAACGCTTCATATTCATAAATGTTATTTGTGCATGAAAACATCAATTTGTAGGACTTTGGTATCTTGTAGCCTTGAGGAGTTATGAACAGAACCCTTGCTCCAGAGCCTTGTTGCATGAAAGAACCATCAAACTACATCTTCCATAGATAATCGGTTAGATGCATAATTATCTCATCAGGGAATTCAATCCTTAAAGGTTCATCATCTTGGAGTGGTGAATCAACTAGTTGATCTGTGAGGACTTTTCCTTTAATAGCTCTTCGGTCTGCATATTCAATGTCAAATTCGCTTAGGATCAGGACCCACTTTGTCAGGCATCCTATTAATGTTGTTTTTCTTAAGAGATACTTCAAAGGATCTATCTTTGAAATGAGCCTTACTATATGTGATAGCATGTAATGTCTCAATTTTTGTTATGCAAAGACATCTTCTAAGCATGATTTCTCAATAATGTTGTAGTTGAGTTCATAGGAGACAAGTGTTCTACTAATGTAGTAGATTGCTCTTTCTTTCTTAGTTTCATCCTCTTGCACCAGAAATACTCCCAGTGATGTGGTTGTAGCTAAAATATACAAGAGTAATGACTTTCCATGAATGGGTTGCATAAGAATAGGAGGAGTAGCTAGGTACTCTTTTAATTCTCTGAAGTTGGCTTCACAATGTTCATCCCATTTGAAGGTGACACCTTTATGTAGAAATTTGGTAAAGGGTTGTGCTCTATCTACAATTTGTGACATGAACCTCATGATTGAATGGAGTCTCCCTTATAGTGTCCTCATATGACTAATGTTGCATGGAGGAATCATTTCTAGTATCGCTTTGACTTTTGCAGGGTCTACTTCAATTCCTTTTGCTAAGACAATAAATCCTAGGAGCTTTCCTGATTGGACCCCAAAGGCACATTTCTTTGGATTGAGCCTAAGTTGAAATTGATCCATATGATCCAATATATTTCTTAAGTCATTAATATGAGTATTTCCTTCTTTTGATTCATCTAAGGTGTCATCTACGTAATCCTCCATGTTTTTATGCATCATATCATGGGATATAGTGGTCATTGCTTTTTGGTACGTAGCTTCTGCATTATTTAGCCTGAACGGTATAATGTTCCGGCAAAAGGTTCCCCATGCGCATGTAAATGTGGTCTTCTCTTGATCTTTAGGAGCAATTTTAATCTGGTTATAGCCTGAGAAACCATCCATTAATGAGTACATTTGATATCCTGTTGTGAGGTCTATGATCATATCAATATTAGGTAGTAGAAAATCATCTTTAGGACATGCCTTGATCAAGTCTCTGAAGTCTGTATAGATCCTGATAGATTTATCTAATTTAGATACTGGGACCACATTAGAGATGCATCCTATGCAAGCGATGACTCTGATGGATCCAGCTTTTAATATTTCTCCAGCTCTGCTTTTACTAGTAATGCAACATGACAATGCATCTTTCTTAATTTCTGTTTCATGGGTTTAATCCCAGGAGCTATAGATAAATGGTGCATGATTAATTTAGGATCCAGCCCAGGCATATCAGAATAAGACCATGCAAAGTTGATCTTCTTCTCTATCAGGAACTCAGTGAATTGTACCTTTTCCTCTTCTAACAAGGATTGTGCTAGGTGAACAATTTGAGGAATTTTAGTTGTACCCAAGTTAACTAGTTCTATTGGTTCTATCAGTACTAAAGACCTCTCTTGAAAGTGCTTAGGGAGGATATCAAGAATCTCATCTTTTGGCACCTCTGAGAGGTTTTCACCATCAGACATCTTTTGTTTTTACTATTTTAGAATATGATACTACCGCAATGTGGTTTTCACCATCAGTTCTTTTCTTTTTATTTTTTAATTTTTGACTGAGAAACTTGATGTCCTCCTATGACATGTTCATGTTCCTTGGATTGGTGGAAGAAGGATAGGGTTCACAAGCATTTAGATAGAAAGACAAAGTGTAGTCATTAAAAAAGTTTAGAATAGGAGTAGGATGTGTATTAGTCCAATCAATTAGGTTTGGGTTTATTAAAGACAAGGAGTCAGATTTTGGGAAGGAAAACATTGCGTTAGTGACAAGACTATTAAATGACATGACGTGTTATGTTAAGTTAAGTTCTTTGATGTTTAGATCAATAAGAGTTAGATCCTCATTAAAAGGGTCGTTGTTAGTTATATGTGGACCAAACTCTAGTGATTTGTTAGTGGAAATTTAATCTACATCTCTCCATAAAAGGAGGCTTCTTTCTTGTCACCTCTAAAGTTATTCCAAACCTAGGAGAACACCAGTCTCTCCATCAATGATTAGAGGAAGGAACTCCTCCTCTGCTTTAGGAATATCAATATTGTTGGGAGTAGTGTTAGAATATTTGCGGGGTGCTAATGGAACTACAAAAATGTGAATCACATCTATTTCAATATCCTATGTGGCAACTGATAATTCATCTCACTCATAATCATGAGATTCAGTCACTTTGTCATCAGACCTATTTAAGAATTCAGCAATAGTTATCTGATGTACCTGATTAGCCACTCGTGGATCAAAGTGTGGTAAATCAAGAACATGTGTGATTGTGACTAACTGCCCCTAGTTAGGATGTGAATCTTTTTGTTGGGGTGTGCTTTCAGTAGCCATTTATATCAATGGTACTTCAGGATCATCTGTGGTTGTTTCTCCTACCTCTTGAATAGGAGCTTGTGTCAACAAAGGCATGCGAATGTCTTGTGGTGTTTCAAAGCTTGGTATATATTTCTCTCCTTGGTATTCAGGATTCTCCATACCAACATGTAATAATCTTTCATAGGACCACTATTCTAGTTCTGTCTCTTCTGTTTCATCACTCCCTTTGTTAGAGATTGGACTATCTTTTGAAGCAATTTTGTCAGATTCATTATTAAAACCTAGTCATGTTATGTTTCTGGTATTCCTGAATTTTGTGTGCATAGGTTCAATAAGTCCTCTTTATGTGTCTCCTAAAGGCCCTTTCCCTTTACATCCCATTTTTTTAAAAAGGTCATATCCTTTACCATACTTCTCTGGGGATATTTCTACATGTTTTACTTCAGCCTCCTTTGGTTCTCCCTTTTAAAGCCAAGCCAAGATTGCCTATTCTTTTGTGTTATCTAAAGAAGATGTTGATGCTTTAACCATTCTAGTTGCTTTGTGAATTTTTGGCTCTTTAGATGTAGAAAGTGTGAATGATGAGGATGGTTAAATATCATGCCCAAATTTGCATGATAAAACACAAATTATTTTTTTTGAAAAGTTTACTAAGAAATGAAGTGAATTGTTCTCTCATGCTTACTAAGTGTCCCAATGAGTAAACAAGTTTAGGCAAGGGATTAGGTCAGGAGGGCTAGTTGGTGCAATATTGACATTAGGGTTGAGGGGAAATCATGACGTGAGTCAACGTCCCTCAACCCTTGAGTTTACCAGGTCTAGTTTAAACGAATGCAATTTATAAGTTTTCTAGAGTTATACTTAAACTTGGTTTACAACTTCCTCTACACCATTGTACAAAATAAAACTATGATGATTATTCTATAATTATTTATTTATGCCTAGTTCATAAATTTAGATGTATTAAATTAATCTGGTTGTAATTAACATTATTCTTATGTTGACCATTACACTGGCCATATGTAAAGGTCACGTAAAAATGATATTATTTAGGTCCATGTTCAAGTCTAAATTAGATTAACTAACTAAGTTTCCTAATAATTAAAAATCTAACTTAAAAGACTATAACCCTCCATAAACAATTTTAAGTTGAAAACTTAGATCATCAATATTAATAAACCAAGTTAATCCAACACCCTTACTTGATTAAAATTACAACTTAATTGAAATTACCCCAAGTTTCACGTTTAAAAATAATCAAATAAAATCATCTAGAGGTTATGTTACACTTTTTAAATACATAACCTATTTTCCATTAAAGTTTAGATTAAGAATTTATTAACATTTCTCACTTGATAGTTTAATACTAACTATATTAAGTTAAATAAACTATATTAAGTTTTCCATCCTTAACTTAAATTAACCTTCAAATTTTTATTTTTTTTACATTTAAAAGTATTGGGTATTTGACAAGGTTAAACTAATAGATTTATAAAAATATTATTAAATCACCACATAACTTAATTCCAATTTAAGAAAAAGGCAGTTTTTAATATTAAACTCAAATGATAAATTTTAAAAGCCTTCAAGCTAGGATCTATTAATTTTTAATAAATTATAAAGTGAAAAAGACAGCTTTTAATAATAAACTTAATGTTAAATCTTAAAAGCCTTAAAGCTAGGGTCTATTAATTTATATAAACTATAAAACAAAAACAACCTTCTATTTTTTAATTCTAAGTTACACACTTAATGTTTATATAATCTAAGAAAATTCTAGGTTATAAACTTTAATTTAATTAAAATCAAAAGTAAAAATGTTACCTTTATAAAAAAGGATTACAATAAAGTCTATAGTTTAAATAAATTACTTATCATCTTATCAAAGTTCCCTACAAATTTTTTTTTTTCTTCACTATGATTTCTATTAAACTAAAACCAAGAATAATTTTATCTTCAAAAATATTAACCACCAAAAAAAAGGAAATAAAACCCCACTAAAAGAAATCATAATAAAATATACTAAAAAAACAAACAAAAGAAAAGTCATCCTTCTATAGAATCCCTAACCCTAATTCAAAATTAGGGTTAGGGCCCAAATAATAGCATCTTAAATGAGGATTTCCTCCTCATTCTCTCTTTTCCAACCCTATCCTCCTTTCTTATTTTTTTTTGTTTGCACCTACAGGTCTGAAGATTTGCAGCAATGGAGGTGGAGTTTGTGAGAGAAAAAAATATATGTATATACATTTAAATATATATACTCTCAAGAGTGTGTATATACATTTATATGTATATCCATTTTTACAAGTATTCTCTGCTGCAATGCAAAGTTACAGCGGCTGCATTATATTTGCTTCTAGTTGTTTCTTATGCAGGTCTCTGTAAATATAAATGGATCTACCATTTATTTTCATTATTTTCTTTTTATTCCTAAGATGTTTCCATAGTAGATTAAATAACCCTGTTGTGCAAGGGTTATAGGGTTTCTTTTATGTTCTTATATATATATATATATTAGAAACATTGAGAGGGGGGGTGAATCAGTGTTTGTCTATTTATTACGTTTCAGGAACTTAAATATAAATCAAACATACATTCAATGAAGCTTAACATAAGAACTCATAACACATGATATGATTACGGGAAAACCTTGATCAGAGGAAAACCCCAGTGGGAATTAGTACCCACAAATATTGTACTAGTCTAATGAACTTGTTAAAGTTCCTTTGCCTTGTTAGAAGCAGTCTTTACAATGCAAGTACAATGACCTGGTTAAAGGTCTGACCGTGTTAGGAGTCTTTTACAAAACCAAGTTAAAGGTATATGGCTCACTGCCTAGGCCCACTGCCCAATAAGATGAAGGCTACAACCTTCTGAAAGTTGATATACACCATATCAAAAGTGAACTACTGTGATGACACTATTGTCTGATCAGTTCCATGTATGTGCGAATGCTCTTACTCTCTTAAAGAGCTATCTCATATAATAAATTCATCATATTGCTCTTCTATATCTTCTTCTTACATAATTATTTGACACTTTTAACATAACTTTACATTACATACTTATATGTTCATATCCGAATAGGCACGACCCAAAACAAGACTCTAGTCGGCCCTAAAACAAAATACACAATGCTTCTGAACAAGTCAGCTCAAGTGTGTTTACAACAATGCTAATTAAATAATTAAAAACATATAATCAAAGGCGCTTAGCCATTACATAACAAAATAATTCACGCTGATCAAGACACTAGTCGACTTCCATGCTTTGTCTTCTGGACTGCTGGTCTACTGATCTATATGTAACTTCTCTGTACTATTGTTCTGTACTATGCATGTCTAGATGTAGTATGTACACTTGTCATAGAACATATATCTGAGTACACATATGCTGACTCAATCTCTCACATGTGCGTTGATGTGTTGATCGCTGAATATCTCTGTCTGCCCTGTTTCCATACTTAGTTGTTTTTCCTTCTGAGTTATCTTTGAAAAAAACTTAGTATGACTTTTTGCCATGATGACAACAAAAAATGAGTCATGCATCCTCAGGAAGTCAACTTGCCAACAATCTCCCCCTTTGTCATTTATGGCAACAAAGGAATGTGGCCAAGTTTCTCAAAATGACTTAACACAAAAAATAACTTTATATCATAACATCTTATTGATATATACATATACTGCTTCTCATATATACACATTCTATATTATTCCCCCTTTTACATTAATGACAAAGGTGTACAAAAACTTGTAAGTCTTCTACATACTTATTCCATGTAAACTTCAGGGTACACAATTTGAAGAGATTGGATCTCTTTCTACCAGAATACTTTCATTGCATCAACTATCTGTAGATGCGCGCATAAGGCATATGTCAGCTTCTCCATTTTTATCAGATCCATGCAAGGACCTTGATCATATGTCACAATGGTGGCATCAATCTGTTTGATGTTCTCATTTAGGACTGCTAGAGA
>MU224523.1:1133617-1172324 GCA_018584345.1 Thuja plicata | reverse complement strand
AGACTCCTTTTCTTCTTCCTGTTTGTTAGATGTGAATGTATGTGACCCGTTCCAGATTGGATCCCCAAGCTCGGGGGTGGCCTTGTAAAGGCCTAGGTTGGGAGGTGAGCCTCCATGGTCAACCTCACTTTTTTTCAAGTGCAGATGAGGCACCGAAGATGTATTCCACCTATATGCGAAAGACGTGTACCACTGTTATTTGATGTTATTTGATGGCTGGAAATCCCTTTTGTTGGGTGTTGATTTCTTTTTCTACGGAATTGCCAGGAGGCTTGAAGAAATTTGTAACCTTGTACGGAATTGAAATTTCATTTCTCTTATGTGATCATAGTCATCCTATAAAATTTTGTTTACATTGATTGTTATAAATTCGAAGGAAATATTGTGAAATTCTAGTTTTCTTATTCATTGGAGTAGATCAAATTTATGAGTTATCTTGAAGAGAAAGTTAATAGAAAATTCTAGAAATATTTCAAGAAAAAATATATATATAAAAAAAAAAAATTTAAGTTGTAAATTTAATTTTTTTTTTCTCTCCACCATATTGTAGAGGATTAATTATAGACCCTAACTATGTATTTTTTTTAAAAAAAAGTAATTAGTAAATGCTCGCTGTTTAAGCAAATACAGTCGTATTCGCACCAGTAAATTAAAGTATTTTTTTTATATTCTTTTTATATATATATATATATATATATATATATTTACATATATATAGAATGCATCTATATATATGAAAATATACATACATATAATATATAACATATGTTTTAAATTAACTAATGCAAATCTTAAATCGCGGGTGTCTTTTTTTGTATCGAACGCCGAACTGCTGGAGGCGCTGTTTTTTTTTTATGGAGTGGGGAGGGTCGAAACCCCTCCCCCAATCCACTGTTTGGTCGGGGGCCGCGCGGCTCGCGTGCCACCCACAGTGGGGGCTCCGCGGCCGGCGCCGGCCGCCCTTCCCCCTTCCCCTAACACCACCGCCTCTGCGGTATTTCCGCCGCCGGTAGGCCAGACCTCTGCCGCCACTGCGGGTACCTTCCGCACCGCCGGTGCCGGCAAACCCTCGCCGCCCGGTTGAGTTCGTCCGCCGTCGGCTTGGGTCAAACCCTCCGCGGTTTAACATAATTATTTTCGCATGTTTGTTTTTGTTTAAATGTGAAGATTTGTTCAATATGTATTTCCTTATAACTTTAGATTTGATTGATGATATAGATTGGATTTTTTTGTATAGATTAGATTTTATTTTTTTTGATTAGATTTCCATTTTTAAATTTAATTGTCATGTATGTATAGATGTAATTTTAAAAATTAATTTTGATTAATAGAAACATTAAATAAAGATTTACTAATATAGATTTGTTTTAGTTACGATTATATTTTGTAATAAGGTTTTAAATTTTATGTTTTATTATAAATGTTATATCGTATTTTAAATTAGTTTCAAATTTAGATTTGATTTATTGAATGTAGATTAGATTTTATTTTTAGAATAGATTTTGGTTTATAAATGATTTGCAATATTAGATTTATTTAGTTTTAAAAGAGGAATATATATTTTAAGGTTTTATTTAAATTTACTGGATTAAATTATATTAGTTTTTCATATAATGTCGTTTGATTTAATAGATTAGTTTTATTAAATTAAATTATGTTAGTTAGAGATGGGTTTAATATAAGTTTAGATAGAATGTTTTATGGCATTTCAATTAGAAATTTTACTATAGACGTATTTTATATATATATATATATAGATGATTAATGGAAGGTGTTATTTTAAGCAACGATTCAAATCATTTATAGGTAATTTTCTTTAGTGCATTATTGCTTTATATTTAATTAACATATATGCTTTGTTTATTTAATTAATTAATTCGGATTGCGTTTTATTTAAATTATCATGGATTAGTTTTATTTGAGTTTAGTTTCGAAATACTATATTAATGTCCTATTAGGGGATTAAATTTAATCGTTTATGATCAAGCGTTAAAGCTTAAAAGAATATGTTTCCAGCATATTCGTTTAAATTTTCTTTTATCTTATCATTCTGATTTATTGTTCTAGCCTTCTTCGTCACCTTTGACCGTTGATCGCGCACGGTTGACTTTCGGTCAACCCTGGTTCTAACTTTGTCTGTTGCCCTTAATATTGGAACCCAGTACTCTTTGCGGCCTCTGAAACCTCAGTTTCCAGTTTCATACCTTTTGGAGACAGTTGACTTTTTGGTCGACATGGGTTGACTTTTTGGTCAACTGTCTCGTTTTGCGCTCCCTTGACTTCTCGGTACTTAGTAGACCTTTGAGTCCCTTCCTCTCGTTTTTCTAGGGTTGTTTGACTTTCGGGTCAAACCCAGTTGACTTTTAGTCAAATCATCTCGATTTATGTGCACGACTCTTCCTTTGGGTCTGAGCGAACCCATTTGCACCTTTCACCTTTTTAGCGTATAGTTGACCCTTTGATCGACTCTAGTTGAGTTTCGGTCAACTTCCTCAATTTGCGTGCAGTTCCAGTTGGGAACTTGATTCATCGCTTAGGATAGTTGCGAGAGCTAATCCTCTTCTTGAGACCTATTCTGGTTATCATTTATCCTTGCACCGTTTTGCGTGCGCTTGTTGCTTAGTGTAGTTTTAGTATTCCGTTCTTGCATTAGTTTTAAAAAATTTTTTGTTGGTGTGTTTTTGCCCAACTTTTGGGCATGACACTATGAGTTGTCTATAAGGAGTAGCATGTATAAATGGAGATTCCATATCTATCATTAAATTAGTTCCTAATTCACATGGAATTGAAACATGATTAGCATCATCATATGAAATCTATCAAGAAGATCTTTAGCATATTTGCTTTGTTAAATAAAAATACCCTTAGGGGTTTGCCAAATTTGCATTCCTAAGAAATAATGTAGAAGTCCTAAATCAGCCATTTGAAATTTTTGGTTAAGTTGAGACTTAATATCAAAAATTAAATGATTAGAACTTGAAGTAAGAATCAAATCATCAACATAAAGAATGATAATAATAATGTCATCTTCACTATGCTTGATATACAAGTTAGGATCATTTTTACTTCTAGCAAAATCTTGAGAAATAAAGAAAGTATTGATTTTGGAATACCATTCTCTAGAAGATTGTTTTAAACCATAAATAGATTTCTTAAGTTTACATACAAGATGTTCATTACCTTCTTTAATAAAACAAGGAGGTTGAGACATATAGATTTCTTCATGCAAATCACCATTTAAAAAATCACTTTTATCATCCATTTGGTGAATAAGCCAATTCATTTTAGCAGCTAAAGCAAGAACAAATTTAATAGTAGGCATTTTTGCAACAGGAGAAAAGGTCTCATTATAGTCTATTCCTTCAATTTGAGAGAAACCTCTTGCTACTATCCTAGCTTTAAACTTACTAATTCCATTATTTGCATTCAACTTAGTTTTGTATAACCATTTACATGAAACTAGATTTTTTCCATGAGGTAAAGTAACTAAATCCCAATTATTATTAGAAATTAAACTATCATATTCTTCTTGCATATCATTTTGCCAATGGGGTTTATTTTTAGATTGATAAAAAGTTTGAGGATCTTTAGAATGCATAAGAGAAGACATCAAGGCATAATTTCAATAATTAAGTCTCCTAGGGCTAAGACCCCCCATTCTAGTAATATAATCATCACCTTCATTAAGTAAATCTTTAAGCCATTTAGGATTTCTCTTAGAAGTAACAGAAATATCACTATGAGGAGTAAATTCATCATTTTAATCATCACTATGAGGATTAAATTCATCATTATCATCATGAACAACATTATCACCATCATGAGAAAAATCATCACTAGGAGGAGTAGAAATATTCTTACCATTATCATCATCATTTTTAATACTAGTAGGAATAGAAATAGGTGCATTAGGAGTAGGGTTTAGAATAGGAGGTTGGTACTCCATGAGATCAATAATTCGCCCTTTAAATTCATCATCTTTGACCTTGGAAAAATTGTGAACTTCATTTTCTGCAATAACAACACCTCTTGTAATATATACCTTGTTAGTAATAGGATCATAAACTCTATAACCTTTATTAGATTCATCATACCCAAAAAATGTAAATGGAGAAGATTTAGAATCTAATTTATTCCTTTTTGTTTGGGTGTGTGAACATAAGCAATAGATCCAAAAAAATTCAAATATTGTAAATTGGGTTTCCTACCAGACCACGCTTCCTTAGAAGCTATATTTTGCAAAGCTTTAGTAGGAGTCCTATTAAGAATATAAGTGGCACAAGCCATAGCTTCATCCCAAAAATTTTAATGCATATCTGTTGCATGTAACATACATCTAGCCATTTCCACAATAGTTCTATGCTTCATTTTTTCCGCACCATTTTGTTGTGGTGTATAAGGAACAGTAAGCTTATGTTTTATACCAAAAGATCTTAAGTAAGAATGAAAAGAATTATTAACATATTCAGTACCATTATCTGTTTTAAGAATTTTAAGTTTAGAACCAGATTACATTTCCACAAACATATGAAATTTAGAAAATATGTCTAGAACTTGATCCTTAGTATGTAAGAAATAAATCCAAAGTCTTCTAGTAAAATCATCCACAAAGGTAAGAGAATACTTTGAACCTTGTATGTAGATGTTCTCCATTGAACCCAAAAGATCACTGTGAATAAGATGTAACTTATGAGACACCCTCCATGAAGTACCATGAGGAAAAGGCTCCCTTTTCATTTTGCCACTCATGCACCCTATGCATGTAATTTTAGATGGAACAATATGGGGTAATCCTTCAACCATGTTAGATTTTTGTATCAAAGAAATATAATTAGAATTCAAATGGCCGAGCCTTTCGTGCCATACATTGAAATCAATATTAAATTTCAAAGAGTACCTTGATGAGGCAAACTCATAGAATTTAAACAAGTTATCATGATCCATCTTAGCATTAGCAACAACATGATCAGTGTTAGGATCAATAATATAACACATATACTTATGAGATTCAACTTTGTAATCTTCGAATAATTGAGAAACTAAAAGAAGATTAGATTTCAATTCAGGAACATAAAGAACATTGTGTAACTTTCCATTTGGAACATTAACATCACCAAATCCATAAAGTTTGCAACTATGATCATTAGATAATTGAATAGGAATATTAGTAGTATCAGGTTGCAAAGAATCAAATACTTCTCTATGAGATGTAACATGATGAGAAGTGCCACTATCAATAATCCAATGTAATGCATGAGAAGCTTTATAACAAGTAGTAAAAGCATGAGGAGATTGATTACCTTGAGATTTGAAGTTATTTTGATTATTTTTATTCATAGGCTTCTTATCATTTTGTTTTTTAAAACAAACATTAGTTAGGTGACCATCTTTTCCTTAATAAGTATAATGTGGTTTCCAATTTTGTTGATTATTGTAATTATTATTATTATTATTGTATGATGGCCTAGAATTAGACCTGTTGTTTGAATAATTATTATTATGATTATTTTTATTGGAATAACCATTATTATGATGATTATTGTTATGATAAATATGATAATCCTTAAAGGATCATAAGTTGTCATTAGTATACAAACAGACAGTTTTGGTTGGTCGATCATGATCACCGAGCGCAGTGATTACCAAGCGTAGTGATCACCAAAATGTTTTGAACATTGAGAAACATATCAATCGAGTAGTATATAAACCGAGCACCAGTCTATAGAGACATCACCGAGCACCATTCTACACTGAGAGACAAAATTTCACCTAGAAAAGTGGATCTCAACTACACGTCATCTAAAGCACTTTAATCTTTAAAATATCTTTTTTCTTAGCTGGATAACCATTTCTTGTAGATCAATAAAAGTGTTAATTATGGATGTAATTAGTTAATGGATTGTATTCATGAAAACTAGGAGATCAAGGTCAAGTTGTAAACCTTTGATCTTAGAGTTTTTTAAGAAAAGCGTGAAACCTAATTAGGTCAAAATCTTGTATATATAGATGTAATAATCAATCAAGAACATGATTATTGTAGCTGCCAAGGACATCTATGGATCAGACAAAGGTTTTCATGCACAATAAAAGATAAAGAAGAATTTAGTTATGAAGAACTACATTCAAGGCTACCAATCAAAATAGAGGTATTATCCATCACAATAGGTGATATATATTTTGTGAACTAAATGAATCTGTAATCAGAAATGTAAGATTTTAGCAATCAGGTCATATATTTTGTTACTCTCTAACAATTTTAGCAAGAAGTAAAATCCTTTCACAAGGTGGACTTAACATTCTTTTTGTAAATCTCTTAACCAAGTGCACATATACATTGTGTTGCTAAAATCTCCTAACCGAGTAGACTTAACAAGTCAGACATGTTACTCCTAACAGGATAAGATCATTAGAAGTGATCACAACTTGTAGCCCTAATAGGCACCTTCCATTCTACAGATACTGAAGCTTTGTGGGTTTCATCCCCACTGCTATTTTTACCTTCTAATAAGGGTTTCTGTGTTATCAAATACTTGTGTCATGTGTAAATGAGTTTCATGAATGTTTCAAAGTTTGTTTACATGCATTTACATTTATGCTATGTTATTGCATGCATGAAATAGTAAAGCTACAATGGTCGGTTATGCAAGTAATGAGTACTAAAGATTAATTGATAAAAAATTTAAGGGTATTGATTCACCCCTCCCCTCTCAATACACACCCTTCCATTATTCCAACAAATTATTGTTGTTATTGGAATAATTATTGTTATGATTATTATTATGATGATTAGTATGTGACTCATTATTTTTATTTTGAGTTTTAGATACAAAAGCATGTTCAAAATATTTAATAGTACCAAATTGCAATAATTTAGCCTCCTCTTGATGTAACAAATTTTTAAAAATAGCTTAAGTTAAATGAGGAGCTAAACTAGGAATAGCAAGCTAAGAATGAATGTTAGTAATGAATTGCTAAAACTCTTTAGGAAGACATTTATTTAAGATGATAGTAATTAATCTAATATCAGTTAAAGTAACAATAACACCACTTAATTGAGATTTAATTGCATCAAACTTGAGTAAGAATTCATCCATAGTTTTAAAACCAGTATACCTCAAGTCCTTGAAGTTGTCTTGGAGTTGAATCTTACGGGATTCGAATGAGCTGTCATACGTCTGTTGTAGAATGTCCCACACTTGATGGGATTCGGTACAATGTCCAATTAAGACATAAAGATTAGGAACTATTGAGAGACCAATCAATCCAAGAGCTTCTTCATTCTTATTTTTCCATGCATCTTTTTCTGCTTTAGAAGTAGAGGTAGCTGGTTCAATAAAAGCATCTGTAGCAACTTCAAGTAAATGTTTAAAATGGAATAGAAAGGAAACATGAGTTTTCCATTGATGATAGTTACAACTATTGAGTTTAATTTCCAGAATTAGAGTAGACATGATTAATAAAGAAGGAAACGATCCAATTAACCTAAACAAAGTGAATTACAATGAATATATACTGAAGAAGATCAAGAAAAAATAAATTTGAATTAATGTAACTTACAATTGAATGGTTAAACAGATATTTGAAAAAAAAAATTTTAATTTAAATTTAAATGGAGGAACAAATTTTAATTATAATGAATTAATGAAACACCAACTCAAATTTGTTAGATTTAATGCACAAAATATAGTAATGAAACAATATTAAGAAATATTGAGCAGGAAATTTGTATTAATGTTTAAACTTTTTTTTATTTAAAAAAATAAAAGGTTGGAAAATTAAACTAAATAACAGATTTGAGATAGAATGAAGTTATATGAATAAATATAAATAATTACCAATAACAAATAAGATGAATAAATTTGAATAAAGAGATCCTTAAACTTTAAACAATAATGAGATAAGTTAATGTTAATTAATAAAATAATGTAATTAAAGATAAACTAAGTCAAAGTTAAAGAAAAGTTCAAACTATTGAGAATGAATATGCTAAATAAAGGAGAATAAAATGAATATCCTGCAAAATAAACCAGAAAGAGGTTAGTAAAAAGTCTGCAATCATAAGAATAATGATTCATTTGTTGTGATTGAAAATGTTAAACAAAGTTGCAGAGCTCCACTACTAGTCTAGATTGCAAAGTGGCAGCCCAACAAACAAAACACCTAAAATTGAATATAAGTCTACGCAGGAGAAGACAAAGTGCATGAGAGGTAGGCTACGCAAGGGGAGAAAGAGGTATTCTACACACTTGAGGGAGAAGACACTCAATGGAATGATTTAAAAGAAAAGCTAAACAAACTATACAAAGCTGCACAGAGCTAAAAAACTATATTGTGTTGAATGCACAAGAAGTATGGGCTGCACTGGAGAGGTGAACAAAGTTGCACAAGACACTATACAAAGTGAGGTGAAGAACTATACAAAGTTGTGTGAGGATTGAAGGAAAATAATAATGTTGCGTGATCAGAGAGGAGAAGAATACAAGATGCGTGAGCAGCAAGAGAGAACTAAAATACTAAACAATTAAGAAATTTTGTTGTGTGAGGATCAACGACATTAAGTGAGGAGCTAAGGAAACAAAGGAAAGATAACAATGCAAAGGAATCAGTGCTAAGGATAGAATAATAAACAATGGAATAATAGATAAGTTGCGCAAGGTAGAATGTTGTTGCACTAAGTATAAGCTGCACAATGAATGTTTAACTTTGAACGCAGGAAAAGAAGAAGCAGACACCAGGGATGTTGCGCATGAGCATAATGGAGAGAAGAAAGTTGCTAAGATACAATGTTATAATATATTTAAACAAAAATATTATATTTAACTATAAACAACAACATACAAAAAAGAAATATGAATAAACAATAATCTGAGATAAAAGATGTTATCAGGGATTAATATCTATGATAAGAATAGAGATATAAATAAAAAGGAGATATAACCAACAGTTGAACCTACAGAAGAGAAAACTGTGAGACATAATAGATTTCAATAAGCGATAGAGAAAACAAACTCAATAGATGCTAAAAATATATGAAAAAATTGAAATATACAGATCTGAACAAAGTATAACCCTGCAAATGAGATAGTTAGCAAAATGGATGACAAAGCATCAAAAGAAAACCCTTGTGGTTGCCCAACAAAGGGTGATTAGTATCAGATTTAGATTTAATGATAAACAACAGAATATGCAAATCTAAAATCTTCCCTTGTATTTGCTCGACATAGGGAGAGATTAGTAATTGTTTTTTTTAAAACTTGAAATAGATATGAATAGACTTATATTTGCAAAAAGAATGAAAAAAAATCCTTGCAAACAAGAGTTAGATCAACAAAAATCTGATTTCTTCTCCTCAAGGGAGATATATTTCAACTATTCCTGCATGCACACTCAAAACAAGGATTTAACCAGCTCTGATACCATGTTAGAAACATAAAATAAAATAGAAAAGAGATAAGGAAAGAATCCAAGAGAGAGTGAAAAAGGAAGAGTTTTACCAAATAAAGAGAGAGAGAGAGAGAGAGAGAGAGAGAGAGATCAAACACAAGTTCACCAAAATGCTCCAAGGCCAACACAAGAACTCAAAGATTTTGAAAAGGGAAAAAGAAAGAAAAAACCCCTTGTGTATAATATGAATGAGGCACAAATCCTAAAGAAGAAGAGAGAAAGAGAGAAATAAGCTCATTACAATAGTGAGAGAAATCTTGAGAATGTGAGGAGAAGTGAGAAAATAGAGAAGATTATTGAGAAAGTGTGTGTAGAGGCATCTCTTAAATAGAGATGAGTGGAGGAGTTTTCATGTAACTCCCATCTTCTATAAATTCCACATTCACATTGTGTGTGTGCCAAATGTGAGATTCCTCTTAAGGAGGAATATCTAATTTTCTTATTAAAGGAATTACAAAAATGTGACATGTCCTCCTACTTGGACTAGAGGAAAAATATAATATAGGATACCTTGGTTTATCCTTTAATTACATGTTTTCACCAAGGAAAGATTAATTTATAACAGTAAGTCCTGAGGGTCGATTTAACCTTCTTTAAGTAGTTTGCTTGGGCAGTGAGCCCACTGTTACTCTTGAATCCTAATAGGGTTTGTCCTTTAATAGGATTGAGTACTATAATGCATTATAAGCTCCTAACAGGGCTAAATATTTTAACAGGGATACTATACTCTTAGTACATTATTTGTGGGTCCTAATTCCCACTGGGGTTTTACCTTTAATAGGGTTTCCTCAACAATAAAGGATTGTGTTATTGTGTTGGCATTTACTATCTTATCATTTGGATTAAAGTTTTGTTTATAAAGTTTATTATTTAATAATATGTCTCACAACTGATTCACCCCCCTCTCAGTTGTATTGGTGGATTGTTATTCCTAAGAATTGGTATTAGAGCTACTAGTCCTTACAGAGAAATTTTAACAGCTTGAGGTGATCTTGAAGATGGCATACTATAGGAAGGATAGTCCAAAGTTTCATCTTGAAAATTTTGATAGTTGGAAGAACAAGATGAAAACACATTTTCTATGCTTGGGAATCGAATACTGGAAGATAACAAGGAATCATGTATAGATGAAGGCTGAGGATGAACTATATAAGGCTACTGATGAAGAAAAGAAGGTATTCTCATTCAACATGGTCGTAAGAGAAGCATTGATTAGTGCAATTTCTGAAGATGAATTCACAGAGATAAAAGATTTAGATTCTGTACATGAAATTTGGACAAGATTGGAAGCACTATATGAAGGATACAAGTTTACAAAGTAGGCAAAGTTGTAGAACTGGAAGACAAATATGGAAACATTGAAAATGAGAGATGATGAGAATATTAGAGCATATGCATAGAGATTTATTGGAGTTGTTATTGGCATCGGGAACTCAAGAGGCACTTACAGTGAGGAAGATGTGATTGCAAAAATTCTTAGGTCCCTGACACCTGTATACAAAACCAAAGTACAAGATATAGAAGAGATCATACCTTTGACATTTAACTTCAACAGAGAGATGTTGATTGGAAAACTAACTACCTTTGAGTCCGTAGAGCTAGGAGATTTGTTACCTAAATTTGAGACATCATTCAAGGTGACTGTGCATAAGAATAAAAAGACTTTATCACGAATTGTGAGCACTAGCAGTAGTGACTTGAGAGAAAAGATTGGTGAATATATTGATAAATGGGAACAAATACAGGAAGAATAAATAAAGCTAGATGAAATTGTGGCCCTGATCGGAAGAGAAAAGAGAGGTAAGGGTAAGTTTTAAGTAAAGTTACCTCTGAAATGTTTTCGTGCAATAAGATTGGTAATTTTTCATCTAGATGTCCTACAAGTGTTCCAAATCATAAACCTAACTTTTATAAACCCAAGTATTCAAAGGATAAGGAATTTTATTATGCTAGTGAAGGTGTTTCTGAAGATGATGTTATTGATTATGATGAGATTGGATTTATTGATATCAAGGATGATAAAACTATACATGAAGAAAGAGCCTTAGTATCTCATGTTGAAAAGAAATTTGAATGGGTCATAGACAGTGGTTGTTCACACCATATAAGTGGAGATAAAAATAAGTTTGTTAAACTAAATAAGTATGATGGTGGTATTGTGACATTTGGTTACAAAACTCCTAAGATTATCATTGGATTTGGATCTATATCCTTGGATGGAAAGACCAATACTGACAATGTATTACTTGTTGATGGACTTAAGCATAATTTTTTGAGTGTTGGACATCTAGTGGACAAAGTTTATCAATTTAAATTCATTGATGGTAAATGTTTTATCAAAATTAATTTAGGAGACTTGATCGCATCTGCTACTAAATCCAGAGGTAATGTATATGAATTAAATACATCTAAGGCTTCCTATTTTGTTGCGAAGATAGATGATAGTTGGTTATGGCATAGAATATTTCATCATGTTAATTTTGATAATATTATGAAGGCAAGTATAACTAATGTAGTTAGAGACCTACCAAAGATTTTGAAACCATCTAACACCATGTGTAGAGAATGTGTAATGGGGAAGCAGACTAGAAGCAGTTTTAAGAGAAAATCTTACTCAGTGAAAGGGAAGTTGGATCTAGTGCCCTCAAATTTGTGTGGTCCTTTAAGAACAAGATCTTACTATGGTGAAAGGTATTTATACTTTTTATTGATTAATTTTCTAGGATGATGTGGATTACATATCTAAGAGAGAAATTAGAGGTGTTTGAAAAATTCAAAATATTCAAAGCAAAAGTTGAGAATGAATCAGGCTTAAAGATAAAAATTTTGAGATTAGATAAAGGTGGTGAGTTTAATTTAGATTTGTTCAATACCTACTATGGAGAACATGGAATATACAGACACAAATCTTCTCCTAGGACACCAAAATAGAATGGGATAGCAGAGCAAAGAAATAGAACAATATTAGATGCTACTAGAAATATGTTGTTGGAATGAAATGTATCACATGTTCATTGGAGAGAAGTTGTTGGTATTGTTGTGTATACTTTAAATAGAATTACGATCAGAGAAGATAGAAGTAAGAATCTGTTGACGGGGTTTTGCTGACCGGGTCTGCCAACAGTCATAAGTTGTCACTGGGTTCCGGGGAAACCGGCCAACTCCACCTGCAAAGGTTGTTCGGAGAAATTAAATTCTCCAGGGCCTTCAAGCACCTAGGTGTCGGGTCACGATGATGCAGGGCTCAGTTGGGAGAAGTGACTGTTTTCGAGGGGGATAGCTGGTTTCTTCAACCCATTACCTCCAGAGATTCAATACAGTAAGGTTTCCCCTAGCATTCTATACTTAGAAAATAAAGTGAAAAAGATCCTGCATGGTTAGAAACATTTCATCTAACTACAGTCATGCTGAAATGTCTGGAACATCAATAATACTCTGATAGAATACACTAAATACTGAAGAAATACATAACCATCAGCTAGAATTTTATCAGTAGTGGGAGTAAGGAGGTCGTTAATCTACTTTAACATATCAGAGTAGAAGACATAAAGAACATTAAAACATGAAATACCATTAACTCAAAAGTAGGAATGCCAACAACGTCATTGCCAAGAATTCTTCCTTCTTTATTATGTTCCTTCCAGCAAGCACTGGTGCGTGATACAATGGTGGCTCCAGGGGGAATTTGACTATATAAAACCAGAACAATGGAGCATTGAGCTCTGTAACTTAAAATCAGAAATCGCCTTTCTATTGCTATCGAGAACAAAATCATCAATTTTGCCGACCCTTGGAAATGGGCCGGTTTGGCTAGTTATACACATCTCTTCTTACCCTAACCCTATTTTACATCATGTTTTAATAAAATACAATATCTGGGGGCCGATACTACCTGCACCGCCCTACAAGAGACCTTGAGATGGAATAGGTATGACAAGTCAAAAGAATAGGACAAGAATATATAGTGGAAGAATCGGCCTCGCGAAGAGAGCCAGAAAGGAGAAAGAAGAAAGAAGGTCCCCCGGGGATCAAGGCTACATGCCTCATAAATGTGAAATGTGGCACCCTGTCTTCAATGTGCTAGGTGTACTCTTGAGCGGTGCCTCGAGAAGACCACCTTATCAAAAACCAACCGCTAAGTCGATGCCTCCTTGATGTGGCCAACCACCTTCTAACAGCCTTTATTAACTGCTTCTGAAAGTGACCGGTCGGCCTCGGGGACCGGGACACGGATCACTTGAAAGAATACAAAATTTTGGGATCTGAGAACTTTCATTCCAAAAAGAATAAAGAATACCCAACACTTGAGTTCTCCCCGGCCTCCGAAGAAAGCTCAAGGTTGCTTATTATCATTGAAAGCCTGGAGGAGGTGGGCTATGCCATCTTCATCTATATCCTTCAGGCTGGCCCTTCTGTGCTTGGCCACTTCAACTTGCTCCCCCAAGTCCGAAACATTTTCTTTGAATTCGTCTGCCATTCTCGCCACGTCCTGACCACTAAGTATCATGCGGGTTAATTTTTCCATTTGGGCCCCATCTATCCCCTCTGGAGATTGATACTGAGACTTCATCATTTCATCAAAACTTCCCAAAACTAAATCTTTGGGGGTACATGTATCTGTGCTAAGGGGATCAGCCCCGGAAGTCTTTATTACGAAAGACTTGTATAAATTAGAAGAATACTTCACCGCATTTACCGTATCTTGTAAGGACCCTACCAGTTTCTTGGTCACCTCCAATGTGAGGTCAAGTCTGGAGTGCTGGGTTCTTACAAAATCAAATGATTCATCACCCAAAATTTTAGATTTAGAAATCATATCCTCTCCCAGGGTAAGGAGCTCTTTGAGCTCCACCTTCCACACCTGGTAATTCTCGGCATTACCCTCCCACAGTTCAATAAGAATCTCTTCCTGGTGAATGACCTGCTGGGCCATGTATAAATCTGGGAGGGTGGACACTAGGAAACATCGGGTGTTTCCTATCTACAGGGCGACCCACTCGTCCACTACCTAGGCTTTCTTTTTCATCATTTGCAAGGAGTCTATGTCACTTTGCGGTAACTCTTCTGAGGTGGAGGCCTCCAGAGGAGTGGCATTGATGGGTCAAGCCAGCTCAGTAAGCAACCCCATAAGGTTTGCATTCTTTTCCTTTTTATCTTTGAGCCTCTCGTCCTCTTTCTCATATTGGGCCTCCACTGCCCTTGCTGCCTCCTTAAGCAAGTCTACCTCACCTTGCTTCCCCCTTTTACCTAGCGATACCTCTGCAACATTGTAGTCTCCAAGGTCCGCGGTTGCTTCATCAGCGTCTGAGGGAGGTGTTGCCACAATGACAACCGTTTCTCCACCCGGCCTAGTTCGAAGAGTATGAACTGTCCGGGCTTTCTTAGCTTTTGGTGGGGCCTGGGCTTGGGCCATCATTTCAGCCAGGGAGAGAGGAATCACTGGAGTAGACTGAGCTTTCCTTTTTCTGCTCTCTACCAGCCACTAAGGAGGGAGGGGTGGCCTTCTTGCCAGAATTTGTTCTCTTGGTTCTTCCCCAGTGTTTTGTGGTTGTTGTTCTTCGGTGATTTGAACCTCGTCTGTTCCTCTCCCTGCCTCAACTTCTTCTACAGCAACATTTTCTTCATCAACCTCCATCTCCTCAGCCTTTTCCTCTATATCTATTTCTTTATCTGGACTCTGGTATGCTTCCTCGGGGATTTCTTCTTCAAGCTGCTCTTCTTGTTGTTTTTCTTCTTCTGCCAGGGCTTCTTCCTTTGTTGGCACTTCTTTTGGCAGTAGGGGAGGTGTCGGGCCAAGATTTAGAGTTTGGGCCATTGTGATCACCTGCCCAAAGGTTTCCCCTAGGAGTGGCCCTTGGAACATGGCGGCTGGGGTTATGGTTGTTCCCAAAGGTCCAGTTCCTCTAGCAGATGCCATTTGTTCACCTTGTTTTTGTTGGTCCACTCCCGGACCTTGCATCGCTTGCGCCCTGAAGGAAATCTCTAGGTCTGACTCCTTTTCTTCTACCTGCTTCTCTTGTACCTGTGCAAGCTCTTGTTCAAAATATTCTTGCTCTGCAGCCTCTTGTTCAGCCCCTAGGATCTCTGTCTCTCCTTGTGCTTTGTCTCCCTGCAAATTTTTGAACTTGTCGATTGCAAATACATCAAATTCTTCTTGCAGAGGGGGACTGGCTGGGACTTCTACAGGATCTGTTTCTTTCTCCGGCTCTGAGGAACTAGAAGAAAGGATTTCAACTTGTTGGGGTTGGGACATACCCAACCCCAGCTCTACCTTGGGCTTTTTATTAAGCTTCTTCCTTCTGCGGGTAATCAAAGGTGGCCCCGCATTGGCTATTACTGCCACTTCCATGGGATCCACCCCCATTGCCTTCACCATTAGGGCTTCCAATGATGGGGAGGAAGAGGGACGAATTGGTCTGGCCATGAGCGGGGGAGTGGCCAGCCTCGTTATTAACTGCTCCCTCATCTGCTAGGAGGCTGCCACTGATTGCTTGATCTTCTCCTGTATAGGGACTTCTTGCGCAGAAGGGGTCATGTCTATCTGTTTTCCCTTATCTGCCCCCTATGAAGAAGTCCTGGCCCCTGGGGTCAATTTGGGTCCCGGCTGTGGGGTTAACTTTGGCACCGGTCGGGTCGCTTGGCGAGTACTCCCAGGGAACACCCTCTTGAAATAGGCGTGACTTCGCTCGACCACCTCCCAAGTGAAGTCCTCAATCGTGGGCCCCTCTTGGGTGGCCCAATTCACTGGTGGAAGAGACATTTTATCGATCCCCTTGGCCTTGTACTGGGGGTCGATAGTGGGGGCGGCGTCCAAGAAATCCTCTGGGAACCTTCAGAGCTTTAGCAGTTGCATCATTCTGGCTGTCAGCCTAACATAGTGCCAGCTCTGCACCTCCACATCATCTTGGAAATGTGCCCAGAAGTCCTCCATGTGTATATGACGGGGCTCTGAAGCCCGGGGTAGTGCCGTTGCTATCTTTCCATGCGGATCAAAATTCTTTCGCGCTAAATAAAATTCCTGTAAGTTATAGCTTTTTAGCTCATTGTCCGCCTCTTTTGTGGTAGCCAGGCTGCATGTATAATTCCCACAGGTGATTTTGAATGGAATGTTGGCTATCTTTTTTAGGGCAAAGAGGGTATGCACCTCCATTAGTTGCCTGCAGTATTCCAATAGCATGATCTTGTCCCCACAGTGCTTGGGCAACAAGTAGGGTTTCCCGGAGAAGCCGGTGACCCTAATCTAGGTGTGCTATTGGAATTGAATATAATAATGTCCATAACTATGGACCAAGTTCATCGCCTCTGAAGACAGGTGGTATCCGGCGTCCCAGGTGGGTGTAAGCAGATGGTAGTAAACAAATGCGTCGTTTACCCGGCAGAAACTGGGGAAGCTGGCCTCCCATTGAATTTGTGGGAAATGGTCCCACGATGCTTTTTGTCTCGGGCCAATCCCGAGCATGCCATTAGTAAGTAGGCCATGGGCGTGGGGCCTCTGTTGCGCTAGGGCCTAGAAAAAATAAGAACTCATGTAGAACTTCTTCCTCCCGTCCAGCTGAAGGAAGTAGGAGTCGATGTGATTGGAGATTATTGTCACCCAGTCAAAGTATTCTCCCTTGGTGGCGATGCCGAGGAGGAAATAGTACATCCATTTGGTAAACTCCTAGGCGGAGGGTTGCCCAAAGACCCGAGCTAATGCTATTATCCCCATCTGGATGCTCTCCTTGAATTCAGAGCGGGGAATTTCTATTTTTATTCTCTTTGGGTCCCTCTTTGGGGCCTTGAGCCAATGGTATTCATGTATACCCGGGCGGCATCTTCCAGCTTTGTAAATTGAGCCAAGGCATCAGTCCTTGTAACCACCATGGCTCTATCAAATTGGGGGATTCCCAGGCTCGCCTGGAATGTGACTGGGTTGAGGGACACCAGCGGAGTGGGGTATCCTGTGGGCTTTGCGGCCACAAGAATAATGGCCCAAACAGAAGAGTTGTAGTTGGCTACTAGTGTTAAGATAAGCTTCGAATACTGCATGGAGCATGGGAAGCAAGTTTCCCAGAGGATTCTGGAGTTCCTGATGTTGATTGCTAGTTGATCCCCAGCCTGTCGTTAGATGTGCATTACTTTTACCAAGGCCTGCATCTCCGCCCACGTTCTGACACTGGTGTCGGTTATAAGCTTAACCTTGGACTCAATCTTTGAGCCTGTGATGACATTGTTCTGCATGAACTTCATGGTCAGGGGCAGTTTCTCCAGGGCCCTTTCCATCTTGGATTTTACGGCTGCCCTAGTGGTCGTTGTGGAAGGAAGTTCTAGACTTTCGGGCGGGGAGGATGCAGATGCTTCAGACATGATTGATAAATGAACTCTAGGAACCTGCAAGGAAGAGAAACCGTCAGAATGCATTTATCAAAATAATTATTCTGGGGTCCAGAGATCTTACCACTGTGATGCTCACTTTCCTGAAGAGTTAGTTTCATGCAAAGATAGCCGAAAAGCAAAACACATCGTAAACTTAAGATTTTATTAAACATCTGGGTCTAGGGATTTTATCACACTCAGCAAAGGCACAAGATGGATGATGGTAGGAGACTCAAAGCTCAGAGAAATGACCATTGGCGAGGACATGTAAAAAGGCCAAGTCATCATGCCCACGTGGGTGCCACGTGCGTAGGTATTAAATGGAAGTTATGGCGATGACGGCGGAGCCAACTGTCTGAATGCGCAAAAAATGGAAGCCACTTGGCTGGAATTGATTGTGCACATGGGACATAAATAAGGTTCTAACAGACTTCATGGAGGAGAGAGAAAACCACCTATTCGAAACCAGCCGAGAGCTGAGTTTCAAACAGGTGGTTTTCTGCTCCAAAGTGAGTTTGTGGGCGGAAAACCTGAAATAGAGGCAACTCAACCAGCTTGTTGAGCCACCTGGAAGGATATACATGAAGGCTAAAGGGATATATACAAAGACATGGAAGGATATACACACTAGACTATACACAAAGATACATATATACACATGAATATAAACATATATACATAAATATACAACACGGAGCAACGTCTGTGGGAAAACCAGACAAGGCAGAACAAACTATCTACAGCTATCCACATACTTTACAGACGAAGCACCTCTGCATAGAGGGCGGACAACCCTCTGGCAGAGAGCCGACCCACCAATGGGCAGCAAAACTAGAAAACAAAAAGCCAGACAAAACAGATGACAAAGCAAATAAGACAAACAAAACCAAACAAAATAGAAGAAAACCAGAGAGGCGGAAAATGTAAACACCAACCTGAGAGCGTAGAAGGCGGAGGAAAGGGAAGAGTTACCACAAGAGCTCTGCAATATCTTTAGTCATCAAACGATTACTACCACCACCATGAAGCACTCACAATTGCCTGAAAGTGACTGGAAATGCCGAGCGTTAATTATCATAAACTCTCTGCAAATGCTCTGCTAATCGCTTTGAAATCACTCTGTTAATTGCTCTAAGTGCTTGAAAGTTTTAATCATGGTAAATGTGAAAATGACAGAGAAGTTCTATTTATACCCACGATAAAAAGGTAATCCTCCTCCCGACGATCTCCAGACAAGAAAACCTCCGGACTCCGGGCCTGAGGATTCCCCGTGATGATGTTCCTTAGGAACATCATGACGAATAATCCCAGAGTCTGTAATCCGGTTCCTAATGAAGGAAAACCTCTGGGATCAGAGTCCCGGAGACGAAAACCAAACAAATGAAACACCACACTAGGGAAGAAAACCCCGGAGAAAGAAAACAAAAAGGGAAAGAAAGACAAGGCAAAGCCGCAAGCCAAAACAAAAAAAGAAGGGGGACCCAACATTTTGCACACAAAATGTAGGGAGGGGGATGCAGGGCATAATAGAATCCTTATGAATTATGGTTTAATCATACTTCTACTATGAAATATTTGATAATATTTGGTATTAAATGCTATATCAAAAGAGATGATGAGATAGGAAAGTTTGATGCTAGAAGTGATGAAGGGATCTTCCTTGGTTATTCCACTAAAAGAAAAGCCTGTAAATGTTTCAATATGAGATTGAGGAAGATGATAGAAAGTTCTAATGTGAGGATTGATGAAAAGTTCCAGATTCAAGAGAGAATGTATCACTATAATCAGATTATGGAGATCAAGGAGGTTATGACAGATCAAGAAGAACCTTTTGAGATTGACAGTCAAATGGAGGTATGTCAAGATGACTCAAATGATCGTACTAAAATTCCTATGACTCTGAGGTATGTTAAGAAAACCATCCTCAAGATCAAATTATTGGAGATTAAAATAGAGGAATGATGACAAGATCAAAATTAAGAGATGAATTTTTTTTGATTTCTCAAGTTGAATCAAAATCTACTGATGAGGCAAGTAGAGATGAATCTTGGACTAAATCTATGCAGGAAGAATTAGAATAGATAAAGAAGAAAAACACTTGGGAATTGGTTCCAAGACCTAAAAAAGAATGTTATAGGAACTAAGTGGGTTTTTAGAAACAAAATGGATGAGGAAGGAACAGTGGTAATAAAAAAATAAAGACTGGTTTGTAAAGGCTACTCGCAACAAGAAGGCATAGAATTTGAAGAAACATTTTCTCTTTTTGCTAGGTTAGAAGCAGTAATATCATTTCTTTCTTATGCTGCACATAAATATTTTAAGGTATATCAGATGGATGTGAAATCTGTATTTTTGAATGGAGATCTAGATGAAGAGGTATACATTGAGCAACTTGATGGATTTCCTTTGATAGAAGATGAAGACATGGTTTGTAAGTTTAAGATAGCTTTGTATGGACTTAAACAAGAACTAAGAGCATGGTATGCAAGACTGGACAGGTATCTACTTCGTCTTGGCTTCATAAAAGGTAATGCAGACAAAAATGTGTACTTAAGAACTAGTGAAGATGGAATTGGTAGTAATAAGTGAGAGGGGGGTGAGTCAGTGGCCTCAAAAATATTCCAATTAATCAACCCAAAAAATTAGTACCACAATATTAAGCCTCTAGTTATCTTCAGTCCTATAAGATGAATGCCTTCAAATATAATTACTACTGCTTGGAATGCTTTGCTAAACCTTATTCTATGTGTTTACTGAATAGCAGTTTGTTAATTTACTGAAAAAATGGTAAATCACTTAGAGTATATCGATCAATCCAGATTAGCTATGTGTAATGCAAAACACTAAAGTAATGACTCATAAACACATTGACACATGGATATTTAATGTGGAAAAACCCAAAATTTTCACTCTTCTGAAGTGAGCTCGGTGAAGAGCCAACCCTGTTAAAGGTTACAAACACACTGTTAGGTGTGACCTTGTTAAAGGATTAAAAATATTAGTTTTTCACTTGATATCGAGCATTTCTATGCTACCTTCCTTGTCCAAACTCTTCTGGTTTGTTAAATGGTATCTGGCATCTCATGCTATCTTCATGATCAAACTTTTGATACTCCTTGGGATGTATCTCAATATAGAAAGGATCTTTAAATCCTGCTTGGTTAAGAGACTTTCTAAATCAATGGTTAAGATGAAATTGTATGATCTATTCACATATACAACTTATACTTGCAGATTTTCAGATCTATTGTAAGCTCATTAAATCAATCTGATCAATATATCTTTGCAATACCTTTGCTCCACTTTTGTTCTACATGGTGATGCTATGCTTTGTTGCTCAGTGTCTACAGAAATCTTTAGCTCTTCCTCATCTTGATTGATCACGACTGTATGAAGTTGTTCTTTATTAGTTTCTCTCCAGCATCCTCTTTTCATTTTCTCCCCTTAATTCATATTGAATTAATTTGTCTCTTTATAGACAGGATATCACCATTTCTAGGTTCTTGATTTTCTTGATCTTGGCGTGATCTACAATCTTAGACAATCTAATTTAAAGAGAAACTCTTGTTTTGTCTCGCAGAGATATTCTTGCCAATTGGACAAAACTGCTTTAAATCCTTTACTTATCTCTGTCTTTATCTTGTTGATGAAAACAAGGATAACTACTGGTTAAGTCTATATTTAGCTCTGCCAGCTAGATATTTTTTCATTTCTAAACTCAAGTTAACTTCAGTTTTTTGAATCTTTCATAGCTTTGGTCAACACTTTAGTTCTCCTCAGCTTCTCCATCAGGGTTGTCCATCCATTGGGGTTGTCTATCCTTCAGGCTTCACTACAAAGTTCTAATCATTGGTTAACACTATAATTCTAACCATCAATAATGCTTGTGATTCTGCTCATCAATAATGCTCATCAATTTCTTTGTTCAGGCATCACTGTAACTTAACTTTCAGTGATGTTTGTCTGTCGGGTTCCACTAGCCATCAGTGTTTGAAATCACATAGTGAATTCTTATATTTTATGCATTACTGAAAGCATAATATTTATCTCTCTAATTATCTGAAGTCTTTGACACTTTGATTATAACTGATTATATTATATCAAGTTGACATTAATGACAATACAATCCATTAACTGATTTAATGTCTTGCATTATCTTTCTACATTTCGGTGATCAACTAAACATCCTCAAACATTTAATCAGTTACATGTCATCAATCTCTCCCTTTGGCATTGATGGAAACATACTACATTATCATACTATACTATTACTAATACAATATGAAATATACAGTTTCATCAAAAAAAATTTTTTGTAACTATTACAAATGTCTGGCTTTTGGTAAGCTCAAAATAGCTTAGATTTTTTTCTTGCAGAGTGATTTCTTCATTCTTTAATCCCTTCACTAGATAGATGTAGCATCATCTGTCTCCATTCTAATATGTGCTCTTCCTTGACTGAACCTCTTCTTGATAGTCTCTTTTTCCTTTGACAATAATCTCTCTCTCTCTCTTTGTATGAACTCTCTCTCTTTGTTAATTCTCTCCCTTAGATGGATATTTCATATGTAATCAATCTTTCCCTTTGAATATTGATTAAATCTTCTTTTTGATTCTTAGGAACTTCTTTTCATGGATAATGATATAATATTTTCTGATAAATGAGATAATCTCTCCCTTGTGATTCCTAATAGCTCTCCCTTATGATAATGAGATAATCTCTCCCTTTGACAACAATTCCAAGCAAGTTTCTTCTATATCATCTTCCATCCCTTTATATAATATGTTCCTTGAATTTCCCTATCCATTAGTAATACGTCTCTGGTATTCGGTGTAGACTTGTACCTTGTTGTGTACAGATGTATCTTTTTTTTTCCATCTCAGTATTTACATCAATATGAATGATCTTCTAATTATGTGCAGGTTGATGCAAACTTCTTGTCATCTTATTGACCGATAGATAAGGGTTGGACCCCTAGTCTCTATCTTAGGTGCTCCAATGCATCCTTTGGTAATGGCTTGGCAAATATATTGGCTAATTGTTCCTTTGATTAAACATATTCCAATATCACCTTGATAGATGTTACCCCAAGGTGTGCTTCACAATACACTAAACAAGACCTTTCTTGTCTTAGTTCACTAAGCCTATGACTACTTCTAACTCTTCCCTAAGAGTTACAACTATTGTGCTTCCCCTTGAAGGACATAAATCACTAGTTTTATCTCAATGCTTCTTCTTGGCCTTGAATAATTCCAATGCTAAATTCTTCATGCCAACTCCACACATGCTACAAGGGTCTTGTATACTCTTTTTATGTTTATTCTACACCCATACAATCCTTATTTCATAGGTCTTCAATCCCAAGTTAGTTGAGTTTCAAAATTGCACCCAAATTGTTGTATTAGGCCTAAAACACCAATTAGCCCTATCTAGAGGGTTTTTCAAGGTTTTCTCTAAAAAATTCCACACAACCCCTAAAAAAATCTAGGATCCAGATATACTTTTGGGAAACCTAAAATATTTCTAAGGTCTAGGGTTCCAAACCTTTTTGTACACCTCTGTCCTAAAATATAGGGCTATTAGGCCTATTTTGGCTCCTCACAAGCACTTCTCTTATTTCAATGAAAAAATTTGTTGGAATTATATTGGAATGATGTACTGAGAGGGGAAGAGTGAATCAGTACCTCTAAAACTTTTCTTGGTTAGCCCATTAACCCTTAATCATCAGTTTGTAAATTATCTTATCTAACTGTTCATCTTTCCTTATGTATATGCAATCATATCATCATTTATTTAATATGTAACCATAAAAGAAACATTCATGAAGATATATAAAACATATGACACAAGATATGATATCGCAAAAAAATCCTATTAGGAAGTAAAAACTACAGTGGGGATTGTTACCCACAAGGCTTTACTATCTGCAGATAAGAAGGGGCCAGTTAAGGCTTACAATTGGTCACTTCTGATGACCTACCCTGTTAGGAGTATTAAAGTGGAGACCTGTTAAGATCTACTTTGCTTGAAGCTTTAGCAACACTGTTAAGTGTGCACTTTGTTAAGAGATTTGTAAAGAACAGTTAAGTCCACCTTCTACAAAAGGATTTTAGATGTGATGCACATGTTAGAATTCAACTACATAAGTCTTTGATCTGATGATGTATACAATCTCCAATTGTTGATAAAAAAGCCAATAAATCTTCCTATGTATGAGTAATCATCTTTCCATGATTGAATAATACCTTTATCTTCTCATCGGTAGCCTTTGTGTGTTCTTGATAACTAGTGTGATCTGTTTATGAACTTTGCATGAATTTTGCCTTCTACTCCTTAGATGCTCTTCGTGGCTATCAAAAATAATGAATTCATAATTCACAATTGATTGAACATCTATTTATACTATATTTTAGCTCAATTCTTGATTCACGCTTTCGCAAGTTAACTCTAGATCCAAGGTTTACAACTTGACCTTGATCTTTAGTCAGATGTGTTTTAGATCCGTTAGGATGCTTTAAAATATTTACATAAAGCTTTCTTAAACCTCAAGTAATGATTTAAAACAAATTAAAAATCTATAAATAGAATTATAATGCTTTATCTAACTTGTAAAACTTAGATCCACTTTTTGCGGGTTCTCTAACTGACTGTCAGTTCTGATGGTTAGTTTTATTTTCCGTTGGTGTTCCTTTCTTGAACTGTTTGTCAGGTATGCTTTTTTTGTACTATGTCAGTTTTTTTCTCAAAAATTGTATCATCAGTGATGATCTCCATGTTATGTTATTGACCCGTCGGTGATGTCCTATTCACTTCGTCAGTGCAACACTTATCGGTGTTCATTTGTCAATTCCATACTTAGCATTTTTACGTGACACTGTGATCTGTCAGGTATGATCGCTTTCTGTCGATAATGCTTGTAGTCCGCCGGTAATGCTTGTACTGATGATCTTTTTCAATGTTTTTAACTAAGTGTACTAATGGCAAAATAATGTCATCAATCTCCCCCTTTGACATTAGTATCAAAAACATTGTATGTGCAACATACTAAATGTATTAGTATATACACCTGTGTATACTCTTTCCTTAGTCATTTGAATGACTCCCCCTATGTATATGTCAGTAAGTGTAAGTATATATAAATTTCCTTATGTACTTTTCTTTCCCCTTTTTTTTGATATATTGTACATAGCTATCTTTACATATCTGTTCTTCCTATACATACAATATATATTTCATTTCTATTCCTCCTTTTTTGATAATAAAGGAAAAGGTACTTACAACTTGTCAAAAAGGTAGGAATGTGAGGACATGGTCTCCTCCATCATCTTTCCCCATTTATCCTTTAGCATTTCTAGAGTCATGTACTCAAGTGATATTCTTACATGTATATCATAGATGTTGTATACTACAGACATGTCTGGGGTTGCTATTAAATTTCTTTCTTTAGAAATATGTTGCTGTAGAATAGTAAGATTAGGTAGTATGTGTGCCTATAGTTTGGTAATCTCACCTCTGAATTGTGTTTCAGCATCCCATATTTCTTTCCTTAGCCTGTTAGCCTCAATGACTATGTCATGATGTGCCTTGATATTGTCTGCATTTAAGGTTAGGCTTTGTGCACTCGCTGTGACATTATAATCTATCTCTGCTAACTTGTCACTATTTTCCTTTGTAAAATTTTCAAGTGTGCACATCTTTTGAACTAAGGTAATTGCCTCAGCAATCATTGACTCTAATTGATCAGTTAGTTTAGAGAGCTTTACCTTTTTCACTGCCACTTCTTGGCTGATTTTATCAATTAACTTGTATTGATACTTCTTATCTACTTGTTCTTCCATAGCTTGTTCTGCATCTATATTCTGGTCTGTGATTGTGTCAGTGAGAATAGCTATTTGTTCCTTAACTGTAGCATTTTGTTCAAGTTTTACCTCAGGAAAAAGTTGTTGGAGAATGTCTCTTTCCCTATCAAGTGCCTTTGTTTCCTTGTGTTCCTGTATCATTTTCTTCTGAATGGATTTTCGTTGACATAACACTCCAAACTCTTGAAGTTTATCACTATCCAAAGTGGTAATATCCTAGTTTGGGACTTCTATTACTTCATCCAATGTAATAGCCAAGATGTCTTTCTTCAATGTTTTCTTCTTCTTCTTCTTTGGTTGGGTGGCAGATTGATGTATTACCATTTGTAATTGTTGAGATTGGGTTGACCTTGTAGGTGAGGGTTGAGAAGATGAAGCATCCTTTTGTTTCTGTTGTGAGTCCACCAGTTGGTTTGTGAAGACATCTCCTCATTGGCCTTGGGTGTATCAAAAAATATATTTTCCTATTTTTTTGAGCTTTCATCCTGCTTGACTTCCTCACTTTTATCTTTTTCTTCACCCTTTCTCATTGTATCCTCAATTTTTTATTTGTTTCTTTATTCTTCTCTTTAGACACTTCTTGTTGAGTGTCAGTTACATCTTTGTTTTCTTTTGTACCCAAATCCTTGGGTATATCATCATCTTTCTTAGATGATTTATCCTGACTTTATTGAATATCAACAACATCTATTAATATATTCATGTTTGATGGCGTAATGAATGTTGCAGAGTCAATAGTTGAATCATGTCTGCCGGTATTGCCCTTTGCAATATTTATGTCTTCATCTTTTTGAACGTCTACTGCAAGGTCTTTTCCTATAGCATCATTGACAATGTTTTCTAACCATGATTCATCATTCATATCATCATCTAAGTTACCTTTTATTGTTAACTCTTCTTTGGTAACTTCTTCATCCTCTAAACTGATGTGAATTGGACTTGTTGGTACTTGATTATCTTCACTATCTTTAGGCCATTCTTCATCTATAATATCAACCTATTTCTGGCCTGTTATTTGAACTTCTTCACTATCTTGCTCAGCTTGTGAGTTATCTCCCTGAG
This sequence comes from Thuja plicata, assembly GCA_018584345.1. NCBI lineage: Eukaryota > Viridiplantae > Streptophyta > Pinopsida > Cupressales > Cupressaceae > Thuja > Thuja plicata. The sequence goes on along the minus strand of MU224523.1, from coordinate 1,145,603 downwards.
TGACATTTTCCTTCTCATCATTGCTCTCCTTACTAGGATTGAGTATCTTTCTCCACTTATCATGAGATTCTTTCTCTAGCTCTATGAACTTCTCTTCAAGAAATTTGTAAGCTCTCATCTTGGGTAAGAAAAGTTTCTCACATTTCTCCATGATTTTATTAATTTCTTCCCTTTTTGATTCAGGAGGCATAAGAGAAACAAGTACTCTTTCTCTTATCCTCTTCTCCTCATGGAGTGCAAATGTGAACCTGGAAGATATTCTAATCAACAGTTCTTGAGGTACATCATGTGTAGTGAACTAAAGTGGGACATAATAGTGTCTGCACATTTTAGCTATAATTGCATCCTCAATTTTATTATGTTCTACAGAATCCCATCTCAACCATTTCCTAATCTTAGGATGTCCAATAGATGATGCTTCAGAGATGTACTTGCATATTTCATCAATGTTTTCAGTAGTTGATGTTGCCTTTGCTATTTCCTTTGCTTGTTTGATTGCAGTGTCAGGCTCATCCATAGCTAAGTCCTCTAAATCCTCATTTGTCTGAACAAATTTCCTCCTTTTGATAGGTTTCCTAGCTAGTTTTTTTCCATTTGATGTGTCTGGTTTCCTCTTATACACCTTTTATTTTACCATGGGAGTAGGATTTGCATCCTTTGCTGTCTGACTCCTCATTCTTGATTTCTTAGGTGGAGGAGGAGGTGGCGAATCAGATTATTCTTCCTGTAATTCATTTTTCTCTATTGTGTCACTGATGGGTAGTTGTTCCTTGGTGATTTCCTCCTTACCCTCTTGTTCCTCTTCACCTTCCTTTTCTTCTTCACCTTCAAAAGATATATTCAATTGCTTTTTCAAATTCCTCACCATTTTGCCTGACTATTTTATAGCTTTCTTGATAACAAGATCTATTTTAATCTTCTATTTGGCCTCTTCATAGGTGCCAAATCTTGGTTGCTTATTGTCCACTGGTTCATTTAATAGTGCCTCAATGCACTCCTTGGCTAGTCCTGCCTTGATTTCATATTCTAACTGTGTAAGTCATGACTTCCTAAGTACTACTACTTGGATGTACATGAAGTCAGTATCTACCATGAAACATATATTCTCTTTGTGTTCCTCTATCAGATTTTCTGAAATCATTGTTTTGGATTGCAGCATTTCCTTAATGGTTTTGAAATACTCATGCATAACATTATCAAAATCTATTCTTAGTGATTCTATGAATTCACCTATCTGAATGGATTCACCTATCTGAATGGTTATGGGTCTACTTGTGTCCCATACAACTTTTCCTATGGAAGGAAAGTATTCTTCAAAGTAAAATAATATGCACATTATGAGGGAACCAAACTTACAAGTGTTTGTCCTTGAAGATCTTATTGTGTACATGTTCTCGTCCAGTTGATGTAACAGGATCTCTGCAAGATCCATCTTCTTTCCTTGTTTGATGATCTTGTATGTTGTGCTCATAGTATTACTAGATATGATGTTCATTCTACTTGCTTGGTAGATTTTATATCCAACAACATATGCTCCAAACTTCAACTCTACGTCGGTAATGGTGTTGACCTTTAGTTCTCTTTTATCTGATTTAGCACCAGTCAGTTTTTCCACTTCTACCAAGGATGTGTGCTTGTGAGCTTATGGTTTGTTGGTCAAAGGATAACCAGTAACCACCTGAATAACATCCTTAGTTATTGGTTTTGGCTTATTTAGCCATAAATTCTTGTTTTGAACTCTGCTAAGAACAATCTTTATACATTTTGTTTTGAATACCTTGGGGAAATGCAGTGCATTCATGAGTCCCTTTACTTCCATATGTTTATGCTTTTCTTTGAGCTTTCCACCATCATCACATAGTGCCCTATAGGCATTATCTAGGTCTAGATCTCCTATTTCCGAGATCTTGCAGTGAATAAAGGACCTTACATCCTCTACTAGTAAAGCCCTAAGTGGGATTATGGAGAATGCTCTCGAATCGTCAGGTTGTGATTCTATTTTTGGGTGTAGCTTGAACTTGGGTTCAGCACACGAGCCTCTACTGACAAGCTTGAATTGTTTCACCTTGTTTTCCTTAATCTTCTCAACTATAGAAGTTGATGCCATCACGTTGCAGAATTTTAGGGCTTTTCACAAGTAAAACAATGCAGTCGGTGAATGTGATTACTTATGGATTCTCTGTGATTGTATATGAATGTGAATGCTTTGTGTCGAGTTGATTCTTTCTGGGTCGCACTCCAAATTTCTTGAAATTGCTCTACTCTACTTTTCTCTGCTCAAAAATTGCGGGTGTGAAAATGAGTTTACCCATCGGGCTTTTATAACTTTTTGTACCCTAAGTTGTCATTAATGCTTACCAACTCATTGGTATATAAAGATACTTGAGAAATACCTTTCATTTTGCTTCTGCAAATGTTTGAGGTTTGGCCTGGTTTTCCATAGTGATTGCATGATAGCTTCTTGGATCTTGAGGTTTTGAAAGCATTTCTTTGATCTGGTTGATTTAAAGATTCACCATTCTTATTGTACCCTAATCCTGTGTAGTTGTTGACTCTTCTTTGTCCATCAAGAAAATCATCAATCCTTTTCTTTCTTTCTTCAACCTATTTTATCAATTCGTTGTGATGATTCTGAATTTTGATTTCATGCTTCAATTTTTCATTCTCTTCTCTTAGCTCACCAATGATCTGTATTCTTTCAATGAGTTCTGTATTTAGTCTGTTTGCCTCTTGACTCATAAGAATAATCTGGTTGGTAACTTCATGGTGATGCTCAGTAAGTCTTTGAATCTCTTTTTCTTTATCTTGCAACTTCTCTATTATTTTCCTCCTATCATCAATGGCTAGTGTTCTTTCATTTTCATCTTTTCTTGCATCATTCATGACATAAATCATTTTCAACATTTGAGTCTCTTGACCAATTTGCAGCATCTTGATTTGCTCTGTCAGATGTAAATTGACCTCTTGTAGACTTGTGATTTCTTGTACTGATGCGTCTGAAGCTTTGCTTGATGTTGATGATTCTACTGTATCAAAGTAATCTTGTATTTCTAATTCTTTGTAGTCCTTCTCATTCAGCCTAGTTGCCATAATCTTTCTTTCATCAAGAATTTTTCTTAAGTTGATTCTCGCCTCTTTATACTGCTCATAGTTAATCTGCATCTGCAATTGCTCATTCTCAATAGTCTTATCCATTCTGTACTTTTCCATTGTCCTGATCTTTTCTCTTAAGTCTTTAAGCTTTTCAAGAAAGATACTTAGCTCTGATACCAATTGGTGGAATTATATTGGAATGTTTTACTAAGAGGGGAGGGGTGAATCAGTACCTCTAAAACTTTTCTTGGTTAGCCCATTAACCCTTAATCATCAGTTTGTAAATTATCTTATCTAACTGTTCATCTTTCCTTATGTATATGCAATCATATCATAATTTATTTAATATGTAATCATAAAAGAAACATTCATGAAGATATATAACACATATGACAAAAGATATGATATCATAGAAAAATCCTATTAGGAAGTAAAAAATATGATGGGGATTGTTACCCACAAGACTTCAATATCTGCAAATAAGAAGGGGCCAGTTAAGGCTTACAATTGGTCACTTCTGATGACCTACCCTATTATGAGTATTATAGTGGAGACCTGTTAAGATCTACTTCGCTTGAAGCTTTAGCAACACTGTTAAGTGTGCACTCTATTAAGAAATTTGTAAAGAACAGTTAAGTCCACCTTCTACAAAAGGATTTTAGATGTGATGCACTTGTTAGATTGCAACTACATAAGTCTATGATCTGATGATGTATGCAATCTCCAATTGCTGATAACATATCTAGTAAAGCTTCCTATGTATGAGTAATCATCTTTCCATGATTGAATAATACCTTTGTCTGCTCGTTGGTATCCTTTGTGTGTTCTTGATAACTAGTGTGATCTGTTTCTGAACTTTGCATGAATTATGCCTTCTGCTCCTTAGATGCTCTTCATGGCTATCAACAATAATGAATTCATAATTCACAATTGATTGAACATCTATTTATACTAGATTTTATCTCAATTCTTGATTCAAACTTTCACAAGTTAACTCTAGATCCAAGGTTTACAACTTGACCTTGATCTTTAGTTAGATATGTTTTAGATCTATTAGGATGCTTTAAAACATTTACATAAAGATTTCTTAACCCTCAAGTAATGATTTAAAACAAATTAAAACTCTATAAATAGAATTACAATGCTTTATCTAACATGTAAAACTCAGATCCACTTTTTTCCGGGTTCTCTAACTGACTGTGGGTTTTGACGGTCGGTTTTCTTTTCTGTCGGTGTTCCTTTCTTGAACTGCTCATTGGGTATGCTTTTTCTATGTTCTGTCATTTTTGTTCTCAAAAATTGTATCGTCAGTGATGATCTCCATGTTATGTTATTGACCCGTTGGTGATGTCTTGTTCACTTCATCGGTGCAACACTTTTCAGTGTTCATTGGTCAATTCCATACTTAGCATTTTTACGTGACACTGTGATCTATCGGGTATGCTCATTGTCTGCCAGTAATTCTTGTAGTCCACCGGTAATGCTTGTACCGATGATCTCTATCAATGTTTTTCACTAAGTGTACTAATGGAAAAATAATGTCATCAAAAATCAATCCAAATGGATTTGGTGGGTTCTGAACTCTATGCTATGGTTCTATGAGACTCTAATGACACTGATACCACACTTGGTTTAGTACTCCCATACACACCCTTGTCTCTGCACTCTTGTTTTCTACTGCCATACCACTAACGAGACTATCCTAGCTCGCCTAGGGCATGACTTTAAAAATAGTAGATTGACTCTTCATGACCTCTACTTGCATATATACACTGTATATAGGCTCTTCTAAAACATTCATCCACCCTTAGGAGATTCCCATGGTTAGATTTCATGGGGGACCCATGGAAACATAAACTACTCTAAACTGAACCAGCAGACACCCTAAATCCTAATCAATTTATTAATGCTACTAAACTAACTCTACAGTGCTTTCTTAATGAATTAAAAAGTCTTGTATCTACCCACTCAACACAAATATATCATTACATTGATCATTTTAATCCAATCAAATACTCTATAACTCAAAATGCTCAAATATTGCTAACAACACAAAATTGTAGAGCTTCTTACTATTTAAAAACTTGCTTGCCCTCACTCCTACCTCAGGAAATGAGTCACATACATCCTTAATATGCCTCTTCCTTTTTTCTAGGCTTTTTCCATTAATTTCCCACTCCTACAATGAGGGGAATCCAAAGTTGTCGAGTTGCATGCAACATCTACAAAAAGTTGCAAATGTTGTCATGACAACTTTTGAGCAAATTTTAGCATCTTTGCATTTATGCTTCCATCCTATATTTTAGGGCCTCTAACCCATATGGTTTGATGAACCAACCTTATAAAATCCTAGAAAAGCATATTTCCTACTATGCTAAGGTCTAGGACACATTTAGACCATATTTCCAATTTAGACCAAAACTAAACAACAAAGTAACCTAACTATAGTAGGTTGGATTAGACACTAGCTATCTATCCACCTAGTAACACACCTTGCAAGACCTTCTAAGGTCCAAAATAAACACACACATTGACTTGGAAAATTTCAGTTACAAGCCAAAACATCTAGGGTTTAGTAGGTGGCCTAGGTGCTCCTACACCATCCTCCCTAAGTGAAAATTTTCAATCCATCCTTAGATTGAGTAAGTCAGGATACATGCCCAACTTTTTGAATTCTGACTCCTTTGTCCATTTTATATCTGCATCTAGTTTTCCTTTCCATTTTACTATGTGCTCTTTGTAATCCTTCTTCCTAGTTTTCTCTTAAATTCTAGATTCCAATATGCAAATTGCCTTCTTGACTGGTGTAGATGGAAAATAGAGTTCTTCTACCTCTTGGATGACTTCAGTAAAACTTTGATCTAGATCAAGGATTAGTCCCTTGTATAGAACCGAGTCTGCAATGTTAAAGATAGGTGATAAGACACTGTTATCTGGTAGCTCCACCTTATAAGCATTTTCTCCATACTTGGCCAGTATAGTGCAGGAGCCAATTCTTCTCATCTATAACTTGTGTGGGATTCCTTTCTATAGTATATCCTTGTTAAGATGTACCATCACTAGATCTCCAACCTTGAATTTAACATCCCTTTTTCCTTTATCAACTTTACTCTTGATCTTCTCAGTGTTGTCAATCAGTGTCTTCCTGACTGTGTCATGAACTTCTTCCATACCATATGAAAAGTCTTCAGCATATCCACTGCCTTTCACTCCATCCTTTAGTTCTCTAAGCTCATAAATTCCTCTAGGGTGTAAACCATATATAATTTCAAAAGGACTCTTACCAGTAGTCATGTTCATAGTGTCATTGTAAGAATATTTAGCTTGACCTATGAGTTGATCCCATATCTGACCATGCTCCTTTGTTAAGCATCTTAGGAGATTGCCAAGGCTCCTATTAACTACCTCCATTTGACCATCACTCTAAGGATGGTATAAATATCCAAAGGATAAGTTGGTGCCCAAATTTTTCCACATAGTCTTCCAAAAGTGACTCATAAACTTGGTGTCTCTATTCGACACAATGCTCAAAGGCAATCCATGTATTCTAAAAACCTCTTTAAAGAAAAGAGAAGCTATTTGAATGGAATCATTGGTTGTTTTGCATGGCACAAAGAGATCTATTTTACTAAACCTGTCTACTATCACACAGACACTATCCATTCCCTATCTTTACTTGGGTAATCTAACCACAAAGTCCATGCTCAAGTATTCCCATGGTCTATTTGGGATAGGAAGTGGTTGGTATAGGCCAGCATTAGTGGATGTTCCCTTGGCCTTCTGACACATAATGAAACTCTCAACATATTTCCTAATATCCACATTCATATTTGGTCAAAAGTAAAATCTCTGAACAAGTTCTTGTGTCATACAGACCCTAAAATGGCCACTCAATGCACCATTATGTTTCTCCTGAATGAAATTCTTCCTTATAGACCCTCTAGGGACACATAGTTGACTTTCGTCAAATAGGAGATTACTTTGCAAAGTATATTCATAATATTTACTATGAAAGTGGTTCTGATATTCTTAACATACCTTATAAATGTCTACAAAGTCTTCATCATCACCATATAGATCTTTGAAGTTGTCTATTCCCATGCTCTACAGTTGGATCTCTTGGACAGTAAGTGCTCTTCTACTCAAGGCATCTACAACCTTGTTCTACAATCCCTTCTTGTGTTTGATGTTGAATGTGTATGCTTGCATGTATTCAACCCACTTCATATTCTTATGACTCAATTTGTCTTGTGAGTTCAAGAAGCTCAAGGCTTGATTGTCTGAATAGACTATGAACTCCTTTGGAAGCAAGTTATGCCTCCATTTTCTCAGTGACTAGACCAGAGCATACATCTCTAGGTCATAAGAAGAATATTTATTCTTAGCTTCACTTAGTTTCTAAGAGTGGAAGGCCACTGGTCTTCCCTCTTTGCTTAAGATAGCTCCAATTTCCACATTGCTGGCATCACACTCCACTGTAAACAAATTTTCAAAACATGGAAAAACCAAAAATTGGTTGGGTTGCAATCTTCTTTTTCAGTATCTCAAAACCATGGTTATCTTGTTCATTCCAAATAAACTTGGTCTTCATGCCTCCTTTAATAGTGTCCAACATAGGATCACATATTGCACTAAATTGCTTAATAAAATTTATATAGTACTGTGCTAGGCCATGAAAAATTCTTACCTCAGTGCTTGTTCTTGGAGTAGGCCAGTTGATGATGGCCTCCACTTTGCTAGGATCCATCTTTAGGTTTCCTCGAGAAAGTAAAAAACCAAGGTACACCAACTCTATCTTGATGAACTCTCACTTTTCTAAGTTGATCATCAGCTTCTCCTCTTGCAGCTTCTTAAAAACTAGTTCAAGGGGTTTGAGGTGCTCTTCCCTTGTCCTGCTATAAATGAATATATCATCTAAGTAGACCACTATAAACTTTCCATTATATTCTTTAAGTACCTCATTCATCAAACTCATGAATGTTAATGAGGCATTTGAAAACCCAAATGACATGAAAAGTCACTCACATAGTCCTTATGTAGTCTTGAAGGTTGTTTTCCACTCATCCCCTTCATTTACTCTGATTTGATGATAGCCACTCTTTAGGTCTATCTTTGTAAAGTACCTTTCTCCTCCTAGACAGTCCATTAGGTCTTCTATCCTAGGGATAGGGAACCTATACCTAATTGTGATCCTATTGATTTCTCTAGAGTCTATACATAACCTCCAAGTTCCTCCCTTTTTAGGTGCTAGGATTGTGGGTACAACACAAGGGCTAATGCTCTTTCTTATAAGGCCTTGTTCTAAGAGCTCTTGGATTTGTCTAGCAATATCTTCATTCTATTGGGGAGTCATTTTATAGGCTTCCTTATTGGGTAGGGTATCTCCTGGTATTAGGTCTATCTAATGGCTTACAGACCTCTTAGGGGGAAGGGTTGATGGTTTTCCATCACTCACTATTCCTTCATACTTCACTAACATCTCTTGGACTTCTTTTGGCAGCTTTTTCCTCTTCTCTGTTTTGTTTGCAACTTCCTTTAGCTTTAACACCAGTGCAAAGCCAACTCCTTCTCCTTCATCTAAGGTCTCTAAGAAATCTTTTTCACTCACCATGAGAACATTGGGACTAGTAGACTTCAATTTGCATCCTCCAACAGTGATTGGATTTTGTATGTCACATTGTCTTTCTTCAAGGAGTGTGAATTTTTCACTCCATCATGCATGGCCCTCCTATCAAATTTCCATGGTCTACCTAGGAGCAAGTGACATGCATCCATAGGTAAGACATCACACAAAACTTTATCCTTGTATCTCCTAATTGAGAATTCTACCCAACCTTTCTCATTAACTAGGACATGTTGTCCTTTGTTTAGCCAAGTGACCTTATAGGGACTGGTGTGGGGTATCCTTGTCATTTTCAGCTTGTTGACTGCCTCCTTTGACACTATGTTGTTAGTAGACCCTAAGTATATGATGACTCTATAAAATTTGCCCATCATCTTACACTTTACTCTTAATAATGATCTCCTTTGACTGAGTTCTTCCTTCATTGGCTCTTTGATTAGATTTCTTCTCATCATGAGATTCTCTCCCTCCTCTAATTCTAATGGTACTTCAGGGTTCTTGTTTCCACTTGTCTCCTCATGAACATAGTTCACTCTTTTGTCACCTCTTTGAGAGGTACTTCCCTTCTCTGGACACCTATATGCCAGATGTCCTAACTGATTACAGTGATAGCATTTCATATTGGAAAAATAGTTGCCTCTTCCTTGACTACTGCCTCTTCCTCTATTGTTAGAGTTTCTTCCTCTACTTAAACTCCCTCTAATCAAGTTTCCTTCAAGATGTTTAGTGAGCTTAGTCTCTACTTGACCTTTAGATTCAGAGTTTCTTCCACCATAACCACTTCTTTGTCCTCTAGTGTCTCTTCCTCTACCCCTTCCTCTTGAAGTATTTGAATCTTGTTTCTTCTTCAACTTGTCTTCCACCTTAATATCAATTTGGTTGAATTTATGAACTGTGTCTCAATTAAAAAGATTCATCTCATCTTGAATGGTCCATTTAAGTCCATTAAGGTACCTTGCTACCTTCACTTTCTCATCCTTTGCTACTCTTGACTTCATACAAAGTCTGTAAAATTCTTCAGTGTATGAGTTGACATTTATGTCCTTTTGACTTAGACCTTGTCTTCTCTTGTGCAACTGGATTTTGTAATCCTCAGGGATGTAAGCATCTTTGACTCTTGTTACCATATCCTTCCATGAAGCAATGGGCCTTTTCCCTTCCTTCTCTCTCTCATCTTGGATGAATTTCTACCAAGTGAGAGCAGACCCTCTCAATCTATCTTTTGAAACCTTCACCTTTTGAGCCTTTGTGATTCCATCACACACAAAATGGTTCTCTAGTCCCTCTATCCAATCAAGGACTACCTCTGGTTCCATTTTTCCATTGAAAATGGGAACTCCTTCCAATGCTTTGCCACTTACAGCCTTTAGGGCTTTCATGAATGGTTCTTGGTCAACGATAGGATCAACTTCAAGGACTTCATCTTCAATGGCAATGTCTTTTCCTTTTCCTTTTCCTTCCATTCTGTCCTTCACTTCATCTGCTTTCACATCAACTTCATCCATTTTTTGCTCCAATTGAACCAACCTATCTTGGAGTAGTCTATTCTCCTCCTCTTGTTCATCTACCTTCTTTTCTAATTCAGCATTAGTCACCATTGTTGACTCTCCAATGGATTCCTTTGGTTGTAACATTAACCACAAGCCTGATCAAAAGAGGCTCTGATACCACTCTGATAGAAGTTACCCCAAGGTGTGCTTTACAATACACTAAAAAAGACCTTTCTTGTCCTAGTTCACTTTAGGATCCTAAATCCACTCTAGGACCTCATAAGTCTATATACACTGAGCCTATGACTACTTCTAACTCTTCCCTAAGAGTTACAACTATTGTGTTTCACCTTGAAGGACATCCATCACTAGTTTTTGTTAGAATAGTACCAAAGTATAACTGAGAGGGGGGATGAATCAGTTATCAACTAATTTAATTCTTTTCTCTTATTAACTCTAGAATAAAATAAAGTAAATACACATTCAGATAACACAATAGACAACACCATAATTTGGTTACGGGGAAACTAAATGGTAAAAGCCCTAGTGGGAATTAACACCCACAATGAACTATACCTGTTTATAATAATACTTGTTAGAAGATCTTGCAACCCTATTAGGAATTATTCTTTACAATGCAATAATTATAGTGACCTAGTTAAGGGTCTAACCCTATTAGGAGTCTTTTACAAATAACCCTGTTAAGGGTGAGGACTCACTGTCCAAAAGCTCACTGCTTCAATGGTGATGACTACAACCTTCTATAGAACAAATTATATGCACTATATCTGATGATGAACTATAGAGTAGACCTACTATCTTGAACATTTCCAATGTATTATAATCTTCCATTGCTTCTTCACAAGATCCTTGATGAATGAAACACAACTGATATTCTGCTCTATTCTTTTTCTGTCTCTTATCTTCTCATTCACACTTAATGTTCCACAAATGAACTACTATAAGTATCTTCCTCAAAGTATGAGATCATGGGACCTTTTAGGAAACTCTTCATAACATCCTTGTTGACTTAACTAACCATGCAAGCATAATTACAACCATGCAATATAAACTGGGTAGACGCAATGCTTCACAAAGCCTCACCAAATTAACTCTAACATTGCAATCTTATTGAATCACGTTTGGCGCCTTTAGATAACTATCTAAAACTCATAAATAATATTGAATATACACATGCATATCCAGAAGATAGGCACAACTCAAGAACCAATGTAATACATTGGCTCTGTATAGACAAACTCTAGAAACTGTAACTACCACTAACAGAATTACACAACACTATTGAAACTTCATATCTGAGTCTGCGTGTATGAACAAAACATAAACAACATTTCTACAACATGAATATAACCACACAAGGCTTGATAAGATCATTGTAAGAAGAATGAAAAGAATGAAAGATTAAACAAGTATTAATCCAAGAAAATGAAATGCATGGAAGATTTTACCAAAACCAAAGGAGAGAAGATTGCAATATCAACCACAAAGTACTTCAAGAATCCAACAATGAGCCAAGAGATTTTGGTAAGGGGAAAAGCAAAGAAAAACCCCTTTGTGAATAAGAATATGGCAAAAATCCTAAAAGATGAGAGCAATGAGCTCAATAAAATAATGAGAGCAATGAGAGATTGAGAGAGAGAGAGGAGAAGATTATTCAAACTAGAGTGTGAGAGACATCTCTTAAGTAGAGATGAGTGGAGGAGTTTGCATGTAACTCCCTTCTCCTATGGATGCCACATTCCTATTGTGTGTGTGACAA
>MU224523.1:1094246-1127073 GCA_018584345.1 Thuja plicata | reverse complement strand
AAAACCAAAGGAGAGAAGATTGCAAGATCAACCACAAAGTACTTCAAGAATCCAACAATGAGCCAAGAGATTTTGGTAAGGGGAAAAGCAAAGAAAAACCCCTTTGTGAATAATAATATGGAAAAAAGCCTAAAAGATGAGAGCAATGAGCTCAATACAATAATGAGAGCAATGAGAGATTGAGAGAGAGAGGAGAAGATTATTCAAACTAGAGTGTGAGAGACATCTCTTAAGTAGAGATGAGTGGAGGAGTTTGCATGTAACTCCCTTCTCCTATGGATGCCACATTCCTATTGTGTGTGTGACAAATGTGTGATTCCTCTTAAGGAGGAATATCTATTTTCCTTATTAAAGGAATTACAAAATAGTGACATGTCCTCTTACATGGACTAGAGGAAAAATACAATATAGGATACCTTGGTTTATCCTTTTAATTACATATTTTCAACCAAGGAAAGATTAATTCTAACAATCATTCTAATAAGTACATACATAACACTATTTTCTATTATATTTTGTCATCAATGCCAAACATACAATCAACTAGCTGCCAGAAGTAAATCTCCAACAGTTTTGTCTCAATGCTTCTTCTTGGCCTTGAAGAATTCCAATGCTAAACTCTTCATGCCAACTCTACACATGATACAATGGTATTTTATACTCTTTTTATGTTCATTCTACACCCATACAATCCATATTTCATAGGTCTTCAATCCCAAGTTAGTCAAGTTTTGAAATTGCACCCAAATTGTCCTATTAGGCCTAAAACACAAATTAGCCCTATCTAGAGGGTTTTTCAAGATTTTCTCTAAAAAATTCCACACAACCCCTAAAACAATTCTAGGATCTAGATACCCTTTTGGGAAACCTAAAATATTTCTAAGTTGTAGGGTTCCCAACCTAGCTGTACACCTCTTTCCTGAAATGTAGGGCTATTAGGCCTATTTTGGCTCCTCACAAGCACTTCTCTAGTTTCTATGCAAAAATAAATCCAAATGGATTTGGTGGGTTCTGAAATTGACACTATGGGTCTATGAGACTCTAATGACACTAATCCCACACTTGGTTTAGTACTCCCATACACACCCTTGTCTCTGTACTCTTGTTTTCTACTGCCATACCACTAACCGGATTGTCCTAGCTTGCCTAGGGCATGACTTTAAAAATAGTAGCTTGACTCTTCAGGACCTCTACTTGCATATATACACTTTACATAGGCTCCCCTAAAACATCCATCCACCCTTAGGATAATCCCACATCATGGGGTAGCCATGGAAATACAACCTACTTTAAACTAAATCAGTAGACTCCCTAAATCCTAATCAATTTATTAATGCTACTAAACTAACTCTATAGTTCTTTCTTAATTAATGAAAAAGTCTTGTATCTACCCACTCAACACAAATATATCATTACATTGATCAATTCAATCCATCCAAATACTTTGTAACTCAAAATGCTCAAATATTGCTAACAACACGGAATTGCAAAGCTTCCTACTATTCAAAAACTTGCTTGCCCTCACTCCTACCTCAGAAAATGAGTCCCATACATCCTTAAGATTCCTCTTCCTTATTTCTAGGATTTTTCCATTAATTTCCCACTCCTACAATGAGGAGAATCCAAAGTTGTCGAGTTGCATGCAACATTTGCAAAAAGTTGCAAATATTGTCATGACAACTTTTGAGAAACTTTTAGTATCTTTGCATTTATTCTTCCATCTTATCTTTTAGGGCCTCTAACCCATATGGTTCAATGAACCAACCTCATAAAATCCTAGAAAAGCATCTTTCCTACTATGCTAAGGTCTAGGACACGTTTAGACCATATTTCCCATTTAGACCAAAACTAAGCAACAAAGTAACCTAACTATATTAGGTTGGATTAGACACTAACTATCTATCCACCTTTTAACACACCTTGAAATACATTATAAGGTCCAAAATAAACACACACACTGACTTTTCCAAGGTTATTTACAAGCCAAAAAATCTAGGGTTTAGTAGGTGGCCTAGGTGCTCCTGCACCACACCTCCTTTGCTTGCACTTGTTCTCTCAGATTGTGATACTTGATAGAAATATGCTTAGTCTTAGCATGCATGACTGGATTCTTAGAAATGTTTATTGCACTAGTATTATCACAATAGATAATTACTGCTTTAAGAATCTTCATATTCATACCTTCTAGAAATGTTTGATCCATGTAATATTGGGGCAATTTTCAGCAGCAGCCACATACTCTGCTTCTGCAGTAGACTGAGAGATGCATCCTTGCTTCTTGCTAATCCATGTAACAATTTTTTCACCCATGAAGAATGCTCCTCTGGTAGTTCTCTTTTAGTCATCAATCTTTCTAGTCCAATCAACATCTGTATAAACTTGTAGCTCAAAATTTCCTTCTCTTTTATACCATAAGCCATAGTCTTTAGTGTTCTTCAGATATCTCAGAATTCTCTTGATAGAAGTCATATGTGATTCTTTGGTTTTAGCAGAGAATATTGCAACTATTCCAACTGCATGTGCTATATCTGGTTTGGTGTGAACAACATACATTAGTTTTCCAATCATTGATCTATACAAGGTTTGATTTACCTCATTTGATTAGTCTTCTTTTGTCAGCTTACATCCAGTAGCCATAGGTGTTCCAACTGGTTTGGAATCTTCCATATTGAATATCTTCAGGACCTCCTTGATGTATTTGGACCATGTGATGTATATACCTGCATCTTGTTGAAGAATTTGTAGACCAAGAAATAATTTGATCTCCCCAAACATAGACTTTTCAAATTCTTTTCTCATTTCATTAGCAAAGGATTTTCATAACATTTCATTTCCCCCAAAAATGATATCATCATGAAAAATTTCAGCAATCAGAATGATACCATCGGTATCTTCTTTTAAGTAAAGATTGCTATTTTCACTTGTTCTTACAAATTTAATGCTAACGAGATAGGAGTGAAGTCTTTCATACCAGACTCTAGGTACTTGTTTCAATCCACAAAAGGCTTTATGTAGTCTACATACCATGTTTCTCTTGTCTGGATCAACAAACCCTTGTGGTTTCTAATTCTATACTTCTTCTTCTAGTATTCCATTTAGGAATGTAGATTTGACATCCATCTGGTATACCTTGAATCCTTTGAATGCATCATAAGAAAGTAAGATTCTAACTCCTTTTAGTCTAGCAATAGGTGCAAAGGTTTCTCCATAATCAATACCTTCTTCTTTTGCATATCCCTTGCATACTAACCTTGCTTTGTTTCTTGTGACTTCTCCATTCTCATTCATCTTGTTTCTAAATATCCATTTGGTACCGATGATATTATTGTCATATGGTCTCTCTACTAGTGTCCATGTACTGTTCTTCTCAATTTGTTCTATTTCTTCATTCATAGCACTAACCCATTCTTCATTCTCAAGTGTAGTATTAACAGATTTAGGCTCAAAATCACAAAGTAAACATCTAGATTTTAGTGACTTACTTCTTGTTCTCATTCCAGCCTTCTTGTATCCTATGATTTTATTCTGTGGATGATGTCCTTTGACATGGAAATTTTTGGTTCAGCTCTGTGTTCATCATTCTGATCATCTTCTTGACCTTCATTCTGATCTAAATCACTTGGAACATCATCTTGAGGATTTTCTTGATTTTTGGTAATTATAGCCTGATGCTCGAGTGCAATGTTTTTTTTCTCAGGAGTGATATATTGTTGCTCAAGTAGAGTGTCAGGTTCTATATAAACAAACTTGTTTTATTCTTATGGTTCTCTTATGCTTTCCTCATCATTCTTTTCTGCAAATTCATCTATTTTCACATTTGCACTTTCAATGATCTTGTTAGATGACTTGTTAAGACATTTATAAGCCTTTCTTTTGGTTGAATACCCTGGAAAGATACCTTCTTCAATTTTGGAGTTATGTTTTCCATTTCTATCATCCTTAAAAATATAACATTAACTACCAAATATTTTGAATTACCTTACATTGGGTGTATGACCATACCAAAGCTCATAGGGTGTCTTCTTTGTGTCCTTCTTCAATTGTACTCTATTTAATGTGTAGACAATAGTACTGACAGCTTCCCTCCAGAAAGTTTGAGTGATTCTTTTCTCAATCATCAATGTTCTTGCACAGTCAATAATTGATATGTTTCTCCTTTCAGCAATCCCATTTTGTTGTGGTGTTCTCGGTGTAGAAACCTATCTTTTAATTCCATGCTCATTGAAATAGTTATTGAATTCATCTAAAGTAAATTCCCCTCCTCTATCTAACCTTAAGAATTTCAATTTCTTTTCACTTTGTTTTCTACCATAGCCTTATACAATTTAAACATCTTGAATGCTTCTTATTTATCTTTTAAGAACATGACTATCATCATTGTAGAATAATCATCAACAAAGAGGATAAAATACCTATCTCCATAGTAACTCTTTGTTCTCATGGGTCCACATAGATCAGTGTGGACTAATTCTAGAATTGCATTAGATGTATGGGTTTTACTCTTGAAACTAGACTTTGTCATCTTACCTTTTTGACAATTCTTGTACATGATATGCTCTGGCTTAGTCATGCTTGGTAAGCCTCTAACAATCCTTTTGTTGCTTGTCTTTATCATGTTACCAAAATTCACATGACACAATATTTTGTGCCACAACCATATGTCTTCATTTCTAGCCATTAAACAAGTGGTATTAGTGTCATCAATATAGAAAAGGTTACCTTTTGTCTTATCACCGGTTATGATAAACCTTCTTGATTCATTGAAGATCTTTACCTTCTTGTTTTCAAATGCCTCTCAGTGACCTATATTATTCAGCTGTGAAAAACTTAATAGATTATAATTCAGTCCTTTTACCCGGTAAGCATTTTCACATTTGATCAGGTTATTCAACATTATAGTTCCTTTACCTTCAACTGGACAAGGTGTATCATTACCCATTCTTACTGAACCACCATTATAGTATTCAAAAGTCTCAAAATTTTGTTTATCACTAATCATATGGTGAGTGCAGCCACTATCTATGATCCAAACATCATTCTTACTAACCTTAGATATGAGTGCAGTTTCTAGATACCTTTCTTCTTCTTCTTTGTCTGAATCATCCTCCATGGCTACAAATACCATCTCAATGTCTTCTTCTGATTTGATGTCAGTGTCATCAGTTGTGTTATCATCTAGGTAACAAGATTTCTTCCCTTTGTCCTTGTAGTCTCGGTTATCTCTTTTGTCAGATTTTCAGTTGCTTCAGTAATCTCTATTATCACCTCTATCAAATTTCTTCTCATATGATCTGTCATTATGATGTAGCACTAGTCTTGTTTCTCCCTAGCTTCCTCTAGGGTCTCCTAGGATAATCTTCTAACCTACTAGGATTATTACACTAACCCTATGGTCCTTAGGACTCTTCTCACAAGATCCTAACTCTTTCAACTAGTGAACACCAATCATGTAGAATCCAAACTCTTCATGCTCTCTCCTAGACCTCAATTGGTCTTTCTTGCTCCATTTGCATAACTTCATCCAAATGGACCCCAAAAATTCCCATATGGAAAGATAGTCTCCAATATTTTTAAAAGGACCAATCTCAATGTCCACAATCTTCTTTGGAAGTGAAACTCTAAATGAGTTCCAAATTCCAAGTCAAATTCACCCAAAAAGAGGGCTACTAGCTTTAGGCCTAATTAGGCCCCTTTTATGAAATAACTCTTAAAAAAACTAAACAAGTATGAATATAAACTCCATATCATGATACCCTTTATCAAGAACCTAAGGATTTTATAGGTCTTGTCTCTCAGAGGTGTCCGTACAGTACCTCCTACATTCATGCCTAAAATTCAGGGTTTTAGGTCTTTGCCACTATCTGCACAAGAAATGGATCTTCTTGGTTAGAAAAAAAAATTACCCAAACTTATTCTCTAAGTTAGGGTTCCTTCATTTACTATTCTACCTTACCATATTCACTGATTGAAGCTATGAATGCTTTCAATCTCTCTAGCAATCTCTACAACTATTGGTGATCCCTAGCCATGCCACTCTAACTCGCCTAGGGAATCACCTTAAAAATGGCTGCCATAACTTCTTGGGACCCTCATTCACTATACACAATGTATTTGGAGTCACCTTCCATAATCCAAGAGCCCATTCAAGTGACACTGTGGAAAATGGATCTATGACCCCATTTGTTCACAGTGCTCAATTTAGGACATCGACAGTGCTGAAAACAAAAGAATTTAAACAAGAAACTAAAACTATTGAATCCAAAAAAATAACACCAAAAAAAGTCTTTTATACACCTAAATTACTCAAATCATTGCTTAAAATTTGATTTAATCCATTAAACAATCTGATCTTCACAAAACACATAAACTGCAACTGTATTCCAAATTCACAGTCCGTACACAATATGGCTTCAACTTGCTAACACTGAAAAAAGATTGAGGATGGTCTTATATAGTTGACCAAGGAACTCAAAAATTGATTTTAGATTATTAAGAAAATGAATCCTTTGAATTTGCATTCTTGTCATAAATGTTGTCAATGTTGTCAATGACAACATTGACAACTTTTGCAACTTTTTGGATATGTTATCCAAAATTGGTCTAACCTTGTCCAAACTTGTCCAAACCAATAATTAGGATGAAATAAAATAAAATAGAACCTCTATCCCCTTTTTTGACTCATTTGGAAACAAAATACCATAAACACCCTATTGGAGCTAAATGGACACAAAAGTCTATAAGGACCTAACAAGACATCCTCCTACTTAGCACTCTACACCCTAGGACTCTTAGTCCCTTTATTCACCTAGTGGTCTGGCTAGAACCACTACAAGAAAAAAAAATAGAAGAAGCCCTATGTTACATTGTATCATATAGCCCACCTAGGTGCTCCTGCACCATACTCCCCCAAAAAGGAAAAGCTATGTCACTCTTGTGGACAAGAGATCCTCTGAAATGCCCAGCTTCTTGAAGTTTTCCTCTGCAATCCATGAGGCCTCTGACTCTAGTCTATCCTTCCACTGAATTAAATGTTCCATGTACACTTTATGCCTAGTAGTCTTCTTAACCTGGGAATCCAAAACTTTTTCAACTACCATCTGAAACTTTGGAGGTAATACAGTAGCCTCCACATCATCATTGGCCCCTTGACTATTTGGATTCATCTCATCCATCTACCCTCTGAAATGGATTAATTCTTGACCATTAAACACTTGAGATATGCTCAAATATGATTGTAAGTCCACTTTATAGGCACTAGCCCCATATTTGGAAAATATTTTGCAATGTCCCACCCTTTTCATCTTAATCTTGGTAGGGAAACCCTTCTGTAGCCTTGATTTGTTCAAGTGAACCATTACATAGTCACCCACTTCAAACTAAACATCCTTCCTCTTCTCATCAACTTTGGCTTTCAACTTCTATTGACTATCTTGGATCTTCTTCTTGACTTGGTCTTGTATCTCTTTCATGGTATGGGTGAAGTCGTCTACATGGCCACTTATGTAGTCCATACCTCCAAGATGTCTAAGCTCACAAACACCCCTAGGGTGCATGCCATAAACAACCTAGAATGGGCTCTTTCCTATCATCCTATTCTTGATATCATTGTAAACATATTCTTCTTGGGGAATTACCACATCCTAAGTCTTCCCATACTCCTTACTTAGGCACCTCAAAAGGTTACCCAAAACCCTATTTACCACCTTAGTTTGGCCATCAGCCTGAGGGTGGTAAGCTAAACCAAAGGATAGATTGGTACCCAACCTAGTCCATAATGTCCTCCAAAAATGGCTCATAAATTTCACATCCCTATCTGACACTATACTCAAAGGAAGACCATGAATCCTCACAATCTCCTTGAAAAACAAATAGGCTATGTGGCTAGCATCACTAGTAGTCTTGCATGGAATTAAATACCCTATCTTACTAAATCTATCAACAAATTCATAAATTCTATCATACCCCTATTTAGTTTTGGGTAGACATATAATAAAATCCATACTCACACACTCCCATGGCCAGTTAGGGACTGGTAGAGGTTGATACAACCCTGCATTACTCATTCCTCCTTTTTCCTTCATGCAAACAATACAATGCTCCACATACTTGGTGACATCTTTCACCAACTTTGGCCAATGGCAGAACCTTTGGACTAATTCCAAGGGTTTTTCCTTACCAAAATGACCACTTAGAGATCCATTATGTTTCTCTTGTATGAGATTCATCCTCATTGACCCTTTAGGTACACACAACTGATTTCCTTAGAACAAAAATCCATTTTGTAAAATAAAATCAGAGAACTTTCTATGAAAGTGATTTTCAAAATAAACACATACCTTATAGGCTTCACCAAAATCCTCATTTGCTTTGTCGAGATCTCTGAAACTATCAATCCAAATACAATTCAATTGGAATTCTTACACTATCAACGATCTCCTGCTTAAGGCAACTACCACCTTATTAAGTTGACCCTTCTTGTGCTTTATAGTAAAAGTGAATTCCTACAAGTACTCCATCCACTTCAAATGCCTATTTCTTAGCTTCTCTTGTGAGTTAATGTAACTAAGAGCAGATTTTCTATGAACACAACAAATTCTTTAGGCAAAAGATAATGCCTCCATTTTCTCAAAGATTGAGCTAGAGCATATAGTTCCAAATCATAAGAAGAGTATCTCTTCTTAGCCTCATTCAATTTCTCACTAAAGAAGGCAATATGCCTACCTTCTTGACTCAATACCCCTCCTAGTACCATTCCACTAGCATCACACTCAATGGTAAACAACTTCTCAAAGCTTAGTAATTGTAGGATTGGTTGGGTATCCACTTGTTTCTTCAACAACTCAAAGGTTTTCCCTACTTCTACTGTCTATCTAAACTTAGTTTTGACCCCACCCTTTATAGTACTCATCATTGGTGCACATATCCCACTTAAATTCCTAATAAACTTCCTATAAAATTATGCAAGGCCATGGAAACTCCTTACCTCAATGGCTGTAGTAGGTGGAGGCCAATTTAGGATAGTAGCAACCTTGTCTTTGTCCATCTTCAAAGACCCCTTGGATACTACAAATCCCAATTAGACTAGTTCTTCTTTGAAGAACTCACATTCTCAAGGTTAATAGCCAATTCCTCTTCATGCAACCTTTTCAATACTGCCTCTACATGATTGATATTCTCCTCTCTTGTCTTGCTAAATATCACTATATCATCAAGATATACCACCACAAACTTCCATGTGAATTCCTCGAGCACCTCATTCATGATCCTCATGAATGTGCTTGGAGGATTAGAGAGGCCAAATGGCATGACAAGCCATTTATATAACCCATCTATGGTCTTGAATGTCATTTTTCATTCATCACCTTCCTTCACCCTAATTTGGTGATAACCACTTTTCAAATCCAGCTTGGTAAAGTATATTACCCCACCAAGGCAATCCATAAGGTCCTCCATCCTAGGTATAGGGAATCTATACCTTATTGTGATCCTATTTATAGCCCTTTATTCTATTCATAGTCTCCATTTCCCTCCCTTCTTGGATGCTAAAACAATCGAGACTGCACAAGGGCTAATACTCGTCTTGATCAAGCCTTGATCTAAGAGTTCTTGTACTTGCCTAGCTACCTCCAAGTTCTTCTCTAGAGTAAGCTTGTATGCTGCCTTATTGGGAAAATATGCCACTGGAAAAAATTCTATTTGGTGACTTATTACCCTCTTAGGTGGTAGGGTTTCAGGAGTACCATTACTCATAATATCCTTGTACTTCTCAAGCAATTCTTGCACCTCTGTTGGTAATGGCTCCTTCACTGATTTCTCTTCCTCCTTAGGTCTTAGAACAATGGAATAACCTTCCCCCTCATCATCCTTGATGTCATTTACAAACTCCTTACCACTGCATAGCATGACATTAGGAGTTTTAGTTTGTGGCTCATCATCCTCTAGCAAAGACTGAATTTTGAAATTCTTCCCTCCTTTCTTGAAAGTGGTGGAGTTCTCCTTCCCATCATATACTACCCCATTATCAAATTTCCAAGGCCTCCCAAGTAGAAAATGGCAAGCATCCATTGGTAGGATGTCACAAAGTAATCTATCCTTATACCCTACAATTGAAAATTCAACCCATGTCTTCTCATTGACCAATACACTTTGGCCTTTGTTGAGCCATGTCACCTTATAAGGGTTCACATGGGGTATTTTGGCTAACTTAATCTTCACTACTGCCTCCTCTGAGATGATATTATCTATGGATCCAGAATCCACAATCACCTTAGATACCTTGCCAAGGATCTTGCATCTGATTCTAAACAATGCCCTCATGTGTTTGGGCTCATCCTTGATTTGTTGCCTTATTAGTACCCTTCTGAACATTAGTTTCTCACCCATTTCTGAATCTAGATGATCTATCTCATGGGTTTTGACACTTGAAGTATGTGCATATGCTACCCTTTTATCACTGTTTGTTGTAGAAGGTTTGTCAGGACATCTATAGGCTAGATGGCCTAGTTGCCCACAGTAATAACACTTCATGGTTTCAAAATAAGAACTACTCATACCTCCTCTTCCTATGTTAGGACCACCATGATTACCCCTACCTCTGTTATATCCTCCTCTTGAACTACTTTCAGTATGCAGCTCTATCAACTTGTTCTCTCCTTGTGACCTTTGTTCACTACCCCTACCTTGGTAACCTCCCCTTTGACCCCTTTGGTCTCTTCCTCCGCCTCTATTGCTATTGTTGTTCTTGAAGGTAGAATCCCCTTTCTTCTTATTCTTCTCTTCCACCCTTATAGCCAATTGATGACACTTCTAAATTGTAGTTGGTGTCCAGAGGCTAATCTCCTCTTGGATGTTCCACTTCAATCCACCCAAGTATCTAGCCACTTTGATTGACTCTTCTTACTGCAACTTTGACTTTAGACAATCTCTAGAATTCCTCAGTATATGAGGCCACAACTATGTCTTTTTGTTTCAAGTTTTGTTTCTTCCTATGGAATCGGATTTCATAATCCTCTAGAAGATAATTCTCCTTCAACTTAGTCACTATGGCATTCCAATATTATATTGGTTGCTTTCCAATTCTTACCCTCTCTTCCTAAAGGTATTTCCACCAAGTCAAAGCTAACCCTCTGAGTCTAGACTTGGCCACTTTAATCTTTTGGGCTTCACTTATTCCCTCAAACTCAAAGTGATTCTCCATTGCTTCAACACAGTCCATGACTATCTCAATATCCATCTTTCCTCCAAAAAAAGGTATTCCTTCCAAAGCTTTGCCACTTAATGCCTTTATAGCCTTCAAGAAAGGTTCCTCATTCAATATTGGGTCTAGTTCGGGGATGAAGTCTTCCTCTTCAACCTTCTACTTACCCCTACTACTGGTTTCAGCTTCAAAGTCTTTCTTCCTAGAAGCATCTACTATTTCTTCCATCCTCAACCTCATTGCTTCAAAGGTACCCTCAAGGAGTCTATTTTTCTCCTTTTTCTCTTCCATGTCCTTGGCTAATTCTTCATTTTTCACCATCTTTTTATAACCATGAGATTCCACTTCTGACATATACCAATCTTCCCAAGTTTCTCAACTTGCTCTGATGCCACCCTGATGTATCACTAGTCTTACTTCTCCCTAGCTTCCTCTAGGGTCTCCTAGGCCAATCTCCTAATCTGGTAGGGATCTTCCACTAACCCTATGCTCCTTAGGACTCTTCTCATAAGATCCTAATAATTTGAACTAGTGAACACCAACCATGTAGAATCCAAACTCTTCATGCTCTCTCCTAGACCTCAATTGGTCTTTCTTGCTCCATCTGCATAACTTGACCCAAATGGACCCCAAACATTCCCATATGGAAATTTAGTGTCCAAGATTGTTAAAAGGACCAATCTCAATCTCCACAATCTTCTTTGGAAGTGAAACTCTAAATGAGTTCCAAATTCCAAGTCAAATTCACCTAAAAAGAGGGCTACTAGCTTTAGGCCTAATTAGGCCCCTTTTCTGCAATAACTCTTAAAAAAAATTAAAAAGTATGAAAATAAACTCCATATCCAAATACCCTTTACCAAGAACCTAAGGATTTTCTAGGTCTTGGCTCTCAGAGGAGTCCGTACAATACCTCCTACATTCATGCCTAAAATTTAGGGTTTTAGGTCTTTGCCACTGTCTACACAAGAAATGGATCTTCTTGGCTAGAAAAACAATGTACCAAAACTTATCCTCCAAGTTAGGGTTCCTTAATTGACTCTTCTACCTTCCTAGATTCACTGATTGAAGCTATGAATTATTTCAATCTCTCTAGCAAGCTCTACAACTACTGGTGATCCCTAGCCATGCCACTCTAGCTCGCCTAGGGAATCACCTCAAAAATGGCTGCCATAACTTCCTGGGCCCCTCCTTCACTATACCCAATTTAAATGGAGTCACCTTCTATAATCCAAGAGCCTGTACAAGTGCCACAGTGGAAAATGGATCTATGACCCCATTTGTTCACAGTGCTTAATTCAAGACAGTGACAGTGCTAAAAACAAAAGAATTTAAACAAGCAACTAAAAATATTGAATCCAACAAACTAACACCAAAAAAAAGTCTTTTATCTACCTACATTACTCAAATCAATGCTTATAGAAGTTGACTTAATCCATTAAACAATCTTATCTTCACAAAACACATAAACTGCAACTGTATTCCAAATTTACAGTTCGTACACAATATGACTTCAACTTGCCAACCCTATAAAAATATTGAGGATGGTATTATATAGTTGACCAAGGCACTCAAAAAATTATTTTAGACAATTAACCAACTAAATCCTTCAAAGTTGCATTCTTGTCATAAATGTTGTCAATGACAACATTGACAACTTTTGCTACTTATTGGATATGTTATCCAAACATGGTCTAACCTTGTCCAAACTTGTCCAAACCACTAATTAGGATGAAATAACATCAAATAGGACCTATATCCCCTTGTTTGACTCATTTGGAAATAAAATACCAAAAACACCCTATTGGACCTAAATGGACACAAAAGTCTCTAAGGACCTAACAAGACATTCTGCTACTTAGCACTCTACACCCTAGGACTCTTAGACCCTTTATTCACCTAGTGGTCTAGATAGAACCACTAAAAGCCAAAAACATAGAAGAATCCATAGGTTAAATTGTATCATATAGCCCACCTAGGTGCTCCTGCACTACATTACTTCTGTCATCTTTTCTTTTGTTTGGACATCTTGCAGCAAAGTGTCCAACCTCTTTACAATTGAAACATACAAGTGGTAATTTACCTTTGTATCTACCTTTTCCTCTCTACAATCTACTTTCCATTAGTGATTCAATCTCATCAAATCCTTGATCCTCATTATCACTTTCACTATCATTTCTAATAGCATGTCTATGACTTGAATTACTTATTTTCAAAGAAGATTTGAATGCAGATTCTATAGATGGTAAGACACTATTATCAAAGTTATTCATCTCAAATGAAATCAGTCTACCAATCATACTATCTAGAGTAACTGTATTGTTTGCAACTACTCTCATTTCTTGAATAGAAGAAACTCTAATAGAATATACAGGCAGTAAGGTTCTTAAGATTTTACTTACCACTGTCTCCTCTTCAAGTACACCTCCAACTCCTCAGATAACATTGAATACCTCTTTGATTCTGCAGCTATACTGAGTGATATTTTCTCCTTCTTTCATCCTTAGGTCATCAAACCTCCCTCTTAGGCTTTCTTCTTTGGCTCTCAGTACATTAGCATCTCCTCCATGTACCATCTTCAACTTATCCCACATTTTCTTTGTAGAGGTGCAGGTTTTGAAATCTTCAAAGTCAACATCAGAGAGTGATGAGGCAAGTTCTATAATCATGCAGTTATGCTTGTTCTTTTCTCTTAATTTCTCAAGAGTGTGAGGTCCTGTAGGAAACACATATTCAGTATCAAGGTATTGACTAACATCATTTCCAATACCTGATAGGTTGAGTCTTATTCTACTTTTCCATGATGCAAAGTTATCTTTATTCAACTTGGGCACATCTCGTCTCTTCATCTTGTGATCTTTTTCTTGAGCTGTTAAAATCCCTTTCTAGCACACAAGAGCTCTGATACCAATTTTTAGTAATACTTGAGAGGGGGGTGAGTCAGTGGCCTCAAAATTATTTCTATTAATCAACCCAAAAGCTTAGTACCACAATATTAAACCTTTAGTTATCTTCAGTCCTATAAGATGAATGCCTTAAAATATACTTATCAAATTACTACTGCTTGGAATGCTTTGTTAAACCTTATTCTATGTGTTTACCAAATAGGACTCTGTTAATTTACTGAAAATTGGTAAATTATTTAGAGTATACCGATCAATCCATATTAGCTTTGTGTAATGCAAAACACAAAAGTAATGACTCATAAACATATTGACACATGGATTTTTAATGTTGAAACCCTATTAAGGGAAAAACTACTTGGGACTGGTATCCCAAAATTTTCACTCTTCTGAAGTGAGCTTGGTAAAGAGCCAACCCTGTTAAAGGCTACAAACACACTGTTAAGTGTGACCTTGTTAGAGGATTTAAAAGATTAGTTTGTCACTTGATATCGGGCATTTCTATGCTACCTGGCTTGTCCAAACTCTTTTGGTTTTTCAAATGGTATCTGGCATCTCATGCTATCTTTATGATCAAACTTTTTGATACTCCTTGGGATGTATCTCAATATAGAAAGGATATTTACATCCTACTTGGTTAAGAGACTTTTTGAATCAATGGTTAAGCTGGAACAGTATGATCTGTTCACATATACAACTTATACTTGAATATTTTCAGATCTATTGTACTCTCATTAAATGGTGCAAGAGCACATCTAGCTCAAACCCCTAGCTCCTTATTTCTAGCATGTACTGACTCTAGCCAAGTCAGGAGAGTGTGTGTGGACCTTAGAAGGTCATTTTTCTTGTTTTATTTTACCTAAGATGGATATGACTAGGGAAATCCATGTTTAGATAGGTTTTGTGTGTGTGAGGTAGGTTCTTTAGCCTCTGGAAATTCAACCAAGGCATCAGGAACCTTGGATAAGCTATTATGTTAACACTGTACTGAGTTAACACTACAGTGTTAACACTGTGCCGAGTTAACACTACAGTGCCGAGTTAACACTGTAGTGCCGAGTTAACACTACAGTGCCAAGTTAACACTAGAGCTCGGCCAACATTGCATTACTGTCGCTCAATAATCTTCAGTTGTAACGGCCTGTGAAAAGCAAATATTGTCTTTTATGGACAGTATGGTTAGTGTAACGGTTCCTGAAGAGATTCTTGCAAATGAGTGGACCGTTAGGGTTGTTTCCAAGGAGAGGATGGTTATTAGTAACATCCAAAAGTATTCATTTCAAAGATCTAGAAGAGAGAATAGAGACTGAAAAAGAAGAGAAGCTATAGGAAATCACAGAGTTGCAAATTATTATATTGTTTTTTTTTGTTTCCAGTAATGAGAAGTTGCAGATAGTGTGTTTAGTGGATATCAAACTTCTTTGTTCATTTTTCATGCAAGTAGATTAGTTACTTTATTTTCTTCTTTGTAAGTTTTTAGTTCTTCACCTGTTCTGGGTTATAAGTAGTTATGGCCCCTCGAGATTCCTAAATCCATGGTGAAATTCATGTGTTGGGATGGAACTCGAGAGGAGCCCTTGTACATAGTTTCCTTTTTGTTTTTTGTAGGAGAAGCAACAACAAAGAGTTTGGAGATCTTACCCTAGGCGATCTTGGTAATAGTCCAACTAGGGAAGAGAATGAAAGCAATGTTCTGAGAACATTGATTGAGTGAGCAGAATGAATCTATTTGTGTAGGTTCAGAAAGAAGAGGATGAAAATCACTTTGATGGGGACTAAGTCTTGAATAGGAGGTGAAGTTGAGAGTGACTTACCTCAGTTTAGGGTTGTGAACACCCTAAGAGATCTAGGAGAAATATCTTAGAGCAGAGCCAAGCTGGTTCTATAGCAGCAACAAGACTTCTGTCCACATCATTAAATCAATCTGATCAATATATGTTTTCAATACCTTTGCTCCACTTTTATTCTTCTTGGTGATGCTATGCTCTATTGCTTGGTGTCTGCAGAAATCTTGATCTCTTTCCTTAGCTTGATTAATCAGGACTATATGAATTTGTTCTTCATTAGTTTCTCTCTAGCACCCTCTTTTCATTCACTCCCCTTAATTTGTAATGAATAAAGTTATCCCTTTATAGACATGATATCACCGTTTCTAGGTTCTTGATTTTCTTGATCTTGGCATGATCCGCAATCTTAGCCAATCTAATTTAAAAAAAAAACTCTTGTTTTATCTTGTAGAGATCATCTTCCCAACTGGAAAAAAAAGATTTAAATCCTTTACTTATCTCTAGCTTTATCTTTTCGAAGAAAAATAATGATAACTACCAGTTAGGTCTATATTTAGCTCTGCTAGCTAGATATTTTTTCATTTTTGAACACAAGTTAACTTCGGTCTTTTGACTCTTTTATAGCTTCAGTCAACACTTTAGTTCTCCTCAGCTTCTCCATCAGGGTTGTCTATCTGTCAGGGTTGTCTTTCCTTTGGGCTTCATTACAAATTTATGCTCATCAGTTAACACTGTAATTCTAGTCATCAATAATACTTGTGATTCTTCTCGTCGGTAATGCTTGTTAGTTTCTTTTCTTGGGAATCACTATAACTTAAATTTCGATGAGCTCTATCTGTCAGGTTCCACTATCCATCGGTGTTTGAAGTCACATAGTGAATTCTTGTCTTTTATGCATTACTGAAAGAATAATATTTATCTCTCTGATTCTCTAAATTCTTTGACACTTTGATTATAACCGATTAAATTATATCAAGTTGACATCGATGACAATACAATCCATTAACTAATTTAATTGCTTGTATTATCTTTCTGCATTTTAGTGATAAACTAAACATCTCCAAACATTCAGTCAGTTACATGTCATCAGGAATTCTAATCATAGAAGTTTTTTTGTTGATATCATTTTTGGAGGAAATGATGAAATGAGTAAAAGATTCTCTAAAGAGATAGAAAATAAATTTGAAATGTCAATGATTGGTGAGATGAAATTTTTCCTTAGATTGCAAATTAATCAAAACAAGAGTGGTGTATTTATTTCTCAGACCAAGTATCTTAAGGAAATGTTGAAAAAAATTGGAATGGAAGATTGTAAACCTGTTGGGACACCCATGGTGACTGGTTACAAACTTATCAATAATGATGAAACTCAGAGTTATTTTCAGATAAATTATAGATCAATGATTGTAGGTCTACAATATCTAACTCATACCAGACTAGATATTGCTAATGCAGTTGGAATTGTGGCAAGATATCAAGTGGATCCTTAAGAGACACACCTTGCTATTGTGAATTCAGATACTTCAAAGGAACAATAGAGTATGGGTTATGTTAGTAATAACTGAGAGGGGGGGTGAATCAGTGGCCTCAAAAATTTATCCTTTAAACTTTAATCCACCAATTAATACACCTTAGATTATTAAGTCCCTACAAGATGTATGCCTTTGAAATAATTGAAATAAATAACTATTTGTTGGTTTACCTTGTCTGTCCTTATTCTCCTTGATTACCGATAAGCAACAAAACTCATTTACCGATACTCAGTAAATATGTAGAGTATACCAATCAATCCTAAAATGCATATGTGAAATGTAAAACAATAAAGTAATAAACCATACACACATAACACATGGATTTTAACATGGAAACCCTGTTAAGGGTTACAAACACACGGTTAAGTGCAAAATTGTTAGAGGATTTTTATACATAGGTTGTCACTTAGTATCTAGCATCTACACTACCATCCTTAAATCAGTCTTTAGACTATCAATAGGCTTTATGCTAATCTTACTACCATCCTTGAATCAACCTCCTTCTTAGACTATCAATAGGCTTTAGGTAAGACCACTGCTACTATCATGAATCAACCTTTTTGGTAATCTTTTAGGATATACCTCAATTATAGAAGATGGTTAAGTCCTACTCTGTTAAGAGACTTAATGCTTCAATGGTTAAACTAAAACATAATGACCTATTTATAATGCAACTTTAAATTGCAGATATTCAAATCTATTTGTGTACAATACCTTTCTGATCAATGTATCAATTCAATTCCTTTATACTTCACACTTTCTGCTCTGTGATGCTATGCTTCACTGTTCGTCAGTGTCCACAAAATTCTTTAGCTCTCCCTTAGCTTGATTGATCAGGACTGTATGAAGTTTATCCTTCACTAGTTTCTCTTCAACATCTTCTTTCAATTCACTCCCTTGTGTATCTGAGTGCATTCAAAAATAAATTATGCTTGTCCCTTATATAGACATGATATTCCTTAATTCTTGATTCTTGATTCTTGGCTTGAAAAACAATCTAGCCAATTTGATTTATGGCTTTAACTCCTGATTTATCTCATAATTATCTTCTTGCCAATTGTATAAATCAATTGCTTTAATTGTGGTCAAATAAAACAAATAAAACAACCAGTTAAGTCTATCTTTAAGCTCTGCCATCTAGATATTTTGTCATTTTTTGATCTCTCTATTCTATTGGTCAATTTTGTAGTTTGTCGCTAGTGACAACTGCCCATTCCATCGGTGCAACTTCATTTAGCTTCGGAATCTCTGTCTATCGGGCATCATTGGATCTTTGTCATCGGGCAACTCTATTTTTAGCTCATCGGGCATCCTGTGATTCTGCTTCATCGGGCAACACTATCTTCTACTCATCGGGCGTCACTGTGACTTTATCTCTGTCTTTACCGGTGGTGTGCACTCCGTAGGTGTTGTCTGTCACTTAGTGAATATTTGAATTTTATGCCTTGCTAAAAGCATAATCATTGTTCCATTGATTATCTGAAGTCTTTGACATTATGTGTATGACCATACAGATGATATCAAGTTGACATCAATGACAATACAAACCATTAACTGATTTAATTTCTTGCATCATCTTCAACTTAACATTATAAAACATTCAATCAGTTACATGTCATCAATCTCTCCCTTTGGCATTGATGGCAACACACTATATTATCATACTATACTATTTCTAATACAATATGAAATACAATTGTTGAGATTTATCAAATTACCAAACAGTTTATTTTGATAACTGAAAAAAAAATGTCTGACCGCCGATAAGCTCTGTGTTAGCTTAGATTTGATTCTTGTAGCTTTCTTTGTTTCTTCTTCTGATGTGTTGTGACCTTTGTTTGTGTCAATTTCTCTCTTTTTTCTTTTCTTCTTCTTGATGTCACTATCTTTTATTTGCAACTTTTATATGAATAGTCTCCCTATGGATATGATCTCTCCCTGTTTGGAGTAATCTGATAATGAATAGTTTATGGTGATAATATGGATATATTCTCTGCCTTTGACAAAAATTCCAAACAAATATTTGTCAAATATCTGACATTCTGTCAAACAATTTCTTCTATCCATAATATATTCCTTGAATTTCTCTTATCCATCATCAATATAACAATATGTTCTGGTGCTCAATTCTGATATATACCTTTATGTATATAGATGTAGCTTTGAAGTTCATTTTCTGCTTTCATCAATCATGAATGATATTCTGATAACATGTGGCTGATGCAGCCTTCAGTCCTTTTATTGACTGGTAGACATGGGTTTTACCCCTAGTCTTTTTCTCAGGTACTCAAATATATCCTTGGGTAGTAGCTTGGTGAAGATATCAGCCAATTTTTCTTTTGATTGCACATATTCAAGTATGACCTCTTTTTCTTGAACTTGTTCTCTCAAATAGTGATACTTGATGGCAATGTGTTTAGTCTTTGCATGCATGACTGGATTCTTGGAAATATTTATTGCACTTGTGTTACTGCAAAAGATAATCACTGCTTCTATGATCTTCGTATGTATACCTTCCAACAACTATATGATCCATGCAATATTTGAGCAGTTTGCAACAGCATCAACATATTCTTCTTCTGCAGTAGACTAAGAGATGCATCCTTGTTTCTTGCTAATCCATGTGACAAGTCTATCACCCATAAAGAATTCTCCTCCAGTTGTGCTCTTTCGGTCATCAAGATTTCCAGCCCAATCAGCGTCGATAAACACTTTCAGTTCAAATTTTCCTTCTCTTCTATACCATAAGCCAAATTCCTCAGTATTCTTTAGATATCTTAGAATTCTTTTCACAAAAGTTATATGTGATTCCCTGGGGTTAGCAAAAAATCTAGCAACAATTCCTACTGCATGTGCAATATCTGGTCTAGTGTGTACAACATACATGAGTTTTCCTATCATTAATCTATATAGAGTCTGATTTACCTCTGTTGTCTTGTCCTCCTTTGTTAATTTGCATCCAGTGGCCATCGGTGTTCCAACAAGTTTGGAATCTTCCATCTTGAATATTTTCAGAACTTCTTTGATGTATTTGGACTGTGTAATGAAAATACCTTCACTTTGTTGAATGATATGTAGACCAAGAAAGAACTTGATCTCTCCAAACATAGAAATCTCAAATTCTTTTCTCAGCTCATCAGTGAATGATTTACATAGCATATCATTGCCTACAAATATGATGTCATCAACAAATATTTCAGCAATCAAAGTGTTAGCATTAGTATCTTCCTTCAAATAAAGATTTCTATTTTCACTAGTCCTCATGAATCCAATACTTATTAGATAGGAATGAATTCATTCATACCAGGCTATGGGAGCTTGTTTCAATCCATACAAGGCTTTGTGAAGTCTACATACCATGTTTCTCTTGTCTGGATCCACAAACCCTTCTGGTTGCTCAATGTATACCTCTTCTTGAAGTATTCCATTTAGGAATGCTGACTTGACCTCCAATTGATATACTTTGAATCCTTTGTATGCAGCATAAGCAAGTAGAATTCTTACTCCTTCTAACCTAGCAATGGGTTCAAAGGTCTCTCCATAATCTATACCTTCCTCTTGTGCATACCCCTTGCATACTAGTCTTGCTTTGTTCCTTGTGACTTCTCCATTCTCATTCAGTTTGTTCTTGAATATTCATTTTGTACCAATGACATTCTTGTCATCTGGTCTTGGCACAAGTGGCCATGTCTTGTTCTTCTCAATCTGTTCAATCTCATCATTCATAGCACTTATCCATTCTTCATTATCTAGTGCAAAATTGACAAATTTTGGCTCAAACTCACAAATTAAGCAATTTGAGTTTAAAGACTTACTTCTTGTTCTTGTACCAGCTTTCTTATCTCCTATGATCTAGTCCTTTGGATGGTTCCTTCTTACATATCTTGTAAGTATAGGTACAACTCTTTGTATATCATCTTGATCTTCATTACCTTGCACATTATCTTGATCATTATCCTGACCGTCGGTAACAGCGTTTTTACCATCGGTTGCAACATTCTGTTATTCTGGATTTAAGCACTGTTTCTTGGGTAGAGTTGTGGGTCCTTCATAGTATACAAACTTGTTGTAGTCCTTTGGTTCTTTTGTGCTTTCTAGTTTATTCTTTTCTGCAAATTCATTAATCTTTACATTTGCACTT
This sequence comes from Thuja plicata, assembly GCA_018584345.1. Lineage (NCBI taxonomy): Eukaryota > Viridiplantae > Streptophyta > Pinopsida > Cupressales > Cupressaceae > Thuja > Thuja plicata. The sequence goes on along the minus strand of MU224523.1, from coordinate 1,105,516 downwards.
TCAACTATTTTGTTAGAAGCCTTGATTAAACATTTAAAAGCTTTGCTTTTGGTAGAATACCCCAGAAAAATACCTTCATCACTTTTGGCGTCAAGCTTTCCATTTCTATCATCTTTTAAGACATAAAATTGACTTCCAAATATTTTTAAGTAACTTACATTGGGTGTTTTACCATACCATAGCTCATAAGGAGTCTTCTTTGAGTCCTTTCTCAATTGTACTCTGTTAAGTGTATAGACATCAGTGCTAACAGCTTCTCTCCAGAAGATTTGCGTGATGTCCTTCTCTATCATCAGTGTTCTTGCACAATCAATTATTGATCTATTCCTTCTTTCAACAATCCCATTTTGTTGTGGTGTTCTTGGTGCAGAAACCTATCTTTTTATGCCATGCTCATTACAGAAATTAGTGAATTCATCCGATATAAATTCCCCTCCTCTATCTGATCTCAAACATTTCAGATCCTTACCACTTTGTTTCTCTACTATAGCCTTGTACCATTTAAACATATTGAATGCTTCAGAGTTTTCTTTTAGAAACATGACTATCATCATTCTAGATTAATTATCAAAAAAGAGAATAAAATATCTATCTCCATAATAGCTCTTTGTCCTCATAGGTCCACATAAACTAGTATGGACTAATTCTAGAATATCATCAGATGTATGGGTTTTTCTTTTGAAACTAGACTTTGTCATTTTACCTTTTTGACAATTCTTGCACATGATGTTGTCTGGCTTTGTCATCTTTATTAAGCCTCTTACACTTCTTTTTCTGCTTATTTTCGTCATGTTGTCAAAATTCACATGACACAACCTTTTGTGCCATAGCCATATGTCTTCATTTCTAGTCATCAAGCAAGTGGGGTTAGTATCATTTAGATAGAATAAGTTATCTTTGGTTTGTTCACCGGTACCAATCAGTTTTCCTGATTCATTGAAGATCTTTGCCTTCTTGTTCTCAAATGCTACTCTGTGACATGAATTATTTAGCTGAGAAACACTCAAAAGATTATAATTCAATCCTTTTACCCTATAAGCATTTTCACATTTAATCAGGTTATTCATCATTACTATTCCTTTACCTTCAATTTGACAAGGTGAATCATTTCCCATTCTTACTGTACCACCTTTATAGTATTCAAAAGTATTAAACTTTTCTTTGTCATCGGTCATGTGGTAAGTGCAGCCACTATTTATAATCCAGATATCATTCTTACTAATCTTAGATATGAGTGTAGTTTCTTCATACCTTTCATCTTCATCTGAATCATCCTTCACAGATACAAATACTATCTCGATATCATCATCTAGTTTGGTGTTAGTATCTTCAAATTTGCAAGCAGCTAGATAGCTAGCCTTCTTGCCTTTGTCCTTGTAATCTCAGGTATCACTTCTTTCTGATCGTCGATAACCTCTATAATCTTTGTTGTCACCTTTGTCAGATTTCTTCTCAAAAGATCTGTTATCACTTCTATCATCTTTTCTTTTGTTAGGACATCTTGGAGCAAAGTGTCCAATCTCTTTACAATTGAAATATACAAGTGGTAACTTGCCTTTGTATTTACGTTTGCCTCTTAGCATTCTTCTCGACATGAGTACTTCAATTTCATCTAGATCTTCTTCTTCTTCACTTTCACTTTCACTGTCTCTTCTAGATGAGTGTCTCTGACTAGATTTTATTATTCTCATAGAGGACTTGAATGCAGACTCTTTTGATGGGACTTTGGTGACTGGGTCCACCAACAATCATAAGTTGTCACCGGTTACTGGGGGTACCGACCAACTTTGCCTACAAATGTTGTCCGGGGAAATGAGATTCCCCGGGCCTCTAAGCACCTGAGTGTCAGGTCTTGACAGTGTGGGGCTCAGTTGGGAAATGTGACTATTTTTGAGGGGGATAGCTGGTTTCTTCAACTCGTTCTCTCCGGGGATTCAGGAAGGTGAGGTTTCTCCAAGCATTCTACACTTAGCAAATAAACTGAAAAAGATCCTGCAGGGTTAGAAATGTTTCATCTACTTATAGTTATGTTTAAACATCCAATATATCAATAATGCTCTGATACACTACACTAAATACCAAATAAATGTTCAACCATCAGTTCATATTTCATCAGTAGCAAGGGAAAATAGGTCATTAATCTACTTAAAGTATCAGAGTAGAAGACATGAAGAACATAAAACATAAAATACCATTAACTCAGAAGATTCAATGCGAACAACATCATTGCAAGAAATCTCCCTTCTTTATTAATATTTCTTCTATCCAGCACTGGTACGTGATACAATGGTGGCTCCAAGGGAGCATCTAACTACTGAATACTTAAAGACTAAGGAGCGTTGAGCTCTGCAACTTGAAATGAAAATACTACTTCTCTATTTATTTGGATTGAAAAATCATCAATTTTGCCAACCCTTGGAAAAGGGTCAGACTTACTATTTATACACATTTTCATCTAACCCTAACCCTAACCCTATTTTACATTACACTATTCAATAGAATATATTATCTAGTGGCCAGTACTACCTGCGCCACCCTACAAAAGGCCTTGTGACAGAACAGGCCTGACATGTCAGAAGAATGAGACAAGAAGGTGGAGTGGAAGAATTAGCCTTGAGAAGGGAGCCAAGAAAGAGAAGGAAGAAATCCGATCCCCTAGGGATCGAGACTACATGCCTCATAAATGGGAAATATGGTGCCCTGTCTCCAATGTGCCATGTGTATATCCAAAGCGGCGCCTCAAGAAGACCATCTGTCAGAAAACCAATTATTTATCTGACATGCCTTGATGTAACTATCTGTCCTCTAACAACCTTTGAAAACTTTTATTAACTACTTGAAAGTGACCGGTCGGCCTCGGGGATCGGGACACAGATCACTGAAAGAATACAAAAATGTAGTATTCAGGACTCTGGGATCTGGGAACTTATGTTTCAAAAGAATAAAGAATACCAAATGTTTGGGTCTTCTCCGGTCCCTGGAGAAACTTTATTTTTTCTTGTTATCATTGAAGGTCTGGAGGAGGCTGGATATTCCATCCTCGTCAATCTCTTTGAGGCTAGCCCACCGGTACTTAGCCACCTCGATCTGTTCCCCTAGCTCTGAAACATTCCCTTTGAATTCATCAGCCATTTTTGCTACATCATGACCACTAAGGATCATGCGAGTTAGTCTTTCCATTTGAGATCCATCCACTCCCTCTAGGGATTGATATCTTGACTCCACTAATTCATCAAACTTATCCAAAATGTATTCCTGTAGTGTGCATGTGTCAGTGTTGAATGGGTCAGCTCCGGAGACCTTTGTGACAAATGCCTTGTAAAAATTTGAAGAATATTGGACCGCATTGATTTTATCATGTAGAGTCCCTACTAGTTTCTTGAGCACCTCCAATGTGAGGTCAAGTCTAGAGTGTTGGGTCCTCACAAAATCAAATGATTCTTCTCCCAGAATCCCAGACTCAGAAACTATTTCCTCCCCAAGACCAAGGAGTTCTTCAAGTTCTACTTTCCATGCTTCACAATTTTCCATATCACCCTCCCATATATTAATAATAGTTTCTGCCTGATGCAGAACATGTCGAGTTGCATACAAATCTGGGAGGGAAGATACCAGGAAGTGCCAGGTGTTTCCTATCTGTAGAGTGACCCACTCATCGACCGCTTGATCCTTCTTCTTCATTGCTCGCAGGGAGTCTATTTTTCTCTATGGTAATGGTGCATCAGATGCAGAGGCCTCTGGAGGAATGACACTAATAGGTTGGGCCAGCTTAGTTAGCAATCCCATAAGGTTTGTTGTCTTCTCCTTTTCCACTTTGAGCCTTTGGGCCTCCTTTTCATATCGGGCCTCCACATCTCTGGTCGCTTCCTTCAATAGGTCCACTTTGCTATGTTTTCCTCTTTTTCCCAGTGATATCTCTGTGATATCATAATCTCCAGCTTCCGTAGTTGCTTCATCAGCATCTGGGGGAGGTGCTGCTACAACTGCCACTGTTTCTCTGCCCAGCTCGGTTCGAAGAGTGTGAACCATCATCTCAGCCAGGGAGAGATGAGATCTCAGTGTGGACAGAGCTTTTCTTTTCTTTCTTTCAACCAACCACTAAGGTGGCAGGGGTGGCTTATTTTCCAAAGTCTACTCTTTAAGTTCTTCCCCTGTATCTTGTTGCTACTGCTCCTTAGTGGTGTAAGTCTCGCCTGGCTCCTTCTCTTCATCATGGGCTTTGTTGCCAACATTTTCCCTGGCGATGTTTATTTCTTCTACCTTTTCCTCTACCTCTTTTGTTTCATCTGGGCCCTCATTGGCTGCCCTGGGGGTTTCTTCCTCTTGTCTCTCTTCTTTTTCTTTGGCCTCTGTCACTGGGATTTATTCTTCAACTAGCACAACTTTTTGCAATGGGGGAGGTACCAGGCTAAGATTTAATGTTTGGGCCACAGTTATTACCTGCCCAAAGGTCACTCTGGAGAGTGGCACTTGGAACGTAGTGACTGAGGTTACGGTTTCTCCCGTAGGTCTGGTACCCTCAGCGTATGCCATTTGTTAACTCTGCTTCTATTGGTCCACTCCCTTAGTTTGTATCTCTGGAACCTCAGAGGAGATCTCTTGTTCTACCTCTTTTTCTTCTTCCATTTTCTCTCCCTACTCCTATGCAGGTTCTTGTTCCAGAGCCTCCTCCTACGCTGGGACTTCAGCCTCTGTCTGCTCGATGTCCCCCTGTATATTCCCAAACTCATCAGTAGCAAAAATATCATCAAACTCATCTTGTAGGGGAAGGTTGGCATGGACATCAACGGGCTCTTGTTCCCTTTTCAGTTTTGGGGAGTCGAAGGAAAGGATCTCAACTTGTAGGGTCTGGGGCATCCTCAGCTCTGGTTCTGCCTTGGGCTTTTTGTTAAGCCTCTTCTTTATTCTTGTGACTAAGGGTGGCCCCACATCCATTAGTGTTGCTTGTTCCTCTGGGTCCACCCCCGTTTCCTTAACCATCAAGGCCGCTAGTGAAGGAGAGGAGGGAGGATGAATTAATCTGGCCATTGACACTGGGGTAGCTAACCGCATGATTAATGTCTCTCTCATTTGTTGGGAGGCCACCACTGATTGCCTTATTTGATCTTTTATGGGGACTTCCTACACAGCTAGAGTTGTGTCTATCCCTTTTCCTTTATCTACTCCTTGTGAAGAAGTCCCAGTCCCTGGGGTTAACTTGGGTATCAGCTGGGCCACCCGGCGAACACTCCTGGGGCACACCTTCTTGAAATAGAGGTGGCTATGTTCCACTATATTATGAGTGAACTCCTCAATAGCGGGCCCTTCCTGGGCATCCCAGTTCACTAGTGGAAGGGCCAATTTGTCGATCCCCTTTGCTTTGTACTAGGGATCTACCATGGAGCCCGTGTCTAAGAAGTCCTCTAGGAATCTCTGAAGCTTCAATCTTTCCATCATTCCTGTGGTCATCCTGACATAATGCCACCCCCAAACTTCCACATCATTCTGGAAATCTTCCCAGAAGTCTTCAATATGATATTGATGGGGCTCTGACGCCCAGGGAAGCGCTGCTACAATCTTGCCATCTGGATCAAAAAAATTTCACGCTAAGTAAAATTCTGCTAGGTTATAGCTCTTAAGTTCATTGTCCACTTCCTTGGCAGTGGCCAAACCGCATGAATAATTCCCACAGGTGATTGGGAATGGAATATTTGTTACCTTCTTCAGGGCATAGAAGGCATGCAGCTCCATCATTTGCCTGCAATACTCTAGGAGAATTATCTTGTCCCCACAATGCTTGGGAAACAAGTAGGGCTTCTCAGAGAAGCTGGTCACCCTTATGTAATTATACTATTGAAACTGTATATAGTAATATCCGTAACTCTGGGCTAAATTCATTGCCTCTGTAGACAGGCGGTATCTTGCATCTCGAGTGGGTGTGAGCAGGTGGTAGTAAATGAAGGCATCATTTACCCAAAAAAAATAGGGGAAGTTGGCTTCCCATTGAATCTATAGGAAATGGTCCCAAGGGGCCTTTTGGCTTGGGCTAATCTTGAGTATGCCCTCTGTAAGTAACCCATTAGTGTGGGGTCATTATTGTGCCAGGGCCTAGAGAACATAAGAAGTCATATAGAACTTCTTCTTCTTGGTCAATTGAAGGAACTAGGAGTCCACATGGTTTGAGATTATGGCAGCCCAGTTAAAAAACTCCATGTCTGTGCTTATACCAAGCAAGAAGTAATACATCCACCAGAGAATTCTCGAGCATGTTGTTGCCCAAAGACCCGACATAGTGCTATCATCCCCATCTGGATGAACTCTTTGAATTCAAACCTGGGGATCTCTAATTTCATTCTCTTGGGGTCCCTCTTTGGGACCTTGAGCCAATTATTGTTCATATAAATATGGGCCACCTCCTCCAGCTGCATGAATTGGGCCAAGGCATCTGATTGGGTGACCACAGCTGGTTTGTCAAATTGGGGGATTCCTGAGCCCCTCTAGAAGGTATCAAGGTCTAGGGACACCATGGGAGTAGGATACCTTGTTGGCTCTGAGGCTGCAAGCATAAAAGCCTAGACAAATGTGTTGTAGTGTGCTGCAAGTGTAAGAATAAGCTCCGGTGACTACACCAAGCATAGGAAACAAGCTGCCTTGAGAATCTCAGAGTTTCCAATTTTGATGGCGAATGGATCTCTGGCCTGTCGTTGGATGTACATTATTTTTACCAAGGCTTGCATTTCGGGCCATGTCCCGACGCTGGTGTCGGTAATAAGCTAGACTTTGGACTCAATCTTGGAGCCCATTATAACACCGTCCTTCACATATTTCAGGCTCATGGGTAGTTTCTCTAGGGCCTTCTCTATTTTGGACTTGATAGTTGCCCTAGTAACCATCATAGAAGGAAGTTCTGGACTTCCAGGTGGTGAGGATGTGGATGCTTCAGACATGTTTGAGAGTTTATTGCTCTGGAAACCTGCAAGGCAAGGCGACCATCAGAATGTATAAGTCAATGAAAACTTTGGGGTCTAGGAACTTACCATCGTGGCGCTTGCTTTCCCTGAATAGTTAGTTTAGTTCAAAATATTGGAAAGTACATATTACGAACTTAGAAATTTAACTAGCCCTCTAGGCTTGGGGGTTTTATCACACTTAAGAAAAAGAAGGACACGGGATGGGTGATGGCAAGAGATCTAGAGCCCAGGGAAGTAGCCATTGGGAGGTGTACACAAAAAGTGGGCTGTCAGATCCATGTGGGCGCCATGTAGGTGAGAAATAAATGGGAGTTATGGTGAGGGCGGCGAAGCCAATTGTAAAAATGCATGAAAAGAGAAGGCCACTTGGACAAATTTAAATGCACGCATGGGACATAAATGAATAGAAGGCTAGTTTTTAGAGGAGAGAGAAAATTGCTTGGTTGAAACTAGCCGAGAGCCGAGTTTCAACCAGGCGGTATTTTCTACAAAGCAAGCTCACAACTCAAAACTAGAAACAAACACAGCACAGTGAGTGTGCTAGACTACTAAGTAGATATACACAGAATATACACCAATATATCATAGAGCTGAAAGGGATATACATGTAGACCAAACAGATATACAACAATATACATCAAATTTACATATATACACACGACACGCAGAGCGGCTATTCACAAAAAACTAGACAATGCACAACATTTACAACCTTTTTACACTATCTACAAACTATGCTACATCTACACGGAGGGTGGACAACCCTCTGGCAGAGCCGACCCACCAACGAGCGGTGAACTAAAAAGAAATACAAGATAAAATAACAAGACAAAACAATGCAAAAACCAAACAAAAACCAGAAAGTAGGAAAGAAAATAGAAAGGAAGGCACCAACCTGAATGAAGAAAGGCAGGGAAAGGAAACCACCATGAATGCTCTGCAATAACTTCAAGCATTAGTTGATCACTACTTACCACCACAAACCACTCACAAATGCTCAAGCCAGCTTGGAATAGTTAGCACTAGATTCTCTAAATCATTGTAAATCGCTAAGATTGCACAAGTGTTTAGTCATAGTAAATGTGAAAATGACAGGTAATTCCTATTTATACCTGCGGTAAAAGAAAGTTACCTTTCCCTCTGCAAACTCTAGACAGACAGACCTCCAGAATGTGGGCCCGGGGATTCCACACAACGATACCATCTTAGGGAAAGAATACATAGCGGTGAAGAATCCCAGAGTCCAAAATCTGGCACCCAACAAAGAATGACCAACTTTGGGACCAGGTCCCGGAGACACAAGAGAAAAACAAAACAAAACAACACCACAGAAATAAAACCCTGGAGAAAGAAAACAAAGAAAACAAAGAAAAAGACAAGGCGAGAGCCAAAAGTAGAAAGCAAAAAAAAAGGGGGACCCTACATTTTACACACAAAATGTAGGGACGGGAATGTAGGATATAAAAAATGGTGACTATCTAGGATGGATGTCTAAGTGCATTCAAGAACTAAAAAATATTTGGTTAGCAATACTAGAATGAATCATTACTCAAAGTATCTTACATACAAAGAGTAACATGTCTGAGAAAATCCGGCCATGCGCAATTTAACCCATGATCCTTTCATTAGTGGTGAAGTGTGTGCTTTGAAAGGAAATCAAGTCGATGACCTCTGGGAGGAGTGAAGAAGAGGCACTAAGTACATCAAACCATGAAGTCATCATATTTTCTCATTTCTCCCAGAGACCAGAGTTTTGTCCCATTTCTTTTTGTTATTTTGTATGTTCCTAGGTGGGAGGGCAGTACTTCTTTCACCATTAAGCTTAAGCTTAGCTAGATTTTAATGACGGTACTTATTTCACCCTTCCACCTATTTTTATATGTTGAATGGGGAAGAAAAAGCTCCAGACCTAGAAAGAAGCTTTTTTAAAAGTTCAGACTTGGGTCAACTAATTAGTGCAACCGATCTACCCTTGATGTGTCCGATTACTTGTCCCTTATTTTTATTCACTGATTGCCAGACGTCCGGAGAGAAACCCAATGAAGATTGCTCAAAATGCACTACCAAACCCATGAAATAACTCCAGAGACTGGACCAATTCCATTATGCTAACAATAGATTCCTAAGTTCACCATGCTAAAGACAACATCCCGGAGACCAGAGTTTATGCCAAGCATTCCAATCCTTACAAAAAGGAGAGCAAAACACCGGAACCCAAAAAGAAGACAAGAAACAAGAATGAAGACAACCAAGGAAAAAGGACTGTCCTAGAGGACAGCTAACAAGACTATTTACAAGGCAAGGTACCTCCCAACAAGGCACCAGGAAAGAAATATTTATAAGGGGGAAACTTTACATAAAATACAACTTTGGGCAAACCCATGTTATTAGAAATAATGTTTGAGAAACTGTCCATTGACGGGCAATGGGATAGGTTCTCCAGTCATGGTGTTAAGGTGGTAAGTATTTTCCCCATAGATCTTTAAGATTAAGTATGGCCCGAGCCAGAGGTGTTGAAACTTGGTGTGCTTGCCTTTCTTTTCCTGGGCCTTGTCCCACAGCAAGACCAAGTCCAAAATCTGAAAACCCCTGTATTGGGCTTTGCGGTCAAACCATCATTTTACCATCACTTGATGATGCATGAAATTTTCAAGGGCTGTGTCTCGCTATTCTTCCATCCACATCATATTTAGGAGCCAAACCTCCACGATGTTATCCTGATTGCTGAATTCCTGCATAAACTGCAAAACAGGGATCTGTAAGTTGATTGGGAATACTGGGTTTTGGCCATAAACCAGATGGAATGGGGACGTTCCCAAGGCGGCCTTAATTCAGATGTGATCTACCTAGAGGGAAAATTTCAATTTTTGGTGCCAATCTTGGAAATTCTATTCTAGCAGGTGTTTGATCACTTCAAGAAAATTTTTGTTCATAGATTCAGCAACACCATTCCCCTGGGGGTAATAGTTGCTAGAAAACTTGAGAGTGATCTTTCGATTGTAGGTCCACTCAAGTAATTGCACCAAAGAAAATGCCAAACCATTATCACATACCAAAACAAAGGGCATCCTGAATCTTGTGACGATGTTTTCTTCCAGGAATTTAATAACTACATCTGTCGTGTTGTTTTTGCAAGGTATAGCTTCAGACCACCGGGTGCAGTAATCAGTAGCAGTTAGGATGTACCGGTGGTTGGAAAATGAGTTGGGGTTGATTTCCCTGATGAAGTCAAATTCCCATTGGGCAAAGGGCCTAGCCTCAAAGACTAGTTGTAAAGGCATAGCCGGGTTACGCTCATGATGCACCGTAGTTTAACAAGTGTGGCACCTTTGAACATGGGTGTAAACATCTTTAAATATATAGGGCCAATAGTATTTGGCCTGGAGGATTTGATGGGCAGTGGCATTGGTTGAGCCATTCCCAGTTCCAAACTGTTTGTGGAATTCATCAATCATCTTTGCAGCTTGGTCTCTGTTAATGCACCGGAGGTACACTCCCTCGTAATTCTTGTGATAAAGCATGTAGTTTTTTATCATGAAGTGAGCGCTTTTCATCCACAAGGTGCGAGGTTTATTAGGAGGTAACCCATCTAGGCATTTTTTGTTCAGTAGTAGGTACACCAGATCGGTATACCACGGGTCTCGCGTGATGGAATCCACCATGTAAGTTTGGCATTCTATGCGGGGGGTCTCTTCTGCCATTGCTCAACTTAGTCCGTGACCTTGGACTATCTTCATGGGTTGTATTTCCAAGTCATATTTCTAGAGGATGGCCATCTATTTCCCCCGTATTTCACCCAATTCACTTTGCATCAGCAAAGATTTCACAGCTTGGTCCGAGATGATAGCATGCACCTTGCTCTATAGAATGTAATGCTGGAATTTCTTCACAGCACACACAAGAGAAAAGGCCTACTTTTCTAGCGATGAATACTGGACTTTGGCATTCTTGAAGGGGGAGCTCATGAAAGCTATTGGTCATTCTTCCCCTTCAACCTTTTGGGTCAATACTGCCGCGGAAAAATGTGGCAAAGCAAAGGAGTAAATATAAAATAGAAGGGAGTAGTCCAGACTAGCCAAGATGGGTGCTTCCGTTATCGTCTGTTTGATCTGGGAAAATGCCCGCTTTGCTTCAGGACTCCACTCAATATTGGTATCTGTAAGAAAAATGAAAAGAATGAAAACTTAAACAAGTATTAATCCAAGAAAATGAAATGTTGGAAGATTTTACCATAAGCCAAAGGAGAGAAAGATTTCAAGATCAACCACAAAGCACTTCAAGAATCCAACAATGAGCCAAGAGATTTTGGTAAGGGGAAAA
>MU224523.1:1071032-1089666 GCA_018584345.1 Thuja plicata | reverse complement strand
ACAAGTATTAATCCAAGAAAATGAAATGTTGGAAGATTTTACCATAAGCCAAAGGAGAGAAAGATTTCAAGATCAACCACAAAGCACTTCAAGAATCCAACAATGAGCCAAGAGATTTTGGTAAGGGCAAAAGCAAAGAAAAACCCCTTTGTGAATAAGAATATGGCAAAAAGCCTAAAGGATGAGAGCAATGAGCTCAATACAATAATAAGAGCAATGAGAGATTGAGAGAGAGAGGAGAATATTATTGAAGCAAGTGTGTGAGAGACATCTCTTAAGTAGAGATGAGTGGAGGAGTTTGCATGTAACTCCCTTCTCCTATGGCTGCCACATTAATATTGTGTGTGTGACAAATGTGTGATTCCTCTTAAGGAGGAATATCTATTTTCCTTATTAAAGGAATTACAAAATAGTGACATTTCCTCTTACATGGACAAGAGGACAAATACAAATAAGGATACCTTGGTTTATCCTTTTAATTACATATTTTCAACCAAGAAAAGATTAGTTCTAACAGTATCTCTTTTCATCATTTCATTAAGTGGTTTGACTATCTCGACAAATCCAGTGATGAACCATCAGATGAAGTTGATCTTTCCGAAGAAAGACCGTATCTCTTTCTTGCTGCCAGGCATCTGTAAATTTAGCAGCACTTCAACTATCTTAGGGTCAATGGATATACCCTTTTCAAAGACAATATGCCTGAGCAACTTCCCTTCTGTGACCCTAAAAATGCACTTCTTGGGGTTGAGATATATTCCATACCAGTGACATCTCTCGCAGATCTAGGCAAGGTGGGCAGAATGGTCATGCATGTCTCGGGAAAAGAAGGTCAAATCATCCATGTAGATGATTATGCACTGATTCACAAGGCCCTCGAATGCAATGTCCATGGCCTTCTGAAATGTGGCGCCTGCGTTAATTAAACCAAAGGGCATCCTCCTATATGCAAATGTTCCCCACTTGGTGTTGAATGCTATTTTCTCTCTGTCTTCGTACTTAACCATGACTTGGTTATACCCAGAGTACCCATCTAAGAATGACATCATTTGAGATCCATTTACTATCTGCAACACCTCATCCAACGAGGGGAGAGGGTGATTATCCTTCTTGGAGGCTCTATTCAAATTTTAGAAATCCACACAAAGGCAAATTTCACTGCTCTTCTTTCTCATAGGGACCAAATTGGCAACCCACGTAGTGTGCCGGATTGGAAAGATTATCTGGGCTGATAGTAGTTTTTCCACCTCTTGACAAATCAAAGGCTCAATCAGCAGGTTGACTGGTCATTTCTTTTGCTAAAAAGGCTTAGCATCAGGTTTTAGGGGAATGGTATGAGTCATCATAGATGTTTCGTATGTTTTCAAATCCTCATATCCCCATGCAATTACATCTATGTATTCTCGGAGAACCACAAAAATCTTCTCCTTCTCCTTAGGGGAGTAGGAGGTGCCAATGTGTATCATGTTTACCTCACCGAGCTAGCCGATGTTTACTTTTTCAAAATTTTCTCCCTCAGAGGAGGATGACATCTTCTCCCAGCCCCGAGGGTCTAAGTCAAAGATTCGTTCAAGTGTGACCATTCCCATCGGGATGGTGTTAGTGGGTAGGTCCATGATCCCATCATCTTCATCACCCTATCCAGTATCATCATGGTCTCGTTCCTCCACTATTTGGTCCTCAAAGACACCAACATTGGCCATGAAGGCTAGGATATGCTGATCATAATTAAAAACTTGAAAGTGGGTGATATTATCTGGGATGGACAGGGTGGGGATCATCTCAACTAAAAATATCTAGAGTTGTGAGCCGGCCATGGGCTCAAGTGTGTTGGAAAAAATAGCGAGGGCATCTGGGACATAATTCTGTCACCGGGGAATAAGATCAATGCCAAAGGCATCAAAATATTCAATAAGGCTCCAAGCCTGATTTCGATATGCAGCCAGCCTTTTGTCATGACATGTATATTGACTCCGGACCTGTTTGACAACCAACTCTAAATCACCTAGGGCCCGGAGGTAGGTGATTCCTCTCCTTAATGCAAATAAGAGTCCAAGGACCAAAGCCTTGTACTTTGTGGCATTGTTTGTGCAATTGAACTGCAGCCTGTAAGATGTGAGGAAAGATTTTCCTCGTGGGTTGATTAGCTCTACTCTGGCCCCATAGCCTTTTTTGGACCGGGACCCGTTGAATTTAAGGGGCCACAAATCATTACTTGTGTTATGGAGCTAGGGAGCGGGAGTAGTCTTTGGATTGCTTTTGGGAGACTTGGGAGGAGCTTCCTTCTGCACTTTTGGCATATGGGTGGGGTTCACCTCTAAAGGGGTTTGAATCTGAGGTTCCTGGGGAAATGGCACTGAAGAGGTGTTTCCAGTCATAACACTAGGTTTCAGGGGATCAACTACATGTGCTTTGCTCTGGAAGGCGTCGATGTGTCGGGTAGCGATGGAAATGCAAAGTTCACACTCTAGCTCTGAATGTTTCTAATAATGTACTTGGTACCAAGTGTCAGACAAGAGTGTAGTGGGGGTTGCTATGGCACCTTGAGAGTCAACCTCAACCCTCAACTTTTCTTCTAAGTCTTGGGTTCTCTGCAAGATTATGGGATCCTCCCCAAGGGTGAAATCAAATGTTAGGATTTCAAAGGGTCAGTACACCTCGGGGGAAGTCTCAAAGAAGAAGACCTCACTAACCCTCCCAACTTCGGTAAGGGCCTGCTTCATCTAGGGTTCACTTTCAACCTAGATCTTGTTTGATTCTCCTTCCCAAGGGAGCCATAAGTGGGAGAAGCTAGTCAAAAATTATCCATTCAAGGACTTAGACCAATTCTGACTTAATAACATCCCATAAGTCTCTGGGATGTCCACCACTTGGACATCGATTATGTTGGCTATCCTGGGGTCCTGGATAAGTTGTATCTGGATGTTCTTCAATTCTCCCACCATTTTCACGATAGTTTTATCCAGCTAAATCACTACACCATTAGATGGGGTGGGATGGAATCCAAGCTTCTGGCATATGGAAAGGGGCATGATGTTGCCCGAAGCTCTAGAGTCTACTAGGAAGTTGTGTATGTTTTTGCCTTGGATATTCAAGCCTAGTAGGAAGGGAGAATCTTAATTATTTCCCTGGAAGACAGCTGCGTTAGCATCCTCAAAAGAGACAGTCTTGGGCGGTTGACTGACAGATTCCGAGTTTCCCAAGAGCTTCAGAAGAGAATTCTTCTACTTGGGACAGTTTAAGAAAACCTCCATCAGGGTCATGGAGGTGGTGGTTTGTTCTAACACCTTTGTAATGTCAAATCTTCCTCCCAATAATTGGTGACTTCCCTCGGCTAGGTCTTTCACTTGGTTAGAGCTAGAACCTTTTAGAGGGGTGGGTTGATCAGTTGCGTTATCCCAGGGAGGAGTTTCCCTAGAGGGAGTTGTAGGTGTGTAAGCTGGTCCTTTACCAACCTAACTCCAGGTATTGTATGGAGTGTCTAGGTTGGTGAAGGCATTAGCCTCAAAGGGCGGGATCGATTCATCAAAGAATCCTTGCAATTTAGATTCTTCTTCATCTTCCTTGGAAGTTTCAAAGAAGATGGTCTCATAGGTGAAGGCACTGTGGGTTGACTCTTGCACAGGAGGCTCTGGGGGAGTAGCATCATGCAATTGTTGTCTGTCCAGCTGGGAGATCTTGATGACCTTTTCCAGCATGGCACTGTTCACCTCATTGTGGGAGCCTATGTCGTGCAATATACACCAATTGGTCTTGGGATGGAAGTCTATGACCGGTGTGAAATGTGATGGTCCAACACCACTTTGATTGGAATTTTGGTCCAGAGGTGGGCCTCCGATGTTTGTGTCATTGTTCCATTGCTATTGATTGGGTCAAGGCCCGTTGTTGAAATTTCTTCCCCCAACATTGTTGTTTCGTTGGCTGGAGAAGATATTCCCTCTCTGGGAGTTAGAATTCTGGGGTGTTTAGGACCCTACCTTTAGCTGACCCCTGTCCATAGTCAGGGTAGAAAACATTTTCCAGAGGGATTCAACCTCGGCAGTCAACTGAGTGTTTGCATCACAATGTGATGGTTGTTGTTGTTGGTTTCCTGGGAAGGCAGCAGTATTTGCCAGAGTCAAGGGCGGAAATCCTCTAGCCACAGACAACTAAGAGAAGGGCACTCTGGGTGGTTGTATTTGAGGTTGTTGTGCCTGTTGTAGCTTATTCCAAGGGAATACTTCTAGACTCAGTATTGCCTAAGTATGTGATGGGTAAATGTATCAGGCCTACTGATATATCAGTGGTGGTGAGGGATTTATTGCCATCGCGGTGGCACCCATTTCCAGATTGGGGTTATACCCCCTGGCGTACACAGTTCCATCAGGGATCATGTTGAAGGGTGTGCTCTACCCAATCCCACCCAGGGATTTGTTGAGACCATGGGATAATTCTAAGGCTAGTTTATAAACCTTCGTCAAAGTATCCTGGTTTCCCATGATGGTTTTTCTTCAAAGGAGGGTGGAAATGAAGGGGTCCATCACGTTAAGATAAGTCTGTATGGTTACTTCTAAGGATGGAATGAAAGGACCCGTGCACCACTTCAGAGTGTGCTAGAACCGATGGTTGAATGCTATAAGGGGCTCGTTCAGTTCCTTTTTGATGGAGATGAATTGGCTATGGGACCAAGCTAGGTCCACATGTACATGGATGGCAACCAAGAAGGTGTCTTCCATGTCCTACCAACTGTTGATGGAGTTGATGGGAAGGTTTAGGTACCAGTTCAGTTCACCCTACCCTAGGGAAAGGGGGAACATCCAAGTCACAACGTCTTCATGTTAGATCTGGTGTTGGTTCATGGCATCTTTGTATGCCTGTAAGTGTTCTTCTACGGTTCATGAGCCTAAGTGCTCATATCATGGGCAAATCTTCTCTGGGTGTGAGGGTAAGTCATTGATTTCACCCAGAAAAGTCCCCATAGGGGACCCAGTGTTACCGAAGTATGTAGCCATTTGGGGAACTGGATTTTGAGTAGTTTGAGTGCTGGGTCCTGGGATTGTCTGAGAAGTTTGGGTATTCTAAGGTGTGCTAGATCCCCAGACAATAGTGGCTGGTGTGGTTCTCGGGGTCTGCTTCTTTCGAGCAGGAGGCTCAAGTTTGACAAACCTTCCAGAGTTTGGGGATGACCTAAGAATTCTTTCAAATTTCACTGGGGAGAAGGACCCAATCCCACTAAAGTATTGACTCCTAAAACTATGGCTTGGGGAACCCTCAGAAGATGTAAAATCAGAATCTTGAGAAGGGGACGAGTTCATGCCCTCCTTCTAGTGCCAGTTTCTGTTGACAGGACTTTGGTGACCGAGTCCGCCAACAGTCATAAGTTGTCAATAGGTACCGGTGGTACTGGCCAACTTTGCCTGTAAAGGTTGTTAGGGGAAATGAAATTCCCCAGGCCTCCAAGCACCTGACTATCGGGTGTCGACGGTGCGGGGCTCAGTTGGGAGATGTGACTATTTTCGGGGGGGATAGCTGGTTTCTTCATCTTGTTCTCTCTAGGGATTCAAGAAGGTGAGGTTTCTCCAAGAATTCTACACTTAGAAAATAAACTGAAAAAGATCCTGCAGGGTTAGAAATGTTTCATCTACCTATAGTTATGTTTAAACATTCAATACATCAATAATTCTCTGATACACTACACTAAATATCAAAGAAATGTGCAACCATCAATTCATATTTTATCAGTAGCGAGGGAAAAGAGGTCGTTAATCTACTTAAAGTATCAGAGCAGAAGACATGAAGAACATAAAACATAAAATACCATTAACTTAGAAGATTGAATGTGAACAACATCATTGCAAGAACTCTCCCTTCTTCATTAATATTTCTTCTAGCCAGCACTGGTGCATGATACAATGGTGGCTCCAAGGGAGCATCTAACTACTGAACACTTAAAGACTAAGGAGCATTGAGATCTACAACTTGAAATGAAAATACTACTTCTCTATTTCTGTGGACTGCAAAATCATCAATTTTGCTGACCCTTGGAAAAGGGTCGGACTTACTATTTATACACATTTTCATCTAACCCTAGCCCTAACCTTATTTTACATTACACTATTCAATAGAATATATTATCTGGTAGCCGGTACTACCTGTGCCACTCTATAGAAGGCCTTGAGATGGAATAGGCCTGACATGTTAGAAGAATGAGACAAGAAGGTGGAGTGGAAGAATCAACCTTGAGAAGGGAGCCAAGAAAGAGAAGGAAGAAATCTGATCCCCCGGGGATCGAGGCTACATGCCTCATAAATGGGAAATGTGGCACCATGTCTCCAATGTGTCAGGTGTATATCCAAAGCGACACCTCAAGAAGACCATCTATCAGAAAACCAACTATTGATCTGACGTGCCTTGATGTAACTATCTATCCTCTGACAACCTTCGACAACTTTTATTAACTGCTTGAAAGTGACTGGTTGGCCTCGGGGATCAGGACACAAATCACTGAAAGAATACAAAAATGTAGGATCCGGGACTCCAAGATCTAGGAACTTATGTTCTAAAAGAATAAAGAATACCAAATGTTTGGGTCTTCTCCGGTCCCTAGAGAAACTTTATTTTTTCTTGTTATCATTGAAGGTCTGGAGGAGGTGGGAGATTCCATCCTCATCAATCTCTTTGAGGCTAACCCGCTGGTACTTAGCCAACTCAATCTGTTCCCCTAGCTCTAGAACATTCCCTTTGAATTCATCGGCTATTTTTGCCACATCATGACCACTAAGGATCATGCGATTTAGTCTTTCCATTTGAGTTCCATCCACTCCCTCTGGGGATTGATATCTTGACTCCACTAATTCATCAAACTTCCCCAAAATGTATTCCTCTGACATGCATGTGTTAGTGCTGAACGGGTCAGCTCCGGAGACCTTTGTGACAAATACCTTATACAAGTTTGAAGAATATTGGACTGCATTGATTTTATCATGTAGATTCCCTACCAGTTGCTTGAGCACCTCCAATGTGAGGTCAAGTCTGGAGTGTTGGGTCCTCACAAAATCGAATGATTCTTCTCCCAGAATTCTAGACTCAGAAACCATTTTCTCCCCAAGACTAAGGAGTTCTTAAAGTTCTACTTTCCATGTTTTGTAATTTTCCATATCACACTCCCATATATTAATAATAGTTTCTGCCTAATGCAGAACATGTTGAGATGCATACAAATTCAGGAGGGTAGATACCAAGAAGCATTGGGTGTTTCCTATTTGCAGAGCGACCCACTCATCGCCTGCTTGGGCCCTCTTTTTCATTGCTCATAGGGAGTCTATGTCACTCTGGGGTAATGGTTCATCAGATGCGGAGGCCTCTAGAGGAATGACACTAATAGGTTGGGTCAGCTTAGTTAGAAATCTCATAAGGTTTGTTGTCTTCTCCTTTTCCGCTTTGAGCCTTTGGGCCTCCTTTTCATATCGAGCCTCCATGGCTCTGGTCACTTCCTTCAATAGGTCCACTTCACCCTATTTTCATCTTTTTCCTAGTGATATCTCCATGATATCATAATCTCCAACTTCGGCGGTTGCTTCATCAGTGTCTTGGGGAGGTGTTTCCACAACTGCAACTGTTTCTCCGCCCGGCCCGGTTCAAAGAGTGTGAACCGTTTGAGCTTTCTTGGCCTTTGGTAGATTCTGGACCTAAGCCATCATCTTAGCCAAGGAGAGATGAGCTCTAGGTGTGGATGGAGCTTTTCTTTTCTTTCTTTTGACCAACCACTCAGGTGGCTGGGGTGGCTTATTTGCCAAAGTCTACTCTTTAAGTTCTTCCCCTATATCTTGTTGCTGCTGCTCCTCAGTGGTGTGAGTCTCGCCCATCTCCTTCTCTTCATCTTGGGCTTTGTTGCCAACATTTTTCCCAGTGACATTTATTTCTTCTACCTTGTCCTCTGCCTCTTTTGTTTCATTTGGGCCCTCATTGGCCGCCCTGGGGGTTTCTTCCTCTTATCGCTCTTCTTGTTCTTTGGCCTCTGTCGCTGGGATTTCTTCTTCCACTGGAAAATTTTTTGGCAATGGTGGAGGTACCAGGCCAAGATTTAATTTTTGGGCCATAGTTATTACCTGCCCAAAGGTCACTCCGGGGAGTGGCATTTGGAACGTGGTGGCTGAGGTTACGATTGCTCCCGTAGGTTTGGTTCCCTTAGCATATGTCATTTGTTCACTCTGCTTATGTTGGTCCACTCCCATAGTTTGTATCTCTGGAACCTCGAAAGAGACCTCTTGATCTACCACTTTTTCTTCTTCCATTTGCTCTCCCTGCTCCTATGCAAGTTCTTGTTCCAGAGCCTCCTCCTGCACTGGGACTTCAACCTTTGTCTACTCGATGTCCTTGTGTAGATTCCCAAACTCGTTGGTTGCAAAAATATCATTGAACTCATCCTACGGGGGAGGGTTGGCATAGACATCAGTAGGCTCTTATTCCCTTTTTGGTTTTGGGGAGTTAGAGGAAAGGATCTCAACTTGTGGGGTCTAGGGCATCCCCAGCTCTGGTTCTGCCTTGGGCTTTTTGTTAAGCCTCTTCTTTCTTCTTGTGACTAAGGGTGGCCCCGCATCCCTTAGTGCTGCTTATTCCTCTAGGTCCACCCCCATTTCCTTAACCATCAAGGTCACCAGTGAAGGAGAGGAGGGAGGATGAATTGATCTGGCCATTGACACTGGGGTAGCCAATTGCATGATTAATAACTCTCTCATTTGTTGGGAGGTTGCCACTGATTGCCTTATTTTCTCTTTTATGGGGACTTCCTACATAGCTGGAGTTGTGGCTATTGCTTTTCCTTTATCTACTCCCTGTGAAGAATTCCCAGCCCTCGGGGTTAACTTGGGTATCCGTTGGGCCGCCCAGTGGACACTCCCAGGGCACACCTTCTTGAAATAGAGGTGGATGTGTTCCACTATATTGTGAGTGAACTCAATATCGGGCCCTTCCTGGGAATCCCAGTTCACTGGTGGAAGGGCCAATTTGTCGATCCCCTTTGCTTTGTACTAGGGATCTACCATGGAGCCAATGTCTGAGAAGTCCTCTAGGAATCTCTAGAGATTCAATCTTTCCATCATTCCTACAGTCATCCTAACATAATGCCACCGCTGGACTTCCACGTCATCCTGGAAATCTTCCTAGAAATCTTCCATATGATATTGATGGGGCTCTGACGCCCGGGGAAGTGCCGCTGCAACCTTGCCATGTGAATCAAAATGTATTCGCGCTAAGTAAAATTCTGCCAAGTTATAGCTCTTAAGCTCATTGTACAATTCCTTGGTGGTGACCAAAATGCATGAATAATTCCCACAGGTGATTGGGAATGGAATATTTTTTACCTTCTTCAGGGCATAGAAGGCATGTAGCTCCATCATTTTCCTGCAATACTCTAGGAGAATTATCTTTTCCCCACAATGCTTGGGCAACAAGTAGGGCTTCCTAGAGAAGCCAGTCACCCTTATGTAAGTATGTTGTTGAAACTGTATATAGTAATGTCTGTAACTCTAGACTAAATTCATTTCCTCTGTAGACAGGTGGTATCCTATGTCTCGGGTGGGTGTGAGCAGGTGGTAGTAAACGAAGGCATCATTTACCTAGCAAAAACTAGGGAAGCTGGCTTCCCATTGAATCTATGCAAAATGGTCCCAAGGGGCCTTCTAGCCCAGGCTGATCCTGAGTATGCCCTCTGTAAGTAACCCATTGGTGTGGGGTCATTGTTGTGCTAGGGCCCAGAGAACATAAGAAATCATATAGAACTTCTTCTTCTTGGTCAATTGAAGGAACTAGGAGTCTACATGGTTTGAGATTATGGCAGCCCAGTCAAAAAACTCCCCGTCTATGCTTATACCAAGCAAGAATTAATACATCCACCTAGATAATTCTCGGGCATGCTGTTGCCCGAAGACCCGGCATAGTGCTATCATCCCCATCTAGATGCTCTCTTTGAATTTGAACCTGGGGATCTCTAATTTCATTCTCTAGGGGTCCCTCTTTGGGACCTTGAGCCAATTATTATTCATGTAAATATAGGCCACCTCCTCCAGCTGCATGAATTGGGTCATGGCATCTAATCGGGTGACCACAACTGGTTTGTCAGATTGGGGTATTCCCAAGCCCCTCTGGAAGGTATCAGGGTCTAGGGACACCATGGGAGTAGGATACCTTGTCGGCTCTGGGGTTGCAAGCATAACAGCCTGGACAGATGTGCTGTAGTGCACTACAAGTGTAAGAATAATCTCTAGTGACTACACTGAGCATGGGAAACAAGCTGCCTTGAGAATCCCAGAGTTTCCAATTTTGATGGCCAATGGATCTCCGGCCTTTTGTTGGTTGTACATTATTTTTACCAAGGCCTACATTTTGGGCCATGTTCCAACACTAGTGTCAGTAATAAGCTAGACTTTGAACTAAATCTTGGAGCCCATGATAACGCCATCCTTCACATATTTTAGGCTCATGGGAAGTTTGTCCAGGGCCTTCTCTATTTAGGACCTGACAGCTGCCCTGGTAACACTGTAGAAGGAAGTTTCGGACTTCTAGGTGGTGAGGATGTGGATGCTTCAGACATGTTTGAGAGTTTTTTACTCCAGAAACCTGCAAGGCAAGGTGACCATCAAAACATATAAGTAAATGAAAACTTCAAGGTCCAGGAACTTACCATCATGGCACTTTCTTTCCCTAAAAATTTAGTTTAGTTAAAAATCCTGGGAAGTACATATTATGAACTTATAAATTTAACTAGCCCTCCATGTTTGGGGGTTTTATCACACTTAAGCAAAAGAAGGACATGGGATGGGTGATGGCAAGAGATCCAAAGCCTGGGGAAGTAGCCGTTGGGAGGTGTACACAAAAAGTGGGCTGTCAGATCCACGTGGGTGCCACATAGGTGAGAAATAAATGGGAGTTATGGTGAGGGCAGCAGAGCCAACTATCCAAATGTGCAAAAAGTGAAGGCCTCTTGGAAAAATTTAAATGCGTGCATGGGATATAAATGAATAGCAGTCTAGTTTACAAAGGAGAGAGAAAACCACTTGGTTGAAACCAGCTGAGAGCCAAGTTTCAACCAGGCGGTATTTTCCATAGAGCGAGCTCGCAACTCAAAACCAGAAACAAACATGGCACAGTGAGCTTACTAGACCACTAAGGAGATATACACAGAATATACACCAATATATCATAGAGCTGAAGGGGATATACATGTAGACCAGATGGATAAACAACAATATACATCAAATTTACATATATACACATGACACGCAGAGTGGCTATTCACAAAAAACCAGACAATGCACAACATTTACAACCTTTTTACACTATCTACAAACTATGCTACATCTGCATGGAGGGTGGACAACCCTCTGGTAGAGCCAACCCACCAACGGGCAATGAACCAGATAGAAACACAAGACAAAACAACAAGATGAAACAACGCAAAAACCAAACAAAAACTAGAAAGCAGGAAAGAAAACATAAAGGAAGGCACCAACCTGAACAAAGAAAGGCAAGGAAAGGAAACCACCGTGAATGCTCTACAACAACTTCAAGCGTCAGTTGATCACTACTTACCACCACAAACCACTCACAAATGCTCAGACTAGCTTGGAATAGTTAGCACTGGATTATCACTAAATCGCTATAAATCACTCTTAAATCGCTAAGATTGCACAAGTGTTTAGTCATGGTAAATGTGAAAATGACAGGTAATTCCTATTTATACCCGCAGTAAAAGAAAGTTACCTTTCCCTCCACAAACTCTAGACAGACAGACCTCTAGACTCTGGGCCCAGGGATTCCACGCAACGATACCATCTTAGGGAAAGAAGACATCGTGGCAAAGAATCCCAGAGTCTAGAATCTGGCTCCCAACAAAGAATGACCAACTCTGGGACTGGGTCCCAGAGACATGAGAGAAACACAAAACAAAACAACACCATGGGAAGAAAACCCCAGAGAAAGAAAACAAAGAAAACAAAGAAAAAGACAATAAAAGAGCCAAAAGCAGAAAGTGAAAAATAAGGGGGACCGTACATTTTGCACACAAAATGTAGGGACAGGAATGCAGGGTATAACAGACTCTAAACTTGGTAGGACACTATTATCAAAATTATTCATCTCAAATGAAATCAGTCTACCAATCAGGCTATCAAGAGTGACTGTATTATTTGCTACTATTCTCATTTCTTGAATAGTAGAGACTCTAATAGCATATACAGGCAATAAGGTTCTTAAGATTTTACTTACCACTATCTCCTCTTCAAGTGTACCTCCAACACCTCATATAGAATTGACTACTTCTTTTATTCTTGTGCTATACTGAGTGATGTTTTCACCTTCTTTCATTTTGAGATCATCAAACTTTCCTCTAAGGATTTCTGCCTTGGCTCTCAGAACATTTGTATCACCTCCATGTACAAGCTTTAGTTTATCCCACATTGTCTTTGCATTTTTTCAATCTTTGACATCCTCAAATTCAACATTACAGAGTGAGGTAGAAATCTCTATAAACATGTAGTTATGTTCATGCTTTACTCTCAATTGATCTACCGTCAATGGTCCTATAGGCAACACATATTCAATATCTAAGTATTGAGTAATATCATTGCCAATACCTGATAAGTGAAGTTTTATTCTGCTTCACCATGAAGCAAAGTTGTCTTTATTCAACTTGGGCACATCTCGTCTGTTCATCTTGTGATCTTTACTTAGGTCTTGAAACCCTTATTCTAAGCACACAAGCTCTAATACCATTTGTTAGTAATAACTGAGAGGGGGGGTGAATCAGTGGCCTCAAAAATTTATCCTTTAAACTTTAATCCACCAATTAATACACCACAGATTATTAAGTCCCTACAAGATGTATGCCTTTGAAATAATTGAAATAAATAACTATCTATCGGTTTACCTTGTCTCTCCTTATTCTCCTTGATTACCGATAAGTAGAAAAACTCATTTACCGATACTCAGTAAATATGCAGAGTATACCAATCAATCCTGAAATGCATAAGTGAAATGTTTAACAATAAAGTAATAAACCATACACACATAACACATGGATTTTAATGTGGAAACCTTGTTAAGGGTTACAAAAACACGGTTAAGTGAAACTTTGTTAGAGGATTTTTATACATGGGTTGTCACTTAGTATCTGGCATCTATGCTACCATCCTTGAATTAGTCTTTAGACTGTCAATAGGCTTTATGCTAATCTTACTACCCTCCTTGAATCAGCCTCCTTCTTAAACTGTCAATAGGCTTTAGGTAAGACCACTGCTACTATCATGCATCAATCTTTTTGGTAATATGTTAGGATATACCTCAATTATAGAAGATGGTTAAGTCCTACTCTATTAAGAGACTTAATGTTTCAATGGTTAAACTGAAACACAATGACCTATTTCTAATGCAACTTTGAATTGCAGATATTCAGATCTATTTATGTACAATACCTCTCTGATCAATGTATCAATTCAATTCCTTTGTACTTCAAACTTTCTTCTCTGTGATGATGTGCTTCACTGTTCATCAGTGTCTGCAGAGTTATTTATCTCTCCCTTAGCTTGATTGATCAGGACTGTATGAAGTTTATCCTTCACCAGTTTCTCTTTATTATCTTCTTTCAATTCACTCCCCCGTGTATTTGAGTGCATTGGGAAATGAATTATGCTTGTCTCTTATATAGACATGATATTCCTTAATTCTTGATTCTTGATTCTTGGCATGAAAAACAATCTAGCCAATTTGATTTATGGCTCTTACTCCTGATTTATCTCATAGTTATCTTCTTTCCAACTGTATAAATCAATTTTTTTAACTGTGGTTGAAGAAAACAAATAAAAAAACTAGTTAAATCTATCCTTAAGCTCTGCCAGCTAGATATTTTGTCATTTTCTTATCTCTCTGTTCTGTCGGTCAATTCTCCAGTTCGTCGCCAGTGACAACTTCCAGTTCCATCGGTGCAACTTCAGTTAGGTTTGGAATCTTTGTCCATCGGGCATCATTGGATCTTTCTCATTGGGAAACTTTTTTTCAGCTCATCGGGCATCCTGTGATTCTGCTTTGTCAGGAAACATTATCTTCTGCTCATGGGGCATCACTGTGACTTTACCTCTAACTTTACCGGTGGTGTGCACTCCGTCATTGTTGTCTGTCACTTAGTGAATACTTGACTTTTATGTATTTCTGAAAGCATAATCATTGTTCCATTGATTCTCTAAAGTCTTTGGCATTATGTGTATGACCATATAGATGATATCAAGTTGACATCAATGACAATACAAACCATTCAATCAGTTACATGTCATCAGGTTATGGTATGAAAAATATGATGATTTTATCTTACATGCATATACTGATGTTGATTGAGAAGGTAGTGTGGATGACAAAAAGAGTATAGGTGGAGGAGCATTTTTCCTTGGAAAAAGGTTGGTTTCATGTTTAAGTAAGAAGCAGGATTGTATAGCTTAATCTACTATTAAATCTGAGTATGGTGTTGCTGCTATAAATTGTACATAGATTGTTTGGATGAAACAAATGTTGAAGGACATTGGAATAATTTTTGAAGTGACAGTGGTTATCCATTGTGATAAAAATAGCATAGTGAACATGTTGAAGAATATATTAATGCATTTAAAGACTAAACATATTTTCATAAGGTATCATTTCTTGAGAGACAAGGTAGCAAAGAAGGAGATCATATTGGAGTATATAAGCACAAAGGAACAAATAGAAGATATATTTAGAAAACCTTTTCCAAAGGATGCCTTTGATTATCTCAAAGGTATGCTTGGGGTGCAAGCCCCTCCTTGTGAGAACAAAATTGATGTAGGAATGCATCAGTCCAGTGGCTTTTAGAGCTATATCATTTTTTTGACTTAATGTATGGATCTACTCCTCTATGGGAGTGATCATAGGAACATTATATATCATATTTTTGTGATTTTTCACCTGGTTATTACAGGCGTGAAGATTTGAAAAAGCTACACCTTGCAGAAGAAAGAAGAAGAGTTATGACACCCTTTTCCATTGTCGTCAAAATGGGAGAGATTCTATGAGAAAATCCCTACTATTTAGGGAGAGCTGTCTTGAGGATATTGAGAGAGTACTTCTGGGTTGATGGATTTTCCCATATGTTTCTATCAATGCAAAAGGAGGAGATTTTAGGAATTGGTTGCTTCTAATATTGTTGGCATTCATGTTTTTTCACTAATGTCAACATATGTTACTATGAAGGTAGTAAAGACTGGTTATTACTATTTCTTGATGACTGACAGTGGTGTACAGGTACTATATGTTTGATTCAGAATGAGCCAAGATGGTGATGTGTACTGGGATGTGTTGTGATTTTATTTCTAATCTTGTACAACTTAATATTATCTATTAGATGAGTTACAGATGTTTTAGTGAATGCTGGGTACTAGACGGTGAGAACAATCTTTGAAAGAGTTAGTCTCTGTGTTTTGAGTATAACTTAGGAGTGATTTGGATTTAGGTTATGTGAGCTTAAGGGATGGCAGAATAAATGTTAAGGAATCTTTAATATGTTTCATGAGTTGTAGGAATCTTGATGATTTCATTTATGGTGTGTGTTTTGGAGGAGACCTATTTGGGGCCTGATGTGGACAAAAAGTCTTAGTACTGCTATAGAACCAGCTTGGCTCTACTCTGAGATATTTCTCCTAGATCTCTTAGGGTATTCACAACCCTAAACTAAGGTAAGTCACTCTCAAATTTACCTCCTCTTCAAGACTTAGTCCCCATTGAAATTCTTTTCATCTTATTCTCGTTGAACCTACACAAATAGATTCATACTTCTCACTCAATCAATGTTCTCAGAACATTGCTTTCATTCTCTTCCCTAGCCAGACTATTACCAAGATCACCTAGGGTAATATCTCTAGATTCACACCTATTGCTACTCCTACCAAAAACAAAAAGGAAACTATGTACAAGGGCTCCTTTTGAGTTCCATCCCCACACATGATTCTCATTATGGATTCAGGAATCTCGAGGGGCCATTACTATTTACAACCTAGAATGGGTGAAGAACTAATAGCTTGCAAAATAGAAAATAAAGTAACTAGTCTACTTGAATGCAAAAGGAACCACAAAGAAACTTGATAACCAATAAACACATAGTTTGCAACTTCTCATTACTGGAAACAAAACAAAACAATACAATAATATGCAAATCTCTAACTTTCTTGTATCTTCTTTTCTTCTACAATCTCTACTCTACAGATCTCCAAAAATGAAGGCTTGGGATGTTATCAGTAACCATACTCTCATAGGAAACAACCCTAATGGTCCACTCATTAACAAGAATCTCTTTAGGAACCGTTACACTAACCATACTATCCATAAAAGACAAGATCCACTTTTCACGGGCTGTTATGACTGAATATTGTTGAGCAACAGTAAAGAAAAGTTGAGCTCCAGTGTTGGCCGAGCTTCTCAGCACCAGTGTATGCTGAGCTTCTAGTTTTGGTTGAGCTGTAGTGTTAACTCAGCTGAAGTGTAGGCTGAGTTTCTAGGCACCAGTGTATGCCGAGTGCCAGTGATACCAAGTAGCTTATCCAAAGTTCTTGATGCCTTGGTTGGATTTCCAGAGGCTTCCAAGCTACCTCACACACACACAACTAAAGAAAACCAACTAAGAAACCTATCTAGACATATATTGACCTAGTCATATCCATCTTAGGGAAATAAAATGACCTTCTAAGGTCTACACAAACTCTCCTGACTTGGCTAGAGTCAATACATGCCAGAAATAAAGAGCTAGGGGTCTGAGTTAGGTGTGCTCCTGCACCATACTCCCCCAGACAAAAGAAAGGTTAATACATCTTTGGATTGAGTATGTTTGGATCAATGCCCAACCTCTTGAAGTCTTTTTCTCTGATCCAAGTAGCATCAACATCTCCTTTTTCATGCCATTTGACAAGGTGCTCCATATTGTCTTTGTTCCTAGTCTTCTTGTAGACCCTTGAGTCTAGTATCTTTTCAGCTATCATAGATGGAGTAGGGGTTACTTTTAGATCGATTAACTCTTGTTTTACCTCTTGAAGGTTTTGATCAGCATCTTGAATTGGTCCTTTGTATGCTATCAAGTCTGCAATGTTGAAAACTGGTGACAACCCAATGTCTTCAGGAAGCTCCACCTTGTATGCATTATTTCCATACTTTGCAAGTATCTTACATGGACCTAGCCTCTTTATCTATAGCTTGTGAGGAACACCTTTTTGCAGCCTATGTTTTTTCAAGTGTACCATCGCAAACTCTCCAATCTGAAACTAAACATCCCTCTTTGATGCATCCACCTTTTGTTTTACCCTTTCAGCATTGTCAATCAAGTTCTTTCTCACACTTTCATGGACTTCTCTCATTGAATGAGAAAAGGCCCCAGCATATCCACTACCATGCATTCCTTCCTTCAATTCTCTAAGTTCAAAAATTCCTCTTGGGTGAAAGCCCTAAACAATTTCAAAAGGACTCGTACTAGTTGATCTATTCACTATATGATTGTATGCATATTCATCTTGTCCAATGAGTTAGTCCCATGCTTGACCATACTCCTTTGTGAGGCATCTTAGCAAGTTACCAAGACTTCTATTGACCACCTCTGTCTATCCATCTGTCTGTGGATGATAGGCAGATCCAATATACAAGTTAGTACCGAGCTTTTTCCATAAGGTCTTCCAAAAATGGCTCATGAATTTTGTGTCCCTATCTGAAATAATACTAAGTGGGAGTCCATGGGTCCTCACCACTCCACTGAAAAACAACTAAGCAATGTTACAAGCATCATGAATATTCTTGCAAGGTATAAAATGTGCCATCTTACTAAATCTATCTACAACAACAAAAATATTGTCATATCCCTACCTTGTTCATGGCAACCCAACTACAAAATCCATGTTGATGCATTCCCATGGCCTGGTTAGGATTGGAAGTGGCTAATAAAGGCATACATTAGAATATGTTCCCTTTGATTTTTGACACACTACACAACTCTCAACATACTGTCAAACATATCTACTCATTCTAGGCCAAAAATAGAACCTAGTGACTAGCTCTCTAGTCTTACTGACTCCAAAATGACCACTAAGTGCTCCATTATGTTTTTCTTGAATCAAATTCTCTCTCATAGACCCTTTAGGAACACAAATCTAACCTCCTTTAAACAATAAATCATTATGCAAAGTGTATTCAGAAAAATCACCATGAAAGTTGTTTTTAAACTCCTTGCATACCTTGTAGATTTGAGAAAAATCTTCATCTTCAGCATATAGGTCTTTGAATCTATCAATACTTATGCTTTGTAGCTGAACTTCTTGGACTATGAGTAGCCTTCTTCTCAATGCATCAGCAACCTTTTTTTGTACTCCCTTTTTATGCTTGATATTGAAAGTGTAGGCTTGTAGATACTCCACCCACTTCATGTGTTTGCTGCTAAGTTTTTCTTGAGAGTTAAGGAAGTTAAGAGCTTGGTTATCAGTATATACTATGAAATCCTTTGGCAGAAAGTAGTGCCTCCACTTCTTGAGTGCTTGGACTAGAGCATACAACTCTAATTCATAAGAAGAGTACTTCTTCTTTGCATCATTTAGCTTCTCACTATGGAAAGCT
Source organism: Thuja plicata (assembly GCA_018584345.1). Lineage (NCBI taxonomy): Eukaryota > Viridiplantae > Streptophyta > Pinopsida > Cupressales > Cupressaceae > Thuja > Thuja plicata. The sequence goes on along the minus strand of MU224523.1, from coordinate 1,071,042 downwards.
ACTGGTCTTC
>MU224523.1:1053659-1070982 GCA_018584345.1 Thuja plicata | reverse complement strand
CATTTAGCTTCTCACTATGGAAAGCTACTGGTCTTCCTTCTTGGCTTATGACAGCCCCAATGGCCACATTACTTGCATCACATTCTACTATAAAAAGCTTATCAAAGCTTGGAAGAACTAGAGTAGGAAACTCTGCTATCTTCTCCTTGAGTGTTTCAAACCCTTTGTCATCTTGTGGTGTCCATTGAAACTTTGTCTTCATCCCACCTCTAATGGAATCTAACATAGGTGCACAAATCCCACTGAAATGTCTAATGAACTTTTCATAATACTGAGCTAAACCATGAAAAATTCTCACCTTAGTTGCAGCCTTGGGAGTATGCCAACTTAGAATGGCATCCACCTTTTCTTGGTCCATTTTTAGGTTACCCCGTTACAAATAAAAACTGAGATATACAAGCTCCTGCTTCATGAAGTCACACTTCTCCAAATTGATCATTAGCTTTTCATCATGCAATTTCTTGAAAACAATTTTCAAATGCCTAATATGCTCCTCCTTAGTTTTTCTAAAAACTAAAATGTCATCTAGGTAGACAACAACAAATTTACCAATGCATTCTACCAATACCTGATTCATCAACCTCATAAAAGTTGAGGGAGCATTAGAAAAAATAAAATGGCATTACAAGCCATTCGCACAAACCTTCTATAGTTTTGAAGTTTGTCTTCCATTCATCTCCTTCATTAATTCTTATTTGGTGGTAGCCACTCTTAAAATCAATCTTGCTCAAGTACTTTGCCTCCCCTAAACAATCCATTAGGTCTTCAATTCTCGGTATTGGAAACCTATACCTAATGGTGATTCTATTTATGGCTCTATAATCAGTACAAAGTCTCAAAGCTCCTCCTTTCTTAGGTGCTAAAATAGTAGGGACTGCACATGGGCTTATGCTTTTTCTAATTAGGCCTTGGTCTAATAACTCTCTGATTTTCTTGGCTATATCCTCATTTTGCTGAGGGGTCATCTTATAGGCAGCTTTGTTGGGTAAGGTAGCTCTTGGAATGAAGTCAATCTTGTGGCTAACAAGTCTCTTAGGAGGTAGGGGAGTGGGCTGGCCATCATTCACAATATCCTTATACTCTTCAAGTATTTCTTTTACCTCATCTGGTATCTCTGATTTCTTGACAACAAATTCATCTTTTGGCTTCAATACTAAAGCAAACCCAACTCCTTCTCCTTCTTCTAGAGTCTTCAAGAACTCCTTCTCACCAACCATGAGCACATTTGGACTTGATGTTATCACCTCTCCTTCTTCTATTAGTGACTGAATTTTGAAAGTCACTCCATCTTTCTTGAATGAGTATGCATTCTTGGTTTCATCATGCATGGCTTGCCTATCAAATTTCCATGGTCTTCCAAGTAGAAGGTGGCATGCATCCATGGTATGAATGTCACATAGAACTCTATCTTTATACTTTCCAATGGTGAATTCTACCCATACTTCTTCTCCTTCAAACACATGTTGTCCTTTGTTGAGCCATGTAACCTTGTATGGATTATCATGTGGAATCATTTTCAAATTTAACTTGGTGGCTGCCTCTTCACTAATGATATTATCAGTTGAGCCTAAATCAAAAATGACTCTACACACCTTTCCTATAATCTTTCACTTCACTCTAGAGAGTTCTCTCCTTTGGCTTGGTTCTTCTTTGCTTGGCTCTCTGATTAAGGTCCTCCTTATCATGAGGTTCTCATCTTCTTCTGATTCTAATGGTACCTTAGATGGCTTGCTGCTGCAACTTGATTCTTCTTGGACATAGTTAACTCTTTTCCCACCTCCTCGAGAAGTAGAACCTTTTTCAGGAAACCGAAATGGAGGATGTCCAAATTGCTGACAGTTGTAACACTTCATTGAAGAGAAGTGAGATCCTCTTCCTTGGTTATTATTTCTTCCTCTTGAACTACTATTTGAACCTCTTCCACAGTTATAACCACCTCTTGTGTTACTAGATTCTCCTTTATTGTCAGTGAGTTTGGACTCACTCTGATTTATTCCTCCATATCCTCCTCTATGACCTCTGTTGTCTCTTCCTCTTCCTCTTCTATTTGAATCTTGCTTCTTCTTGAATTTTTCCTCCACCTTGAGGGCTAGCTTGTAACATTGGTGTACATTCTTGGGTTTTAAGAGACTAATTTCCTCTTGGATACTTCACTTGAGTCCATTCAAGTACATAACCACTTTCAAGCTTTCCTCTTCCATCACATGCGACCTTAAGCATAGTTTGTGAAATTCTTCAGTGTAGAAACTGACTTCTAAATCTTTTTGTCTCAAATTCCGCCTCTTTTTGTGTAACTGCACTTCATAATCATCAGGAAGGTAATTTTCCTTCATCTTGGCCACCATACCTTTCCAACTGGTTATGGGGTTCTTTCCTTCTTTTTCCCTCTCATCTTGGACAAACTTCCACCAAGTGAGAGCATTTTCTCTCAACCTTGTCTTGGCTATTCTTACTTTCTGAGCTTCGGTCACATTATCACAGTCAAAGTGATTTTCAAGACCTTCTATCCATTCCATGATTAACTCTTGTTCCATCTTTCCACTAAATAGAGGCATGCCTTCTAAGGACTTACCACTCATTGCCTTCAATTCTTTCAAGAATGGTTCTTCTTGAAGCACAGGGTCTGGCTCTCGAATAATGTCTTCCTCTGCTACTACTTTACCCTTTCCATTAGCTTCTCTCATCTTTTCACTGACTACTACAGTCCTAAGCTGCACTTCTTCCAATTTAGTCACCATTTCGGATAACTATTCCTTTAGGAGTCTATTCTCCTCCTTTTGATCTTCCACATCTTTTGTGAGTTATGCATTGGTCACCATCCTGGATGAGTTGATAGACATTTCTATAGATAACATCCAAACAACACATACCCAAATCTTTTAGGGCTTTGATACCAATCTGATGTGGACAACAAGTCTTGGTGCTACTATAGAACTAGCTTGGCTCTACTCTGAGATCTATTTCCTAGATCTCTTAGGGTGTTCACAACCCTAAACTGAGGTAAGTCACTCTCAACTTTACCTCCTCTTCAAGACTCAATCCCCATTGAAATTCTTTTTATCTTCTTCTAACTGAACCTACACAAATAGATTCATTCTTCTCACTCAATCAATGTTCTCAGAACATTGCTTTCATTCTCTTCCCTAGCCAGACTATTACCAATCTCATGTAGGGTAATATCTCCAGATTCACACCTGTTGCTACTCCTACCAAAAACAAAAAGGAAACTATGTACAAGGGCTCCTCTTGAGTTCCATCCCCACACATGATTCTCACCATGGATTCAAGAATCCTTAGGGGCCATTATTGTTTACAACCCAGAATGGGTGAAGAATAGCTTGAAAAATAGAAAATAAAGTAACTAATCTACTTGCATGCAAAAGGAACCACAAAGAAATTTGATATCCACTAAACACACAGTCTGCAACTTCTCATTAGTGGAAATAAAACAAAATAGTACAATAATCTGCAAGTCTCTAACTTTCCTGTAGCTTCTTTTCTTCTACAATCTCTACTCTCTAGATCTCCAAAAATAAAGACTTGGGATGTTAATAGTAGCCATCCTCTCATAGGAAACAACCCTAATGGTCCACTCATTCACAAGAATCTCTTCAAAAACTGTTACACTAACCATATTTTCCATAAAAGACAAGATCCACTTTTCACGGGCCGTTATGACTGAATATTGTTGAGCAACAATAAACCAAAGCTGAGATCCAGTGTTGGCTGAGCTTCTCAGCACCATTGTATGCTAAGGTACTAGTGGTGGTCTAGCTACAGTGTTAACTTAGCTATAGTATAGGCCAAGTTGCTAGGCACTAGTTTATGTCGAGTGCCAGTGATACCAAGAAGCTTATCCAAAGTTCCCGATGCCTTGGTTGGATTTCCAGAGGCTTCCAAAATACCTCACACACAAACACAACTAAAGGAAACCAACTAAGCAACCTAGCTATACAGGATTAAACTATTCATATCCATCTTAGGGAAAAAAAAATGACCTTCTAAGGTCCACACAAACTCTCCTAACTTGGCTAGAGTCAGTACATGCCAGAAATAAAGAGATAAGGGTTTGAGTTAGGTGTGCTCCTACACCAGGGACGACTTCAAAGATATAGCATGTATTATGGATTGCGAGCATGGGTTATAGATATTGGATTATATTTTATGAATTGTAGTTGATTTTTACTTGTTGTAGGTACCATGTGTATCTTAGCAAGGGGTTAAATAATTATTTGTATATTGGGAAAGCCTAATTGGTTGACCTAATCAATTATTGTAATAGGGTATATATGAGAGATATTTTATTTTTGAAAAGATTTTAGATGTATGATGTGATTATGGAAGAGACAACGAAGTGTGGAAGTTGTGAGCTTGTTTTTGTGAAGTCTGCTAGATGTAGAGAAGAGGTTGTGATAATGTTACTTCATTGGAACTAACCAAGCAAAAATAGTTTCTATCAGAAAGCTCACTGGATTGTATATTTCCTATATACACTTGTATTTAAAATTGTAAGTCCTAAGGGGGATTCAACCTTCTTTAGGTAGTGTTCCTGGGTAGTGAGCCCATTTTTACTCTTAACTCCTAACAAGGTATGTCCTTTAACAGGGACTATGTACTGTAATGCATCAATAAGATCCTAACAGGGCTAAATATTTTAACAGGGACACTATACTCTCATTACATTATTTATGGGTGCTAATTTCCACCAGGGTTTTACCTTTAATAGGGTTTCCTCAACAACAAAGGATTGTGTTATTGTGTTGGCATTTACTATGTTATTTAACATGTCTCACAACTTATTCACCCCCCCCCTCTCAGTTTTCTTGGTGGACTATTATTCCTAATAATTGGTATCAGAGATATTGGTCCTTAGAGAGAAATTTTAACAAATTGAAGTGATCCTAAAGAGGGCATACTATAGGAAGGATAGTCTAAATTTTAATCCTGAAAACTTTGACAGTTGTAAGAACAAGATGAGAACACATTTTCTATGCTTGGGAATCGACTACTGGATGATAACAAAGAATAATGTACATATGAAGGATGAGGATGAAATAGATAAGGCTAATGATGAAGAAAATAGTGTATTCTTATTTAATGTGATCTCAAGAGAAGAAATGATTAGTGCACTTTCTAAAGGTGAATTCACAGAGGTAAAAGATTTAGATTCTGGAAATGAAATCTAGACAACATTGGAAGCACTATATGAAGGAGACAAGTTTAAAAAGTAGGGGAAGTTGCAAAACTGGAAGACAAAGATGGAAACATTGAAAATAAGAGATGATGAGAATATTAGAGCACATGCATAGAGAGTTATTGAAGTTGTTATTGGAATTAGGAACCCTAGATGCACTTACAATGAGGAAGAAGTGATTGCAAAAATTCTTAGATCCCTAACACCTGTATACAAAACCAAAGTGAAAGGTATAGAAGAGATCATACCTTTGACAACGAACTTGAATAGAGAGATATTGATTGGAAAACTAACTACCTGTGAGGCTGCAAAGTTGGGAGATTGATTACCTAAAGTTGATACAACATTCAAGGCGATTGTGTGTAAGAATAAAAGGACTTTATTATGAATTTCAAGCACCAACAGTAATGACTTGAGAGAAGAGCTCGATGAATATGTTGATGAATGAGAAAAAATACATGAAGAAGAAAGAAAGCTTGAAATTGTGGCCCTAGTTGCTAGAAGAGAAAAGAGAGGTAAGGGTAAGTTTGAAGGAAAGTTACCTCTGAAATGGTTTTCATGCAATAAGATAGGTTATTTTGCATCTAGATGTCCTACAAGGGTTCCAAAGCATAAATCTAAGTTTTATAAGCCTAAGTATTCAAAAGATAAGGAATTTTATTATGCTAGTGAAGGTGTTTCTGATGATGATGCTATTGATTATGATGAGATTGGATTTATTGTTATCAAGGATGATAAACCTATACATGAAGAAAGAGCCTTAGTATCTCATGTTGAAAAGAAATCTAAATGGGTCATAGACAGTGGTTGTTCACACCATATGACTGGAGATAAAAATAAGTTTGTTAAACTGAATAAGTATGATGGTGGTGTCATGAGAAAGGTAAATCTCCTGGCCCAGATGGATTCCATATTGAATTCTATCAATAATTTTGGGTGATCATAAAGTTGGATCTCTTGGAGGTGGTGCGGTGATATTATAGAAACATGTCGATGCTAAGGGCTATGAATACCACTTTCCTTTCTCTTTTACCAAAAAAGGAGGGAGCTAACTCATTTAGTTCCTTTTATCCTATTTCTTTGTGTAATGTGGTTTACAAAATAGTTACAAAATTGATTTCTTGTATACTAAAATTGTGGTTACCTAAATTGGTCTTTGAAGAGAAGAGAGGTTTTGTAGCTAGGAGACAAATTCTCTATGGGGTGGTCATAACATCTAAAGCTATTCATTTTCTAGAAATTTTAAAGGAAAAGGCCATGTTTATAAAACTGGACATGGACAAGGCTTATGAAAAATTCAAATGGATCTTTCTTTGTCAAATTCTTGAAGCTATGAGTTGTATTACTACCCTATATTTTGATGTTCTTATAAATAGTGAGGCTAGTGAAAATTTTGGAGCTTCAAGAGGCTTAAGGAAAGGTGATCCCTTTTCCCCATACTTGTCCTGTTAGAATAACTAAGAGGGGGGGGGGGGGGNTCCCTTTTCCCCATACTTGTCCTGTTAGAATAACTAAGAGGGGGGGGGGGGGTTGAATTACTGGCCTCAAAAATTAATCCAATAAATCAAACCAAAAACTTAGTACCACAATTATAAGCCTCTAGTTATCTTTAGTCCTACAAGATGTATGCCTTGAAATAATCTTATCGAATAACTACTACTTGGAGTCCACTGTTAAACCTTATTCTTATGTTTTACCGAATAGCAGTCTAGCATTTACCAAAATACAGTAAATAACTTAGTGTTTACCGATCAATCCTGTTTTAGTAATGTGTAAAGAAAAAAATTAAAGCAATGACTCATAAACACATTTGACACATGAATTTTTAACATGGAAACCTTGTTAAGGGAAACCACTTGGGACCAGTAACCCAAAATTTTCATTCTTCTGAAGTGATCTTGGTGAAGAGCCAACCCTGGTAAAGGTTACAAACACACTATTAAGTGTGACCTTGTTAGAGGATTTATCACTAACAATTTATCACTTGATATCTGGAATTTAACTATGCTATCTTTATGATAAACCTTTTGATACTCATTGGGATGTATCTCAATATATAAAGGATGGTTAGATCCTACTTAGTTAAGAGACTTTTTGATGCAATGGTTAAAATAAAATAGTATATGATTTGTTCATACAAATGACTTAATCTTGCAGATGTTCAGATCTATTGTAATACCTTTCTGATCAATGTTTCCCTTTAATACCTTTGCTCCACTTCTTTTTTCTTGGTGATGTTGTGCTTCTCTATTGCTCGGTGTCTGCAAAAATCTTTATCTCTATTCCTTAGCTTGTTTGATCAGGACTGTATGAAGTCTTTCTATGCCAGTATTCTCTTCAAAATCTTCTTCTCTATTCACCCCTAATTCATAATGAATTATCTTCACTCTCTTATAGACATGATTTCACCATTTCTAGGTCTTTTTCTTTCTTGTTCTTGGCATTATCCACAATTCTCTCCATTCTTTTTTTAAAGCATACTTTATTTTTATCCCGTAGATTTCTCCTTGACAAATGGAATAAAATAGCTTTAAAACTCTATCTTATCTCTATCTTTTAACTTTTCGATGAAAACAATGTGATCAACCAATTAACTCCATTTTAGCTCTTGCCAACTAAGTCTTTTATCATTTCTGAAAGTTCTTTTTGGTGTTTAACTCCTTGTTTTCTTGGTCTTGACTTTAGTTGTCCTTGGGAATCTTTGTTCGTCAGGGTTGTCTATCCGTCAGGTAACACTGTAACTTTTATTTCCATTCGGGTATCACTATGGTTCTGCTTGTTGGTAATTCTTGCTCAATTTTCTTTCTCGGGTATCACTGTGACTTTTCTCTTAGGTTTCTCTATCCGTCAGGGTGCACTACTCGTTGGTGTTTTTTGTCACTTGCTGAATATTGATCTTTTATGCATTACTGATAGCATAAAATTTATCTCTCTGTTTATTTGAATTCTTTGAAACTATGTATATAACCAATCAAATTATATCAAGTTGACATCAATGACAATACAATACATTAACTGATTTAATTTCTTGCATTAACTTTCTGCAGCTCGGTGATCATCAACTTAACATATTCAAACATTCAATTAGTTATAGTTCATCAATCTCTCCCTTTGTCATTGATGGAAAAATAGTACATTATTACTAATACAATATGAAATATATCAGTTGTATTTCATCAATCTACCAAACTTATTTATTCTATAACCAATACAAATAACTGGCTCTCAGTAAGCTCTTCTAGCTTAGATTTGATTCTTGCTAAGTGCTTTCTTCAATATTCATTCCCTTTACTGGATATATGTAGCAATCTGATTCTATCTCTCCCTTTGATGTAGAATCTCTTCTTTTGATGTTGTCTCTCCCTTTGAATTTTCCTCTCCTTGATCATCTCTTTTTCCTTTGACAACATTAGATATACTCTCTCCTTTAAGTCATCTCTCCCTTAAGATAACTTCTCTTCCTTTGGATGATTATGATGGATATTTCATATGGATATAATCTCTCAAGTCATCTCTCCCTTTGATAGCAATGCCAAAGTATATCCTTCCTCCCTTTTATAATATACTCCTTGAATTTCCCTTTCCATCAACAGTACAATAACTCTAGTGTTCGGTGCAGATAAGTACCTTTCTGTGTACTGATGTATCTTTGCAGTCCATCTCTTTTCTTGCATCAACATGAATGATCTTCTAATTATTTGTAGGTTGATGCAGCCTCCTAGTCAGCTTAGTGACTAATAGACAAGGGTTGTACCCCTATTCTCTTTCTCAGGTACTCAAATGTATCTTTAGGCAATGGCTTTGTGAATATGTCAGCTAATTGTTCCTTGGATTGAACATATTCTGGTCTTGCCTCTTTCTCTTGCACTTTTTCCCTTAAGTAATGATACTTGATTTCAATATTCTTAGTCTTAGCATGCATAACAGAATTCTTAGAAATGTTTATTGCACTGGTATTATCATAACAGATAATCATTGTTTCAATAATTTTCATATTCATACCTTCCAGTAATTGTTTGATCCATGCAATGTTAGAGAAATTTGCAGCATTAGTCACATATTTTGATTCTACAGTAGATTATGAGATGCATCCTTGCTTCTTACTTATCCATGTGACAAGTCTTTCACCCATGAAGAATTCTCCTCTAGTTGTGCTCTTTCTTTCATCTAAGTTTCCAGCCCAATCAACATTTGTATAGACTTAAAGCTCAAATTTTCCTTCTCTTTTATACCATAAGCCATATTCTTCCGTATTCTTTAGATATCTCAAAATTCTCTTGACAACAGTCATGTGTGATTCCTTGGGATTAGCAGAGAATCTTGCAACTATTCCAACTACATATGCTATTGTGTGTGTGAGATTACACCTTCATGAAATTAGGATTAGTAACAACAACTCTATGGAAAGAAAATGCTATTTAATCTAAGAATTGAAGTTAAACCCATGACATATCATGGTTCTCTATCTAAGCTTTGTTAAGAGAGATCTCAGTCTTAATCTCTCTCAAGGACAATCCTAGAATGAGAAGAAAATGATAAACATGCTCTAATTTAGCTCAAATGTTCAAAGATATGCTATGAAATCAACAAATGCTTCTAAAAATGATATTTTAAATGCTATGAAAATGCTGAAATACTCTCAAAAGATCTCAAATGCTCTCCAAATTCTTATAATAAGGATGCTTTTCTCTTGAAATTCTTGGATCCCAAACACAAATAAAATGGCTTGTATTTATAGCAATTTCCCAAGGGTAGGAGTAGAGTGAGTTGATCATGATCAAGCTTTGGTTGAGTAAAAATCTTTGAGGTGTTTTCAAATGGAGGGAAAATTGGTTGGTTGTCCTCAAAAAAATTAGGAATTATATAATTCAATCATTTAATTAATTTTTCCATGTAAGGGTGAATGGGTTGGATTTGATTTTTTTGATTTAAACTATACAATTAATTGATTAAAATCAATTGCAAAATTTGATTAATCCCTTTTAGGCTTGAATTTAATTATTTGATTTCATGATTATTTAATCCTTTGATTTAATTTGTTTTTTTTCCACTTTGCTTGATAAATGTCCATTTGATCTGATTTTGATCGATTTTAATGCATTTGATGAGATTTGAGGCAATAGGCTGAGATTTGCAAATTTGATGTTTAAGATACACCTGTTCAATTTTAGGTGTCTACAAATGCCCCTCTTTGAATTGATGTGTGAAGCACATTGATTCAAAGAAAACTTGATGTCCTGATTGTTGATTTGATACTAATGTCTGATTGATGTAAAACCTAATATGAAACTCTAATATGAAACCCTGATGCGAAACTTGATGTGAAACTCTGATGCGAAACTCTATTTTGAAACTTTGATGTGAAAACCCTGATATGAAACCCTTATTTGAAACTCTGATTTGAAACTTTGATTTGAAACTTTGGTTTGAAACTTGATTTGATGCCCCATTGATAAAGTTTGAATTTTTAATGCCCCAGATTTGATATAAGATATGATCCAGAATCCCAATTTGATGATATGATGATGCCCCTTCAGAAATGAAAGCATATTGATCTCATATGTGAAAACTTTGATGACACTGCTGATAGAATAGATCCAAGATGATTGCATTTCTGATAAACAATGATGCTAAAAAGACGTTGAACAAATGCCCCAGTGTGAAGAATATGCAAATTTGGTTTGACTGGGTCAAAAATCTCACAAAATTAGGGTAAAATAGCTTAAATAGGTTGAAAACCCCAAATTTACTATTCATTTTCACTTTTCACTGTTGAGATTTTTCTCTGATCTTGTGACGATTGACAGGGATGGTGGTCCCCATTCAAGAGAATCAGTTAAGAAAAGCACCACCTCCGATGTGTAAAGTGTCATGTGTAAATTTTTAAATTCCATGGGGCTTAAAAAGCCACGTACACTTATTAAAGTGTCGCCTACCATGAAGTTTGAAAACTGAGATAAAATAGATGAAGTCCTTTGATCGATCGTCCAGATAACTCAATTGAATTCCAAGCTAGAGAATGTACATCCATAATGTCACTTAGTGTTTAGGGTATTAGAAAATTCATATTCATGAATGTTTGATATGCCAATCGGATTGATTAAAAAGGATTACAAATTGTCCATGTGTCTCAAGATCTAGAGGTTAGGAACAATAAGTTGATGCGCTAAAAATAGAGCAAGGATAGATTTAATGTGTTTGATTGACTTAGAATGGTCCACCAATAGAAAGAATAATATGATTCACTTTGTTTCAAAATGTAGGAGCATTACCATAAGTTTTGGATACGGGGTGTTGCATCTTGGATTTTTTATTTAGTTGATGAGCTTACACCTCCTAAGCGGTGGACTATCGAGACATGTGGTCTCAGTTTCCTTCTTGATCTCCCTTGGTTTCAGCTGAACTGAGGTCTTTTGATAGCTATGGCAGAGTCATGGCACTCTAACCATAATACGTTCCATCTACCCCTCGGCGAGATGACTATCACACCTAAGGATGTATATAGATTATTGAGGATCCCAACTCATGGAGAGCGGGTATATTATGATTCAGTGTATGTAGACTGGTGTTTAGAGATAACACCATTGCTAATGATTGCATTACTTGGGCATAGTTTGCTTCTTTTCCTACTTTTCCAGCATTGTTAGGGGCAGTGATTGGAGGATTACTACTACCAGATAGGAGAGGTCGTGGCTTTGTGGTTGGATGGGGCTAGATACTAGAGGATTTGATTGCACATCCATGGAGATTTGATTGGGGTTCTTGAGTATTAGCACAGTTATACCATGATTTGCATGAGGTTGTATATAGGCGTAGTGCATCTCTTTTAGTAGGTGTAGTTTTGTTATAGTTGTGGACTTGGGAGAATACCCCTATTACTAGACCAGTTTCAGAATGATTGCAGGCCCAACAGTATCCGTATGCATTTTTTTATGATGGCATGGTTGTCCAGCATCATCTGGGCAAGGTTGAGTTTTGGTGACGCACTATCGATGACATCGGTCAGATTTTAGGGAGGCCATATCTTCTCTGTGAGAGGTGGCGAGAGGATGATGATGAGCTACCATATCTATTTTATCCTCGGGGGATGATTGGTCAATCACCACTATGCATTGAGAGATTTTTCTTCGGGAGGGTGCTCCGTCAATACGGTCGAGTTCAGGACATGCCTCAGGGTATGGAACTTTATGCTAGAGTACAGGCTGAGAGATCTATGTGGGGAGCATAGGTTGATTATCAGTTGGCATGTTTATAAATTGATTAGCTAGGCTATGTTATGTGGGATATGATGACGCATGTATCTGATGTAGGCATGTCAGCTGAGTATCGAGATTGGTTCCTGCGACATCACTTTGTCAGATTCATCGATCTGGTGGAGCCTATTCTAGATGTTGATGATCTTTCTGATCATGATGGAGATGATGATGATGACAATGGTAGGAGACCTCAGAGATAGAGAGCGTAGAGGGAACCTAGGGCTCCTAGAGCATAGAGATCTGCAAGACCTCGAATGCGGGGTGGTCATGTTAAAGGCTAAGGTGGTGGATTTAGGTAGCCTAGATAGAGATTAGCATAGGCACAGGTACCTCAAAGATAGGCTCCTATCATAGTTGGTGCAGAGTAGGATAGGCAAAGGCATAGATGAGTCCATGTGGCTAGACAGGTTCAATTACAGGGACAGATACCGCAGAGACCTCCATCTCCACAGAGATAGGTTGATCCTCAGAGTAGTACAACACTAGTGATACCACAGGTACCATTAGTGCCACAAGCACCTCAGGCCCCTCTAGCATCACAGGCACCTCTAGTTCCTCCCATTGTGGATGGCTTAGTGCAGGATGTTTAAGGTTTATAGGCAGGGATGACTGCAGTGACTATAAGATTAGATCAGGTTTCTACTATGTTGCTGCAGTTTTTGACTACACTAGCACAGTTACCTACCAATATGAGCACTAGTCAGGCACCACCTTCTACATAGGATAGATCAGGTAATAGGGATCCTGATGGTACAGGGGGTTCAAGTACATGTATTACTGAAGATGGATCAAGTGCCCCTACTGGGTCATGAGACATATTGAGATCTATGATATCTGGATAGTATTTTGATGTATCATATGTATTTTTGATCAGGACTTTGATGGATGGATCATTTATTGATGTACCTTTGATGTACATATTTATGTTATAGACATTTATGGTGGACATTTATCTATGATGATCATTGATTCTCCTTTTGATGATGTTGTTATGAGATTTATTTTATGCATAACTACATGCTGCTATGATGCACTTATTTCTATTATGCTATGGATGCAATGTCTTAGAGTAGGACATAGATAAATGGATGCAAATGATGTTAATGCAACTTAATTCTATATGATATTCTGATTTAATCATGTTGTATGGATTATGAAATGCAATGATATGGATGCAATACTTAGTGCAATGATAAATGAATGCAACTATATTTTTGATTTTTTTGGATGTATGGAATTTAATTTTATGATATGCAATTCTAAATGATTTGGATAAATGACTAATGACTAATGATTCTTTCCTTTTCTTGTTTCTCTTGATATGTATATATAATGAATAATGATTAATGATTTATGAATGCAAAAGACAATCTCATATTGATGATTTGAAACCATTAAATTGATGAAGTGTTGTCAACATTAATTTCCCCCTTTGAACTTGGAAAAATACTAAAAATACAAGGCATTTTAATCTAACTTGAAAAATGCAATTAATCTAACATGAAGATGCAATGCAACTAATTGTCCTTGAGGTTTGCAAAATAAATGCAAACAGAGATATATTTTCATCATTGAGCATTGTGGAACTTAGTAGTCGATACAATCCTTATTGGTGCCACTGGGACCATAAGAATATGAATATGACTTCAATCCTATTTGGTAACCCCTTCTACGACACCAAGTACAACCCTCACTAGTTGAATGACTAACTATGGGAGTATGAATACTAGTGGTTTGATCAGATTCAATGTTGCAAGTGGATGTTGGTATTAAGATATTGGAAATCTAAATAGCCAAGGTATCCTTTTGCGTGAACAAACAAAGGCTAACTTTCCTTCTTATATCAATGTCCTCGATGGTACTTTGATGACCATTTTGTTAGACTAATTCACACAAGTTAAAAAAATTTCCTCAAGACAGTCACACAGAAGCTTAAGAAAACATAATGTCTCCATCATTGCTAATCTAGTCAAAACATCATCGATTAGCTAAAAAGAACATGACTCGAAAAATGTCAATGAAAAACTCATCCAAAATTTTCAAGTGTTTGTGAAATGTATCAAGATTTTCAAATAAGAATTCCAGATAGTCTAATCATTGAAGGTATGTCAATTTTTAATCCTGATAAAATAAGTCAATGAAACTCAAGGATCATGTTATGCAATCAAACTGTTTAGGGTCAAACAATGATATCTATCAAAGGTTCCAAAATGTCTCTCCTCTGAATCTAAAAACCTGCTTCTGATGTGTGACCAAGATGTTGCACTATCGAATCTGTTTGGTCCCAAAAATCCATGATGCATGCCCCCAAGTAATAAATGTGATCAATGTGACACTTAGGGTAACTGAACCTAGAATGTGACAAAATGCAGCTCTGAGACTTTATTAGGACTATGCACAAATGACAGATGCAATGAGGATATGGACAAATAAGATGATGAAACACAATATGTACAAATGTGACTAGGAAAGACCTAAGGGAGAAAAGGCGCCTATTTCTAGGTTTTCACCTTTTGGGATGATTGATCTCTCTTTTTTTGTTTTTCTACCAAGGAACCTATTTCTACGTTTTCACCAAGGCACTTTTTTTGCTTTTTCAATTTTTTCAATTTTTCTCCTTTTCAATGTTTTTGGCTTTTAAACTTTCTAATTTTTTTTGGTATTTTTGAATTTTTCCATGTACAAAGGTGATGCTGACTCATCTAATACTCTCAATTTATACTCTTTCCTATGATACTCTTTCTTCTGAATCAGGTGTGAAACCTCTTAAGATGAATGCTATTGATAGGTTCTTACAATTCATCTCCATCACAATTGGCCAATTTGTAAGTCCCAATTCCAAAAGAAGAAACAATGAAAAAAGGACCAAGCCAATTTTCTTCCCACTTTCCTTTCTTTTGTTTATCAACCTAATTTTTTTTATTTTCTCTTAATACTAGATATCCCACTTGAAAGGTTCTTGGTTTAATATGCTTGTTATAGCTCCTTGAAATTTGATTTTGATACGCTTTCAAGTGATCATAGGCTTGAGTTTGATGTTCCTCCAACATCTCCAATTGTTGAAGGCGGGAAACTCTATAATCCTCATCCATGATTAATCCATGCAATGATACTCTTAGGGATGGTATTTCAACTTCTAAAGGTAGAACAACTTCAGCCCCATAAACCAATGAAAAATGTGTAGCTCTTGTTGGGGTGCGACTACTAGTTCTATAGGCCCATAATGCTAGATTGATTTGAAGATGCCAATCTCTTCTTGACTTACCAACTGATCTTTTAAGGATTTTGAGGATGTTCTTATTGGTAGCTTCTGCTTGTCCATTACCTTGGGGATAGTAAATGGATGAAGAGTGATGTGTATTATGGAATGTGTCACAAAGTTCATCAACATCTTTGTTCTTAAACTATTTTCCATTATCCGTGATGATGACATGAGGAATGTCATATCTGCAAATGATATGGTTTAGGATGAACATGGAAATTTTCTTTCCCATTGCACTTGTTAAAGGGACAGCTTCAACCCATTTAGTGAAGTACTCTGTTGCCGTGATTATATACTTGTGTCCATTTGAAGGTGGATAAATCATGCCAATCAAACCAAAGCCCCATTGATATAATGGCCATGGTGTGACAAATGGGTGTAACTCTTGTGTTGGTGCATGGATCATGTCTCCATGGCATTGACATTTTGCACAAACTTTGACAAACTGACAAGCATCTCTTTCTAAGGTTTTCCAAAAGTACCCCATGCGTAGGATTTTCTTAGCTAGGTTTAAACCACTTGAATGTGACCCACAAATATCCTTGTAGACGTCTTTTAAAGATAATTTTGATTCATCTTCCTCTAGACATCTAAGGAGCATTCCGTCAAGACCTTTTCAATACAATGTGTCAGAAAGGATGGTATAATGAGCCACTTGTCTTATGAAATTTCACTTTTGAGCACGTGTTTGGTCTATAGGTAAGGTTTGATCTTTTAGGTAGGCATAAATGGGTCCATACCATGGTGATTAATGTCTATTTAAAAGGGTAATAATGTGGGTATCAGGTAGGTCAAATGTTGGTTTAACCAATTCTTCCACCAAGAACTCATACTTTTCATTCTGATCGGGCATTTGAAGTAAAGATGCCAAAATAGCCATTGCATCCACTGCTCTATTCTTGTCTCTTGGAATTTGTTCAAAAGTAATCAAAGAAAAGTACTTTTTTCACTCATCCACCAATCTTTTGTAAGGCATCAATTTTTCATCCTTGGTATTATATTCATCATTAACTTGATTGATGACTAATTGAGATTCCCCATAGACTTGTAATTTTGTGATATTCCATTCCAAGGCCATCTTGATACCTATGACCAAAGCTTCATACTCTGCTATATTAATGGTGCAAGGGAACAATAACTTGTAAGATTTAGGGATTGTGTAACCTTGTGGTTTAATCAAAAGAATGCTTGCTCCACTACCATTTTGGGTATAAGATCCATCAAAGTATAAAGTCCATGTCTTAGCTTCCACATTAACAATTTTGGAATCTAAAAACTCCAATTGAATAGGATGTGTAGATTCTTGAGGATATTCAGCCAATTGATCGGCAATAACTTGACCTTTGATTGCTTTCCTATCAACATATTCAATGTCAAATTCACAAAGCACCATTACCCACTTTGCAATCCTTCCTGTTAAAGTTGTTTTGCTAAGTAAGTATTTTAAGGGATCAATTTTGGCTGTGAGCTTCACTTTATGCAACAACATATAATGCCTTAACTTTTGAGAGGCAAATACCACTGCTAGGCAAGCCCTTTCCATGAAGCTATAGTTTAATTCATATTTGATCAATGTTCTACTCAAGTAGTAGATAGCTCTTTCTTTTCCTT
>MU224523.1:1019248-1045192 GCA_018584345.1 Thuja plicata | reverse complement strand
ATTAATCCCTTTTAGGCTTGAATTTAATTATTTGATTTCATGATTATTTAATCCTTTGATTTAATTTGATTTTTGTCCACTTTGCTTGATAAATGTCCATTTGATTTTATTTTGATCCATTTTAATGGATTTGATGAGATTTGAGGCAATTGGCTGAGATTTGCAAATTTGGTGTTTAAGATACACCTGGTCAATTTTAGGTGTCTACAGCTATATCTGGTCTAGTACGAACAACATATTAGTAATAACTGAGAGGGGGGTGAATCAGTGGCCTCAAAAATATTCTAATTAATCAACCCAAAAACTTAGTACCACAATATTAAGCCTCTAGTTATCTTCAGTCCTATAAGATTAATGCCTTCAAATACAATTATCAAATTACTACTGCTCAGAATTCTTTGTTAAACCTTATTTTATATATTTACTGAATAGCAGTCTGTTAATTTACCGAAAGACAGTAAATTATCTAGAGTATGCTTATCAATCCAGTTAAGCTATGTGTAATGCAAAACAATAAAGTAATGACTCATAAACACATTGACACATGGATTTTTAACATGGAAACCTTGTTAAGGGAAAAACCACTTGGTACCAGTAACCCAAAATTTTCATTCTTCTGAATTGATCTCAGTGAAGACAAAACCCTATTAAAGGTTACAAACACACTGTTAGGTGTGACCTTGTTAGAGGATTTAAAAGTTTAGTCTGTCACTTGATATCGGGCATCTCTATGCTACCTTCCTTGATCAAAAACTCATTTGTCCTATCAATAGGTATCTAGCATCTCATGTTATCTTTATGATCAAACTTTTTGATACTCATGTGGATGTATCTCAATATACAAAGGATCTTTAAATCCTGCTTGGTTAAGAGACTTTATGAATCAATGGTTAAAGTGAAATAGTATGATCTGTTCACATATACAACTTATACTTGCAGATTTTCAAATCTATTGTAATCTCATAAAACTAATCTAATCAATATATCCCTTTTAATACCTTTTCTCCACTTTAGTTATGCTTGGTGATGTTGTGCTCTGTTGCTCGGTGTCTGCAAAAAAATTTAGCTCTTTCCTCAGCTTGATTGATCAGGACTGTTGGCTATGGTATGTACTAGGCCAGATATTGCACATGCAGTGGGAGTCATTAGCCGATATATGAGTCACTCTGGGATTGAGCATTGGAATGCAGTCAAATGGATTCTCAAATATTTGAGAGGTACATCCAATAAGTGTTTACACTTTAGGGGCTCTTCTACTACTGTTCATAGCTATGTTGACTCAGATTTGGCAGGAGATATAGATACCAGATGGAGTACTATAGGTTATGTATTTACTATTGGTGGGACAGCAGTAAGTTGGATTTCTTGGTTACAAAAGGTGAATGCGTTATCCACTATAGAGGTAGAGTATGTTGTTGCTACAGAGGCAGCCAAGGAGATGATATGGCTTCAATTCTTTATGGAAGAATTGGGACATCCGTAGGCAGATAATTATTTGTATTCAGATAGTCAGAGTGTCAGTCATCTTGCAAAGAATTTTTATTTGCACTCAAAAACAAAGCACATACAATTGCGATATCATTTCATTCAATCAGCTTTGGATGATGGAAAATTAAAGTTGGAGAAGATATATATAGATGATAATCCAGCAGATATGTTTACAAAGGCAGTGACAAGGGAGAAGCTGAATTCCACTTTAGCTTCAGTTGGTCTTCTAGACTGAATAGAATAAAAGAACAACATAGTCCAGGGTGGTTTCTTTATTCCAGTGGGAGCTACAGGTTTGGTCGATCAGTCTCCAAGCAGGAGGATATTATTGTGGAGTTTGATTAGTCTCCAAGTGGGAGATTTTTATGTATGTGGAGCCTAATCAGACTCAGGTTCTTTCGGTGTGGTTTCCCCCCCAAACTTATCTACAGGGGATTGGGGGCAGCACCTCCAAGCTCGGAGTCAAGGGGCAGAGCCCTGTTGATAGGGTTTTGCTAACCAGGTCCGCCACCAGTCATAATTTGTCACCGGGTTCCGGAGTCCGGAGAAATCGGCCAACTCCGCCTGCAAAGGTTGTCCAGGGAAATAAATCCTCCGGGCCTTCAAGCACCTGGGTGTCGGGTCATGATGGTGCGGGGCTCGGTTGGGAGAGGTGAATGTTTTCAAGGGGGATAGCTAGTTACTTCAACTCATTCTCCTAGAGATTCAGAATTGTAAGGGTTTCCCGGAGTACTCCACACTTAGAAAATAAAACAAAAAAAAGATCCTGCAGGGTTAGAAATGTTTATCTAACTACAGTCATGCTGAAAAGTCTAGAACATCAACAACACTCTGAAAGACTATACTAAATACCAAAGAAATACACAACCATCAGTTAGCATTTTATGAGTAGCGGAATAAATAGGTCGTTAATCTACTTGAACATATCAGAGCAAAGGACATTCAAAACGTTAAAACATGAAATACCATTAACTCAGAAGTAGGGATGCTAAAAACATCATTGCCATGAATCCTTACTTCTTCATTAATATTATTTCTAGCAAGCACTAGTGCATGATACAATGGTGGCTCCAAGGGAGCATCTAACTATCAAGAACATAACAATGGAGCATTGAGCTCTGCAACTGAAACCAGAAAATTAATTTTTCTATTTCTTATGGACAACAAAATCATCAATTTCGCCGACCCTTGGAAATGGGCCGATTTGCCTATTTATACAACTCTTTCTAACCCTAGCCCTATTTTACTTCTCTTTAATAAAATACAATATCTTGGGGCCGATACTACCTACTCCACCCTACAAAAGACCTGGAGACGGAATAGGTCTGCCATGTCAGAAGAAGACAAGAATATACATCGGAAGAATTGGCCTCGAGAAAAGAGCCAGAGAGAAGAAAGAAGAAAGTAGGTCCCTCGGGGACCGAGGCTACATGCCTCATAAATGGGAAATGTGGTGCCTTGTCTCCAATGTGCCAGGTGTACCTCTGAACGGTGCCTCGGGAAGATCATCCTGTCAGAAGCCAACTGCCGAGCCAATGCCTCTTGATGAGTCCAGCTACCCTCTGACAGTATTTATTAATAACCACCTCTGAAAGTTACCGGTTGGCCTCAGGGACTGGGACACAGATCACTTTAAAGAATACAAAATTGTGGATCTGGAACTTCGGGATCTGGGGACTTACGTCCCCAAAAGAAAAAAGAATGCTGAATGCTCAAATTTCCTCGGTTCCCAGAGAACGCTCATGGCTATTTATTATTATTGAAGGCCTGAAGGATGCGGAAAATACCATCTTCATCAATCTTCCTCAGGCTGGCCCTTCTGTGTCTGGCCACTTCAACTTGTTCCGCCAAGTCCGGAACATTATTTCGGAACTCATCTGCCATCCTGGTGGCATCATGGCCCTTAAGCACTATTTTGGTTAGCTTTTCCATTCAGGCCCCATCCATCCCCTCCAGGGATTGATACCAGGATGCCATTCTTTCATCAAAATTCCCCAACACTGACTCCTTGGGGGTATAAGTATTTGTGCCGAGGGGATCAACCCCGGAAGCCTTTATTACAAATGACTTGTATAAATTAAAAGAATATTTCATTGTGTTTATCTTTTATTGTAAAGACTCTACCAGTTGCTTGGTTACCTCCAATGTGAGGTCCAGTCTGGAGTGCTGAGCCTTTACGAAATCAAATGATTCCTCACCCAGAATTCTGGATTCGGAAATTATGTCTTCTCCCAGGGTGAGGAGCTCTTTGAACTCCACCTTCCACGCTTGGTAATTCTCAGCGTCACTCTCCCACTGCTCAATCAGTGCTTCCACCTGCAAAATGATCTATTGGGCCGTATATAAATCTGGGAGAGTGGCCTCTAGGAAACGCCGGGTGCTTCCTATCTGTAGAGCGACCCAATCGTCTACAGCTTGAGCCTTCTTCTTCATTACGCGTAGGGAGTCTATGTCGCTCTGCGATAATTCTTTTGATGTGGAAGTCTATGGTGGGGTGGCGTTGAGAGGTCGGGCCAGCTCTGTAAGGAACCCCATGAGGTTTGCATTCTTCTCTTTTTCTTCCTTGAGCCTCTGGGCCTCTTTTTCGTATCGGGCCTCCACTGCCCTTGCCGCTTCTTTTAGCAGGTCCACTTCTCCCTGCTTTCCTCTTTGGCCCAAGGATACCTCTGTGATATTGTAATATGCAGGATCCGTGGTCACTTCATCAGCATCTGGGGGAGGCGTTGCCACTACTACAACTATTTCTCCGCCCGGCCCAGTTTGGAGAGTATGAACTATCCGGGCCTTCTTTGCTTTTGGCGGGGCCTGAGCCAAGGCCATCATTTCGGCCAGGGAGAGAGGGACTGTTGGAGCTAATTGGGCTTTCTTTTTTCTGCTCTCTACCAACCATGGAGGTGGGAGGGGTGGCCTTCCTTCCAGAGTTTGTTCTTCGGATCCTCTCCCGGTGTCCGGTGGTGGCTACTCCTTTTCAACAGGTATTTCCTCTATTTCCCTCCCTGCTAGAACTTCTTCAGTAGCAACATCTTCTTCAATTTCTATCTCCTTAGCCTGGTCCATGATGTCAATTGTTGTATCTAGACCCTGATCGGCTTCTTCGGGAACCTCTTCATGCTGCTCTTCTTTTTCTTCGTCCATTGGTAGTAGGGGCAGTATCGGGCCAAGATTTATAGTTTGGGCCGCTGTGATAACCCGCCTGAAGGTTACCCCCAGGAGTGGCCTTGGGAATGAGGCGGCTGGGGTTACGGTTGGTCCCAAAGTTCCAGGTTTGAGTTCCCCAGCGGATGCCTTTGGTTCACTTGGTGGCTGTTGGCCCACTCCTGAACCTTCTGTTTCTGAGGCCCCAGAAATAATCTCTGGTTTCAGCCTCTTTTCTTCTATTCACTGCTCTTCTTGTCCCGCAGCCTCTTCCTTCCGGTCTTCCGGGTCCACAGCCTCTTGTTCTTGCTCCGGGACTTCTGTCCCCGCTTGTGCATCGCCCCCTTGCAGATTTCCGAACTCATCGGCTGCGAACATGTCAAACTCCTCTTTTGGAGGGGGACTGGCTGGGATACCTGCCTATTCTGTTTCCTTCTTCGGTTCTGGGGAACTAGAAGAAATGATCTCTACTTCTTTTGGGAGGGAAGCCCTGGGCGCCGGTTCTACCTTGGGCTATTTTATGTGCTTCCTCTTCCTCCAGGTGATCAAAGGTGGCCCTACATCTGCTATTGCTGCTGCCTCCAGAGGATCCACCCCTGTCGCCTTCGCCATTAAGGCTACCAGCGATGGGGAGGAAGGAGGACGAATTGGTCCGGCCATCAGCGGGGGAGTGGCAAGCCTTGTGATCAATTGCTCCCTCATTTGTTGGGAGGCCGCTACAGATTGCCTAATCTATTCTTGGATGGGGAATTGCTGCACGGGGGGAGTTGTCTCTATCCCCTTTCCTTTATCCGCGCCTTGTGCAGAAGTCCCGACCCCCAGAGTCAACCTTGGTACTGGTGGTGGTGCTTTTATTACCGGCCAGGAGGCTAGGCACACACTCCTGGGGCATGCCTTCTTAAAATATGCATGACTTCTCTCGAGCAGCTCCCAAGTGAATTCCTCAATTGTGTGGTCCTCCTGGACACCCCAATTCATTAGTGCTAGGGGCATTTTGTCTATCCCCTTCTCTTTGTACTAGGGATCTATGGTGGGGGCGTCATCTGAAAATCCCGCTAGGAACCTCCAGAGCTTTAGCTCCTGCATCATTCCAGCCGTCATTCTATCGTAATGCCAGCTGCACACATCCATATCATCCTGGCGATCTACCCAGAAGTCTTCTATGTGTGCGTGGTGGGGGTCCACAGCCCGGGGCAGTGCCGTTGCAATTCTGCCATGCGGATCAAAAATCTTTTGTGCCAGATAAAATTCCTGCAAGTTGTAACATTGAAGCTCATTATCTGCCTCCCTTGCGGTGGCTAGATTGCATGTGTAGTTCCCACAGGAGATTGGGAATGAAATGTTTGGGACCTTCTTATGGGCCAGGAGGGTATGTAGTTCCATCATCTGCCGGCAATATTCCAGCAGCATGATCTTGTCCCCACAATGCTTGGGCAACAAGTAGGGTTTCCCAGAGAAGCCGGCGACCCTAATGTAAGTGTGCTGTTGGAACTGGATGTAGTAGTGCCCATAACTACTAACCAATTTCATCGCCTCAGTAGATAGGCGGTATCCGGCATCCCGGGTGGGTGTGAGCAAATGATAGTAAACGAAGGAGTCATTTATCCGACAGTAACTGGGGAAGCTGGCTTCCCATTGAATCTATGGAAAATGGTCCCACGGTGCTTTCTGTCCCCGGCTAAGTCTGAGAATGCCATCTATAAGTAGGCCATTGGAGTGGGGCCTCTGTTTGGCCAAAGCCTAGAAAATATAAGAAGTCATGTAGAACTTCTTATGTTCGTTCAGCTGTTGGAACTGGGAGTCGACATGATTGGAGATAATGGTCGCCCAGTCGAAAAACTCTCCCTTAGTGGAGATGCCCAGGAGGAAATAGTACATCCACTTTGCAAATTCCTGGGTGAAGGGCTGCCCAAATACCCGGGCCAATGCTATCATCCCCATTTGGATGCTTTCCTTAAATTCAGGGCGGGGGATATCTATCTTCATTCTTTTTGGATCCCTCTTTGGGACCTTCAGCCAGTGAGTGTTCATGTACACCCGGGCGGCATCCTCCAGTTGGTTGAATTATTTTAAGGGATCGGTCCTCGTGACCACCGAGGATCTCTCAAATTGCGGGATTCCTAGGCCTGCTTGGAAAGTAACTGGGTCAAGGGACACCAGTGGAGTGGGGAATCCCGACGGTTCTGTTGGTGCTAACATGACGACCCGGACAGAAGAGTTATAGTGGGCCGCCAAAGTAAGAACAAGCTCCGAGGACTGCACAGAGCATGGGAAGCAAGCTGCCCGAAGAATTCTGGAACCTCTGATGTTGGTCACAATTGTATCTCCAGCCTGTCGCTGTATATGCATTATCTTTACTAGAGCCTGCATTTCTGCCCAAGTTCCGACATCGGGGTCGGTCATAAATTTCACTTGAGACTCAATCTTTGAGCCCACAATCTCCTCACCCTGCATATACTTCATGGTGAGGAGGAGCTTTGCCAGGGCCTTCTCTATCTTAGACTTTGCCGCTGCCCTAGTCTCAGTTGTGGATGGCAACTTCGGACTTCCGGGAGGAGATGAGGCGGATGCTTCAGACATGGTTGTAAAGTGAAGTCTGGACCTACGAGAAAAAGCAACTGTCAGAACATATTTATCAAAATAAATCAATAACTCTAGGGTCCGGAGTTCTTACCACCGCGCCCTTTTCTTTTCCTAAAAAGTTAGTTTTTTGCATAAGTATCCGAAAAGAAAAACATAAACTAGCATTTTCATTATATCTCCGGGTCTGGGAAATTCTGTCACACTTGACGAAGACATGGGATGAATGATGGAAAGGGACCCGAAGCCCGGAGAAGTGACCATTAGTAAAGAATAATGTGGAAGCAGGTCCACGTGGATGCCACATGCGCTAGCATTGAATGGATGGGATGGCACTGGCGGCAGAGTCGACTGTTCGAACGCGCGAAAAGGGAAAGCCACTTGGCCAAAAGTAATTGCGCGCATGGGAAATAAATGAGGCTCTGACAGCCTTGATGGAGGAGAGAGAAAACTGCTTGTTTGAAACCAGCCAAGAGCTGAGCTTCAAATAGGTGGTTTTCTGCCTCGAAGAAAACTTGAAGCAAAAAACCAACAGCAAGGGTGACTCGACCAGCTCGTCGAGCCACCCGGAAGGATATACAGAGAGTCGAAGGGTATATACATAGAAAGGAGGGATATATATAAGGGTATATACATGGAAAGGAGGGATATATACAAAATATTTACAAACTACCTACACCTGCACAGAAGGCGGACAACCTTCTGGCAGAGCCGAGCCACCAGCAAGCGGCGAAACCAGAAGACCAAAGGAAACGACACAGAGAAACAAAGCAGACGAAAAAAAAAACAAGCCAACCGAAAGAAAAACCAAAAAATGAAAGCAAAGCGAAGAGGAGGGAAGCAGAGGAACCAACCTGAAAATGCAAAAGGCGGAGGAAGGGAAGATTACCAGAACTCTGCAACAACTTCGAATCATCAAGCTGTCAAGATCACCACCACAGAGCACTAGCGTACGTCTGAGAATAGTAGAAGGTGTTAAGCTTTGATTATCACAAATCTCTCTGTAACTGTTTTGTTAATTGCTTTGAAAATCGCTCTATTTCACTCTAAGTGCTTCAAAGATTTTAATCGCGGTAAATGTGAAAATGACAGGCGAGTCTATTTATACCCACGGTAAAAAAAGAAGTAATCCTCCTCACTCTGGAGATTTCAGGTTAGGCAAAACATCTGGACTCAGGGCTCGGGGATTCCTTACGATGATATTCCTAATACTTAGGAACATCATCATAAACAATCTCGGAGTCCGGCATCCGACTTCCAACCAAAAGGCAACCTCCGGGATCCGGGATGCTGAAGGGGAAAAATAAACCAAGGACCGACACACTCCGGGGAAGAAAACCCCGGAGAAAGAAGACAAGAAGGAAAAGAAAGACAAGGCAAGGCCGCAACAAAAAGCAAAGCAAAAAAAACAAAAAAAAAAGGGGGGACCCAACATTTTGCACACAAAATGTAGGGACGGGGATGCAGGGCATAACAAATGGCGACTATCTGGGACAAATGCCTTAGCGCATTTGAGAACCATAGAATCTCTGGTTAGCACAACTAGAACAAATCGTCCTCACAAAGCGTTTGGCAAGTAGAGAGCAGCATATCCAAGAGAACCCAACCATACAGGAGCCAGTCCATATCCTTTCATCAGTGGTGTCGTGTGTGCTTTGGAAGGAAATCAAGCCGATGACCTTAGAGGAAATAGAGAAACGGCACTAATTACATCGTACTAGTCGTCAATTTAATTGCTCTTCCCCCAGAGACCAGAGTTTCGTCCCACTTTTCCTCATTACTTCATTTATTTCTAGGTGGGGAAGGCGGTACTTCTTTCACCATTGAGCCCAAGCTTAGCTAAAATTCAAATGACGGTACTTCTTTCACCTATCCACCTATATTTAGATATCTGGAGAGGATAAAACTCTGGACCCAGAAGGAATTCTTTTGGATTCTCAGACGTGGATCAACCAACCAGTACAGTTGATCTACCCTCGACGTGTCCGATTACTTGTTCCTCATATTATTTTTGTTCACTGATTGCTAGACTCCCAGAGACAACACCTAATGGAGATTGCTCAAAAATGTGCCATAACCTGCAAACAATCCCGGAGACCGGGTTGATTCCACCGTGATAAAGACAGATTCTAGAGTTCACCATGCCGGAGACATTGCGCCAGAAGCCAAAGTTATGCGAAGCATTCCCGTTCCCACAAGATGGAACAGAACACCGGGGCCAAAAGAAAGCCAAAAGAGAAAACAAAGACAACAAAGCAAAAAGGGAGACCGCCCCGAAAGGCAGCCAACTAGACTAATTACAAGGGGAAATTTACATATAATACAACTTTGGAAAAACTTACCCTTATTCGAAGTAATGTTTGAGAAATTGCCCATTAACAGGCAATGTGACAGGTTCTCCAGTCAAGGTGTTAAGGCGATAAGTATTTGCCCCACAGATTTCTGAGTTTAAGTATGGTCCAAGCCAGAGCCGCTGGAACTTGGTGTGCTTTCCTTTCTTCTCCCGGGCCTTATCCCATAGCAGGACCAGATCTGAAATCTGAAAAGCCTTGTATTGGGCTCTTCTATCAAACCATCATTTTACTACTTCTTGATGACGCGTGAAATGTTCAAGGGCTGCGTCTCATTGTTCCTCCATCCGCACCAGATTCAGGAGCCGAACCTCCATAATGTTGTCCCTGTTGTTGAATTCCTGCATAAATTGTAAAACTGGGATCTGTAAGTTGACTGGGAATACAAGATTTTGACCATAAACCAAGTGGAATGAGGATGTTCCCAGGGCAACTTTGATATGAATACGATCCACCCAGAGGGAGAACTTCAATTTTTGGTGCCAATCCCGGGGATTTTGTTCTAACAGATGTTTGATCACCTCAAGTAGATTCTTGTTTGTTGATTCAGCAACGCCATTCCCCTGGGGGTAATAGTTGCTGGAGAACTTCAGTGTGACCTTTCGGTTGTAGGTCCATTCGAGTAATTGTGCAGAAGAAAACGCCGGACCATTGTCACATACTAAAGAAAAGGGCATTCCAAACCTTGTGACGATGTTTTCTTCCAAGAACTTGATAACTACGTCCGCCATGTTATTTTTACAAGGTATAGCTTCAGACCACCGAGTGCAGTAATCAGTAGCAGTCAGAATGTATCGGTGGTTGGCAGACAAGTTGGGGTTGATCTCCCCGATGAAGTCAAATGCCCACTGGGCAAAGGGTCTAGCCTCATAGACTGGTTGCAGAGGCGTGGCTAGGTTATGCTCACGATGCGCTGCAGTTTGGCAAGTATGGCATTTCCTGACATGAGCGTAAACATCCCTGAAGATACAGGGCCAATAGTATCCGGCCTGGAGGATCTGATGGGCAGCAGCGTCAGCTAAACCATGTCCGGTCCCAAACTATCTATGGAATTCATCAATTATTCTCACAGCTTGGTCCCCGTCGATGCACTAGAGGTACACTCCCTCGTAATTCTGACGGTAAAGCACAGAGTTTTTGATCATGAAATGGGCGCTTTTCATCCGTAGGGCGCGGCGTTTGTGGGGAGGTAATCCCTCTGGGCATTTGTTATTTAGTAGTAAATACACCAGATCGGTATACCACAGATCCTGGGTAATGGACTCCACTATGTAAGTATGACATTCTACGTGGGGAGTCTCCTCTGCTATTGTTCGACTTAGCCCCTGGCCTCGGACTATTTTCATGGGATGCATCTCTAAATCATATTCCTGAAGGATGGCCATCCATTTCCCCCGTCTCTCGCCCAATTCACTCTGCATCAACAGAGATTTGACAGCCTGGTCTGGGATGATAACATGCACTTTGCAGCGGAGAATATAATGCCAGAATTTCTTCACGGCATGAACTAGAGCAAAGGCCTATTTTTCCAATGATGAATACTGGACTTCGGCATTCTTAAAGGGGGAACTCATGAAAGCAATTGGTCGCTCCTCCCTTTTAACCTTTTGGGTTAGTACTACCGCTGCAGAATGTGGCAAAGCAAATGAGTAGATGTAAAATGGAAGGGAATAGTCTGGACTAGCCAGGACAGGTGCCTCCGTTATGGTCTGTTTTATCTAGGTGAATGCCCATTTTGCTTCGGGACTCCACTCAATTTTGGTATCCTTTTTCATCATTTCGTTGAGTGGTTTAACTATCTCTGCGAATCTTGTGATGAATCAATGCACGAAGTTGATTTTTCCAAAGAAGGATCGCATTTCTTTCTTGCTACCAGGCATCTGTAAATTTAGCAATGCTTCGACTCTATCAGGGTCTATGGATATACCCTTCTCGGAGATAATATGCCCTAGCAAATTCCCCTCGGTGACCCCAAATATGCACTTCTTGGGGTTGAGGGATATTCCGCATCGGCGACATCTATCGCAGATATGAGTGAGGTGGGCGGCGTGATCACGCCTATCCCAGGAGAAGACGGTCAAATCATCCATGTAGATGATTATACATTGATTTACAAGGCCCTCAAATGCAATGTCCATGGCCTTCTGAAAGGTAGCCCCTGCGTTGATCAAACCGAAGGGCATTCTTCTATAAGAAAATATTCTCCACTTGGTGGTAAACGCTGTTTTCTCTCTATCCTCGTACTTGACCATGACTTGGTTGTATCCCAAATATCCATCCAGGAAAGACATCATCTGGGATCCATTTACTATCTGCAACACTTCATCCAACGAGGGGAGAGGGTGATTATATTTTTTAGATGCCTTGTTCAGATTTCAGAAATCCACGCAAAGGCAGATCTCACCGCTCTTCTTCCTGACTGGGACCAGGTTGGCAACCCATGTAGTATGCCAGATTGGAAAGATAATCCGAGCTGACAGCAATTTTTCTACCTCTTGACGAATCAGAGGCTCTATCAGGGAGTTGACCGGTCTTTGCTTTTGCCGGAAGGGCTTAGCGTCTGGCTTCAGGGCAATGGTGTGAGTCATGATGGATGTGTCATACATCTTCAAATCTTCATATCCCCAGGCAATCACATCAATGTATTCTCGGAGGACCGCGATAATCTTCTCCTTTTCCTCAGGGGAACAAGAGGTACCTATGTGGATGATTTTCTCTTCACCGGGCTGGCCGATGTTAACTTTTTCAAACTTTTCTCCCTCAGGGGGGAGGATGATACCTTCTCACGGGCCCGAGGGTCCAAATCAAAGATTCATTCTAATGCAACCATCCCCTTAGGGATAGTGTTGGTGGGCAAGTCCATGATCCCATCGTCTTTGTCACCCTGTCTAGTGTCATCATGGTCTCATTCCTCCACTATCTGATCCTCGAAAACACCAACATTGGCCATAAAGGCCAAGATATGTTGATCGTCTTCGAAAACCTGAAAGTGAGTAACATTGTCTAGAATGGAGGGGGTGGGGACCATCTCAACTGAAAATCTCCGGAGTCGTGAGCCGGCCATCGGCTCAAGTGTGCTGGCAGAAATAGCTAGGGCATCCGGGACATAGTTCCGTCGCCGGGGAATAAGGTCAATGCCAAAGGCATCAAAATATTCAATGAGGCTCCAAGCCCAGTTGCGGTACGCGGCCAACCTTTTGTCATGATAGGTGTATTGACTCCAGACTTGTTTAACAACCAACTCTGAATCACCCAGAGCCCGGAGGTGGGTGATACCTTTCCTTAGTGCGAATAGGAGTCCAAGGACCAAGGCCTCGTACTCCGTGACATTGTTTGTACAGTTAAACTACAGCCTGTAGGATGCAAGGAAGGACTTCCCTCGTGGGTTGATTAATTCTACTCCAGCCCCACAGCCCTTCTTGGATCGGGACCCGTCGAATTTAAGGGTCCACAAGTCATTGTTTGTAATCTGGGGCTGGGGAGGGGGAGTTTTCTTTGGATTGATGCTGGGAGACTTGGGGATTTTCTCCCGGACTACTGGCTTGAAAGTGGAATTTATCCCCGGAGGCGTTTCGATTTTTGATTCCCGGGCAGATGGCACCAAAGGAGTGCATCCCGTAGAAGCCCTGGGTCCCGGGGAATCAGTTGCAAGTTCATTCCGGAGGATATCAAGCTGCTGGGTAGCGATTGACCGACATGGCTCACACTCGTTCTCTGAATGTTTTTGGTAATACAATCGGCACCAAGTTCCAGATAGGAGTGTGGCAAGGGTCGCAGTGGGGCCTTGAGAGCTGGCTTCAACTCTCACCTTTTCTTCAAAGTCCTGTGCTCTTTGCGACACTACGGGATCCTCTCCGGGGATGAAATCAAATGTCAGGATTTCAAGGGGTCGGTACACCCCCAGAGAAGACTCAGAGAAAAGGACTTCATTGACCCTCCCAACTTTGGTAAGGGCCTGTTTCATCCGGGGTTCACTTTTGACCCGGATCTGATTGGATTCTCCTTCCCACGGAAGCCACAAGTGGGTGAAGTCGGTCAAAAAGTATCCATTTAAGGACTTAGACCAATTCTGACTTAGTAACATCCCGTAAGTCTCTGGGATTTCCACCACTTGGATGTCGATAATGCTGGCTATCCTAGGGTCTTGGATAAGATGTATCTAGATGTTTTTCAGTTCCCCCACCATTTTCATAGCAGTCTTATCCAGTTGGATCACTGCGCCATTAGACGGGGTGGGGTGGAGTCTGAGCTTCTGAAAAATGGATAAGGGCATGATGTTACCCGAAGCTCCGGAATCTACTAGGCAGTTGTGTATATTTTTGCCGTAAATGTTCAGGCCTAGCAGGAAGGGAGGATCCTCATTATTTACCCGGAAGATAGCCGCATTAGCATCTTCAAATGAGACCGTCTTGGGAGGGCGGCTAACTGCCTCTGAGTTCCCTAAGAGCTTTAGAAGGGACTTCTTCTACTCAGGGCAATTTAACAAAACCTCCATCAAGGTCATGGAGGTGGTGGTCTACTCTAACGCCTTCGTGATATCAAACCTCCCTCCTGGGAATGGGTGACTTTCCTCTGCGAGGTCTTTCACTTGGTTAGGGCTAGGACCTTTTGGAAGGACGGGTCGATCAGTTGCATTACTCTAGGGAGGAAGAGTATCTTTGGTAGGAGGTACGGGCGTGTAAGCTGGTCCTTTACCCGCCTGGCTCTGGGTGTTGTATGGAGCCCATGGGTTGGTAAAGGCGTTGGCCTCAAAGGGCGGAATAGATTCATCAAAGAATCCCTGTAGTTTAGATTCTTCTTCATCTTCTCCGGAAGTACCGAAGAAGATGGTATCACAGGTGAAGGCACTATGGGTTTGCTCTTGGATAGGGGGCTCTGGGGGAGCGGTATCGTGCGATTGCTACCTGTCTAGCTGGGAGATCATTATGACTTTCTCCAAAGTGGCACAATTTACCTCATTGTGTGAACCTGTATCGTGCAGTCGACACCAATTAGTCATGGGCTGGAAGTTTGCGACTGGTGTAAAATGGGATGGTCCAGCACCATTTTGGTTGGTGTTTTGGTTTGGAGGTGGGCCTCCGGTGTTAGCGTTATTATTCCATTGTTGTTGGTTGGGCCTAGGCCCATTGTTGAAGTTTCTTCCCTTGGCATTGTTGTTTCGCTGGCTAGAGAAGATGTTTCCCCTCTAGGAATTTTAGTTTTGGGGCGCATAAGACCCAGCCTTCAGTTGACCCATGTCCATGGTTAGGGTGGACAGCATTCACTGGAGGGACTCAACCTCGGCGGTCAACTGAGTGTTAGCGTCACAATGGGACGGCTGTGGCTGTTGTTGGCTTCCGGGGAAGACAGCAGGATTAACTGGAGTCGAGGGCGGCAATCCTCCAGCCACGGACGACTGGAAGAAGGGCACTCTGGACGGCTGTGTTTGAGTCTATTATGTCTGCTGTGGCTGATTCCAAGGGAAGACTTCTGGACCCGGTGTTATCTGGGTCTGGGAGGGGTAAACATATCGCGCCTGTTGGTCTATCAAAGGTGGCGGGGGATTCACCGCCATCGAAGGGGCACCTATTGCCAGATTGGGATTGTAACCCCTGGCGTAAGCAGTTCTTTCGGGGATCATGTTGAAAGGTGTGTTCTGTCCAATCCCGCCCAGGGATTTATTGAGACCACGGGATAACTCTAAGGCCAGGTTGTAGACTTTTTCCAAAGTATCCCGGTCGCCCAGAGCGGTTTTTCTCCAGAGGAGAGTGGCAACGAAAGAGTCCATCGCATTAAGGTATGTCTATATGGTAACATCTGGCGATGGAACAAAAGGGCCTGTGCACCTCTTCAGGGCACGCTGGAACCTATGGTTGAATGCTGCAAGAGGTTCATTGAGTTCCTTTCTAATAGAGATGAACTGGCTATGGGACCAGGCTGGGTCCACATGCACGCGAAAGGAAGCCAAGAAGGTGTCCTCCATATCCTGCCAAGTATTGATGGAGTTGGCAGGAAGGTTTAGGTACCAGTTCAACTCACTTTGTCCCAAGGACAAGGGAAACATGTGGGTCACAACATCTTCATGCTGGATCTGGTGTCAATTCATGGCATCCTTGTATGCCTGTAAATGTTCCTTTGTGGTCCGTGAGCCTAAGTGCTCATATCGTGGACAAATATTTTCTGGGTGGGAGGGTAAATCATTGATTGTGCCCAGAAAAGTGCCCATTGGGGACCTAGTGTTTCCAAAATATGTAGCCATTGGGGGAACTATATGCTGGGTAGTTTGAGTACTGGTTCCCGGGACTGTCTGGGAAGTTTGAGTATTCGAAGATATGGTGGATCCCCAGACAATAGTGGCTGGTATGACTTTCGACATCCGCTTCTTTCGAGCAGGAGGCTCGAGTTCGACAAACCTTCCGGAGTTTGGGGCAGACCTAAGGACTCCTTCAAATTTAGCTAGGGAAAAGGACCCAATCCCACTAAAGGCTTGTCTCCTAAAACTACAACTCAGGGAACCCTCAGGAGGTGTAAAATCAGAATCTTGGGAGGGGGATGAGTTCATGCCCTCCTTCTAGAGCCAGTTTCTGTTGATGGGGTTTTGCTGACCGGGTCTGCCAACAGTCATAAGTTGTCACCGGGTTCCGGATTCTGGAGAAATCAGCCAACTCTGCCTGCAAAGGTTGTCCGGGAAAATAAATCCTCTGGGCCTTCAAGCACCTGGGTGTCAGGTCACGATGGTGCGAGGCTCGCTTGGGAGAGGTGACTATTTTCAAGGGGGATAGCTGGTTACTTCAACTCATTCTCCCGGAGATTCAGAATAGTAAGGGTTTCCTAGAGTACTCCACACTTAGCAAATAAAATGAAAAAAAGATCCTGCAGGGTTAGAAATGTTTATCTAACTATAGTAATGCTGAAAATTTTGGAACATCAACAACACTCTGAAAGACTATACTAAATACCGAAGAAATACACAACCATCAATTAGCATTTTATCAGTAGCGGAATAAATAGGTCGTTAACCTACTTGAACATATCAGAGCAAAGGACATTCAAAATATTAAAACATGAAATACCATTAACTCAGAAGTAGGGATGCTAACAACATCATTGCCATGAATCCTTCCTTCTTCATTAATATTCTTTCCAGCAAGCACTGGTGCGTGATACAATGGTGGCTCCAAGGGAGAATCTAACTATCAAGAACATAACAATGGAGCATTGAGCTCTGCAACTGAAACCAGAAAATTACTTTTTCTATTTCTTATAGACAACAAAATCATCAATTTTGCCGACCCTTGGAAATGGGCCGATTTGCCTATTTATACAACTCTTTCTAACCCTAACCCTATTTTACTGCTCTTTAATAAAATACAATATCTGGGGGCCGGTACTACCTGCGCCACCCTATAAAAGACCTGAAGATGGAATAGGTCTGCCATGTCATAAGAAGGCAAGAATATACATCAGAAGAATCGGCCTCAAGAAAAGAGTCGGAGAGAAGAAAGAAGAAATTTGGTCCCCTGGGGACTAAGGCTACATGCCTCATAAATGGGAAATGCAGTGCCCTATCTCCAATGTGCCAGGTGTACCTTTGAACGGTGCCTCGAAAAGATCATCCTGTCAGAAGCCAACTACTGAGCCAATGCCTCTTGATGAGTCCAGCTACCCTCTGACAGTCTTTATTAATAACCGCCTCTGAAAGTGACCGGTCGGCCTCGGGGACCGGGACACAGATCACTTTAAAGAATATAAAATTGTGGATCCAGAACTCTGGGATCCAGGGACTTACGTCCCCAAAAGAATAAAGAATGTTGAATGCTCAAATTTCCCCGGTTCCCAAAAAATTCTCACGGTTGTTTATTATTATTGAAGGCCTGAAGGATGCGGAAAATACCGTCTTCATCAATCTTCCTCAGGCTGGCCCTTCTGTGTCTGGCCACTTCAACTTGTTCCACCAAGTCTGGAACATTATTTTGGAACTCATCTGCCATCCTGGCGGCATCATGGCCCTTAAGCACTATTTTGGTTAGCTTTTCCATTCAGGCCCCATCCATCCCCTCCCGGGATTGATACCGGGATGCCATTCTTTCATCAAAATTCTCCAATACTGACTCCTCGGGGGTATAAGTATTTGTGCCGAGGGGATCAACCCCAGAAGCCTTTATTACAAATGACTTGTATAAATTAAAAGAATATTTTATTATGTTTATCTTTTCTTGTAAAGACTCTACCAGTTGCTTGGTTACCTCCAATGTGAGGTCCATTCTAGAGTGCTGAGCCTTTACGAAATCAAATGATTCCTCACCCAGAATTTTGGATTCAGAAATTATGTCTTCTCCCGGGGTGAGGAGCTTTTCAAAATCCACCTTCCACACCTGGTAATTCTCGACGTCACTCTCCCACTGCTCAATCAGTGCTTCCGCCTGTAAAATGATCTATCAGGCCGTATATAAATCTGGGAGAGTGGCCGCTAGGAAACGTTGGGTGTTTCCTATCTGTAGAGTGACCCAATCGTCTACAGTCTGAGCCTTCTTCTTCATTACACGCAGGGAGTCTATGTCGCTCTACGGTAATTCTTCTGATGTGGACGTCTGCGGAGGGGCGGCATTGAGAGGTCGGGCCAGCTCTGTAAGCAACCCCATGAGGTTTGCATTCTTCTCTTTTTCTTCCTTGAGCCTCTGGGCCTCTTTTTCATATCGGGCCTCCACTGCCCTTGCCGCTTCTTTTAGCAGGTCCACTTCGCCCTGCTTTCCTCTTTTGCCCAAGGATACCTCTACGATATTGTAATTTGCGAGATCTGTGGTCGCTTCATCGGCATCTGGGGGAGGCGTTGCCACTACTGCAACTGTTTCTCCACCCGGTCCAGTTTGGAGAGTATGAACTGTTAGGGCCTTCTTTGCTTTTGGCGGGGCCTGAGCCAAGGCCATCATTTCGGCCAGGGAGAGAGGGACTGTTGGAGCTGATTGGGCTTTCCTTTTTCTACTCTCTACCAACCATGGAGGTGGGAGGGGTGGCCTTCCTGCCAGAGTTTGTTCTTCGGATCCTCTCCCGGTGTCCGGTGGCGGCTGCTCCTTTTCAACAGGTATTTCCTCTGTTTCCCTCCCTACTGAAACTTCTTCAGTAGCAACATCTTCTTCAATTTCTATCTCCTCAACCTGGTCCATGATGTCAATTATTGTGTCTAGACCCTGATCGGCTTCTTCAGGAACCTCTTCATGCTGCTCTTCTTTTTCTTCGTCCATTGGTAGTAGGGGCGGTATCGGGCCAAGATTTATAGTTTGGGCCGCTGTGATAACCCGCCTGAATGTTACCCCCGGGAGTGGCCTTAGGAATGAGGCGGCTAGGGTTACGGTTGGTCCTGAAGTTCCAGGTCTGGGTTCCCCAGCGGATGCCTTTGGTTCACTTGGTGGCTGTTGGCCCACTCCCAGACATTCTGTTTCTGAGGCCCCGAAAATAATCTCCAGTTTCGGCCTCTTTTCTTCTGTTCGCTGCTCTTCTTGTCTCGCAGCCTCTTCCTCCTGGTCTTTTGGGTCCACAACCTCTTGTTCTTGCTCCGGGACTTTTTTCCCCGCTTGTGTATCGCCCCCTTGTAGATTTCCAAACTCATCGGCTGCGAACATGTCAAACTCCTCTTCTGGAGGGGGACTGGCTGGGATACCTGCCTGTTCTGTTTCCTTCTCCGGTTCTGGGGAACTAGAAGAAAGGATCTCTACTTCTTTTGGGAGGGAAGCCCTGGGCACCAGTTCTGCCTTGGGCTATTTTATGTGCTTCCTCTTCCTCCAGGTGATCAAAGGTGGCCCCGCATCTACTATTGCTGCTGCCTCCAGAGGATCCACCCCCGTCGCCTTCGCCATTAAGGCTGCCAGCGATGGGGAGGAAGGAGGACGAATTGGTCCGACCATCAGTGGGGGAGTGGCAAGCCTTGTGATCAATTTCTCCCTCATTTGTTGAGAGGCCACTACAAATTGCCTAATCTATTCTTGGATGGGGACTTGCTACGCGGGGGGAGTTGTCTCTATCCCCTTTCCTTTATCCATGCCTTGTGCAGAAGTCTTGGCCCCCGGAGTCAACCTTGGTACTGGTGGTGGTGCTTTTGTTACCGGTCAGGAGGCTAGGCGCACACTCTCGGGGCATGCCTTCTTAAAATAGGCATGACTTCTCTCGAGCACCTCCCGAGTGAAGTCCTCAATTGTGTGGTCCTCCTGGACACCCCAATTCATTGGCGCCAGGGGCATTTTGTCTATCCCCTTCTCTTTGTACTAGGGATCTATGGTGGGGGCGTCATCTGAAAAGCCCGCCGGGAACCTCCAGAGCTTTAGCTCCTGCATCATTCCAGTCATCATTCTATCGTAATGCCAGCTACACACATCCATATCATCATGGTGATCTGCCCAGAAGTCTTCTATGTGTGTGTGGTGGGGGTCCGCAGCCCGGGGCAGTGCCGTTGCAATTCTGCCATGCGGATCAAAATTTTTCCGTGCCAGATAAAATTCCTGCAAGTTATAATATTGAAGCTCATTATCTGCCTCACTTGCGGTGGCCAGATTGCAGGTGTATTTCCCACAGGAGATTGGGAATGAAACTTTTGGGACCTTCTTGTGGGCTAGGAGGGTATGCAGCTCCATCATCTGCCGGCAATATTCCAGCAGCACGATCTTGTCCCCATAATGCTTGGGCAACAAGTAGGGTTTCCCGGAGAAGCCGGTAACCCTAATGTAAGTGTGCTGTTGGAACTGGATGTAGTAGTGCCCATAACTACTAACCAATTTCATCACCTCAGTAGACAGGCGGTATCCGGCATCCCGAGTGGGTGTGAGCAAATGATAGTAAACAAAGGAGTCATTTACCCGACAGTAACTGGGGAAGCTGGCTTCCCATTGAATCTGTGGGAAATGATCCCACGGTGCTTTCTATCCCCGGCCAAGTCTGAGAACGCCATCTATAAGTAGGCCATTGGAGTGGGGCCTTTGTTGGGCCAAAGCCTAGAAAACATAAGAAGTCATGTAGAACTTCTTATGTTTGTTCAGCTGTTGGAACTGGGAGTCGACATGATTGGAGATAATGGTCGCCCAGTCAAAAAACTCTCCCTTAGTGGAGATGCCCAGGAGGAAATAGTACATCCACTTTGCAAATTCCTGGGCGGAGGGCTGCCCAAATACCTGGGCCAATGCTATCATCTCCATTTGGATGCTTTCCTTAAATTCGGAGTGGGGGATATCTATCTTCATTCTTTTTGGATCCCTCTTCGGGACCTTCAGCCAGTGAGTGTTCATGTACACCCAGGCGGCATCCTCCAATTGGTTGAATTGTTTCAAGGCATCGGTCCTCGTGACCACCGAGGATATCTCAAATTGCGAGATTCCCAGGCCTGCTTGAAAAGTAACTGGGTTAAGGGACACTAGTGGAGTGGGGAATCCTGATGGTTCTACTGGTGCTAACATGATAGCCCAGACAGAAGAGTTATAGTGGGCTACCAGAGTAAGAACAAGCTCTGGGGACTACACAGAGCATGGGAAGCAAGCTGCCTGAAGAATTCTGGAACCTCCAACGTTGGTCACAATTGTATCGCCAGCCTGTTGCTGTATATGCATTATCTTTACTAGAGCCTGCATTTTTGCCCAAGTTTCGACACCGGGGTCGGTCATAAATTTCACCTGAGACTCAATCTTTGAGCCCACAATCTCCTCACCCTGCATATACTTCATGGTGAGGGGGAGCTTTGCCAGGGCCTTCTCTATCTTATACTTTGCCGCTGCCCTAGTCTCAGTTGTGGATGGCAACTCCAGACTTCCGGGAGGAGATGAGGCGGATGCTTCAGACATGGTTGTAAAGTGAAGTCCAGACCTGCGAGACAAAGCGACCGTCAGAATATATTTATCAAAATAAATCAGTAACTCCGGGGTCTGGAGTTCTTACCACCGCGCCGTTTTTTTTTCTTGAAAAGTTAGTTTTTTGCATAAGTATCCGAAAAGCAAAACATAAACTAGCATTTTCATTATATCTCTGGGTCTGGGAAATTCTGTCACACTTGACGAATACATGGGATGAATGACGGAAAGGGACCCAAAGCCTAGAGAAGTGACCGTTAGTAAAGAGGAATGTGGAAGCAGGTCCATGTGGACGCCACGTGCGCTAGCATTGAATGGATGGGATGGCACTGGCGGCAGAGTCGACTGTTTGAATGCGCGAAAAGGGAAAGCCACTTGGCCAGAAGTAATTGCGCACATGGGAAATAAATGAGGCTCTGACAGCCTTGATGGAGGAGAGAGAAAACCACTTGTTTGAAACCAGCCAAGAGCCGAGCTTCAAATAGGTGGTTTTCTTCCTTGAAGCAAACTTGAAGCGAAAAACCAACAGTAAGGGTGACTCGACCAGCTCGTCGAGCCACCCGAAAGGATATACAGAGAGCCAAAGGGTATATACATGGAAAGGAGGGATATATACAAGGGTTACCTACAAAATATACATATATACATGAATATACACATGGGCAACTCCCGCGAAAAAAAAACCAGACAAAGCTGAAACAAGAATATACAGCTATTTACATTATATACATGCTATCTACAGGCTATTCACAAAATATTTACAAACTACCTACACCTGCACAGAAGGTGGACAACCTTCTGGCAGAGCTGAGCCACCAGCAAGTGGCGAAACCAGAAGACCAAAGGAAATGACACAGAGAAACAAATAAGATGAAAACAAAAACAAGCCAACCGAAAGAAAAACCAGAAAATGAAAGCAAAGCGAAGAGGAGGGAAGCAGAGGAACCAACCTGAAAACGCAGAAGGTGGAGGAAGGGAAGATTACCAGGAGAACTCTGCAACAAATTCTAATCGTCAAGCTATCAAGATCACCACCAGGAAGCACTAGCGTACATCTAAGAATAGTAGAAGGTGTTAAGCTTTGATTATCACAAATCTCTCTGTAACTGTTCTGCTAATTGCTTTGAAAATCGCTCTATTTCTCTCTAAGTGCTTCAAATATTTTAATCACGGTAAATGTGAAAATGACAGGCGAGTCTATTTATACCCACGGTAAAAAAAGAAAGTAATCCTCCATACTCCAGAGATTTTGGGTTAGGAAAAACATCCGGACTCAGGGCCCGAGGATTCCTTACGATGATATTCCTAAGACTTAGGAACATCATCACAAACAATCCCGGAGTCCAGCATCTGACTTCCAACCAAAAGGCAACCTCCGGGATCCGGGATCCCAAAGGGGAAAAACAAACCAAGGACCGAGACACTCCAGGGAAGAAAACCCCGGAGAAAGAAGACAAGAAGGAAAAGAAAGACAAGGCAAGGCCGCAACAAAAAGCAAAGCAAAAAAAACAAAAAAAAAGAAAGGGGGGGACCCAACATTTTGCACACAAAATGTAGGGACGGGGATGCAGGGCATAAAAATCCCCTTGCGAGGTCCTGGGGCCATCAATTTTCTATTAGTCAGAGTATTTTTTCCCTAATTAGGTTAAGTCAAAAATACTTGTGAAAAGGGCTTAGAGTTTGAGATTCATTATATGAGGGATTTTGTAGCTTCCTATGGCAGTATTGAGTTGTAGGTTTCAGATTGTAATCACTTGATAATAATAAATACATTGGACACACTGTTGATGGACGTATCCAAGGGATTGGGTGAACCACATTAAATTTCTCTATCATTGTGTTCTCTTTTGTGTGTTTATATTTGCATTTTTCTGCTTATTATTCTAACAAGTGGTATTAGAGAAAGGTTTTTTTGTTTGTTCTTTCATCTATTCTGTAAAGAAGGTCTCACGAGTTAGTGGGAGAGTCTCTCGGTTAAGTGGGAGAAATGGCAGGTGAGGGTAGGCTGAAGGTTGATAATTTTAATGGGCAGAACTTCCAGTTATGGAAGATGCAAATGGAGGACTATCTCTATCAGAAGGATCTATGGCAGCCATTAGAGGGAGTAGCCAAGAAAGAGGCAACAATGTCTCAAGAAGATTGGGATATTTTGGATAGGAAGGCACTGGGGAGTATTCATTTATGCCTGGCACAATCAGTGGCATTCAATATTTGTAGAGCAGTGACAGCTAAAGGTCTGATGGAAACCCTAGCGAAGTTGTATGAAAAGCCTTCAGCTTCAAACAAGGTATTTCTTATGAAGCCTTTATTTAATATGAAAATGGTAGAAGGTGGATCATTCACTGATCATTTGAATGAGATTAATAAAGTTACAAGTCAGTTAACTTCAGTTAAAATTACCTTTGATGAAGAGGTTAGGGCTCTCTTGATTTTGTGCTCTTTGCCAAAAAGTTGGAATGGCTTGGTAATGGTTGTTAGTAATTCTGTTACTGGTTCTAATACCCTAAAGTTTGATGATGTTTTTGGTGTTATATTGAGTGAGTAAATTCATAGGAAAAGGCTAGGGGCATCCACATCGGGTAGTGTATTGAACGCATAAAGTAGAGGTAGAACAAGAGATAGAGGAAACAACTCTGGAAATCATGGAAAACCAAGAGGGAAGTCAAAGGGAAAGAGGTCTCAGTCAAGAGGACCTAGCGACTACTAGTACTATGGAAAACTAGGACATAAGAAGAAAGATTGTTGGTCTCAAAAGAAAGATCAACGAGACAAACACGATGGAAACAAGGAGGAAAATGTGGTAAGTAACAAATCCGAAGAGGGTGCTTTGCTCTTGTCTTTAGAAAATGTTGATGATTCATGGGTGTTAGATTCAGGGGCTTCATTTCATGCTACACCTCATAGAGGTTATTTTGTTGATTATGTCCAAGGGGATTTTGGGCTATTTTATTTGGGAGATAATGAACCCTGTCAAATTGTTTTAAAAGGGAGAATCAAGATTAAGTTACACAATGGGAATCATTGGCTACTACAAGAGGTAAGACATGTTCCAAGGTTGAGTAGGAATTTAATTTCAGCAGGGCAACTCGCTGATGAGGGTTGCACAGTTACTTTTAATGATAAAAACTGGAAGGTTTCAAAAGGTTTCTTAGTAGTAGAAAAAGATGTGAAAGTAGGCACCTTATATATTTGTATAGGTCATATTGTTCCGTCTACTTTAGTTGTTTCAAAGAAAAATGAAAGTTCAGGAATAGTTGCTGCAGTTGAGCAGGTAGAACAAGAGATAGTAGCTGGAGATTCTAAAATAGCATTGTGGCACAATAGACTTGGGCACATGAGTGAAAAAAGGTATGAAATTACTTCATTCAAAGAAAGTTCTACCAGGTCTAAAATGTGTTAATATGGATTTCTGTGAAAGTTGTGTGTATGGAAAACAAAAGAGAGTTAGTTTTGTAAAGAGTGGGAAGGAAAAGAAAGATGAAAAATTAGAGCTTGTGCATACAGATGTATGGGGTCTAGCTCAGGTATATTCCCTTGGTGGCTCTTAGTATTATGTTACATTCATTGATGACACAACTAGGAAAGTATGGATATATTTCATTAGACAGAAATCTGATGTATTTGAAACTTTTAAGAAATGGAAAAGTTTGGTTGAAAATAAGACTGGAAAAAGATTAAAATGTCTCAGATTTGATAATGGTGGTGAGTATTGCAACAAATAATTTTAATATTATTGTGCCTCTACTAGTATTCGTTGACAAAAAATAGTTCCAAGGACTCCACAGGAAAATAGAGTGGTTGAACGCATGAACAGGGAAATAATGGAACATGCTAGGAGCATTAGGTTGCATGCTGGGCTCCCCCTAAACATGTGGGAAGAGGCTGTAAATAATATTTTATATTTGATAAATAGAGGTCCCTCTACTCCCTTTGGTTATGGTATCCTAGAGGAAGCATGGATGGGTAAGAAGGTGATTTATTCTTTTCTGAGAACCTTCGGTTGTGAAGCTTTTGCACATATAGATTCTAAAAATAGAACCAAGTTGGAAGCTAAATCTAAGAAATGTATATTTGTTGGATATGACATTGATGAATTTGGTTATAGGCT
The DNA here is from genome assembly GCA_018584345.1 of Thuja plicata. Taxonomy (NCBI): domain Eukaryota; kingdom Viridiplantae; phylum Streptophyta; class Pinopsida; order Cupressales; family Cupressaceae; genus Thuja; species Thuja plicata. The sequence continues at coordinate 1,019,723 of MU224523.1, read as the reverse complement.
TTGGGATTTTGAAAATCATAAAATTGTAAGAAATAGGGATGTCATATTCAATGAGAAAGTGTTGTACAAAGATCTATTGCAGTAGCATGAGAAGAAAGGAAATGATTATGTAGTGCTGGATGATATTCCAAATGATAATGTTCTATAAATTCCTTATGCTCTGCAACTATAGCAAGAACAAATACCACACACCCCAGTGAATGTTAGATGGTCAACAAGGCTAAGTAGACCTCCAGATAGATTGTCACCTTCTTTGTATTCTATATTATTAACTGATGTTGGTGAACCTAAATGTAAGTTGCTGAAAAATTAGACTTGGGATTTATGTAAGTTGTTGGTTGTATTTCATGTTTTTGCTGTTTTGCCCTGTTCCTTGCCTTCCTCTCTGAAAGTTTGCAGGTTTTCATGCCTTTTCCTTGTCAAAATCTTGTTATAACCCTGCAAAAACCCTAAGGCATAATGTTAAACGATGCAT
>MU224523.1:969627-1017729 GCA_018584345.1 Thuja plicata | reverse complement strand
AAATTTGTAGAGATAGGAAGAACAGAAAATTAACTCTATCTCAGGTTGATTATGTTGAAAAGGTGTTGCAGAGATTCTACATGAAGGATGCCAAAGTTGTCACTACACCTTTGCCTGGTCATTTGAAGTTGACTAAAGAAATGTGTCCAAAGACATGAGAAGAAGAGGCAAAAATGTCTAGGATACCTTATGCTTTAGTTGTAGGGAGCTTAATGTATGCTATGGTATGTACTAGGCTAGATATTGCACATGCAGTGGGAGTCATTAGCCAGTATATGAGTCACCCTAGGATTGAGCATTGGAATGCAGTCAAATGGATTCTCAGATATTTGAGAGGTACATCCAATAAGTGTTTACACTTTGGGGGCTCTTCTACTACTGTTCATGGCTATGTTGACTCAGATTTGGCAAGAGATATAGATACCAGACGGAGTACTACAAGTTATGTATTTACTATTGGTGGGACAGCAGTGATTTGGATTTCTTGATTACAAAAGGTGAATGTGTTATCCACTACAGAGGCAGAGTATGTTGCTGCTACAGAGGAAGCCAAGGAGATGATATGGATTCAATTCTTCATGGAAGAATTGGGACATCCACAGGTAGATAATTATTTGTATTCATATAGTTAGAGTGCCATTCATCTTGTAAAGAATTCTACTTTGCACTAAAAAACAAAGCACATACAATAGCGATATCATTTCATTCAGTCAGTTTTGGATGATGGATAGTTAAACTTGGAGAAGATACATATAGATGATAATCTAGCAGAAATGTTTACAAAGGCAGTGATAAGGGAGAAGATGAATTCCTCTTCAGCTTTGGTTGGTCTTCTAAACCGAACATAATATAAGAACAACAGAGTCCAGGGTGGTTTCTTTATTCTAGTGGGAGCTACAGGTTTGGTCGATCAGTCTCCAAGTGGGAGGATATTGTTGTGGAGTCTAATCAATCTCCAAGTGGGAGACTATTATGTATGTGGAGCCTAATCAGACTCAGGTTCTTTTGATTTGGTTTCCCCCCAAACTTATCTACAGGGGATTGGGGGTAGCGCCCCCAAGCTCAGATTCAAGGGGTAAAGACCCTTGCAGGGTCCTAGGGCCATCAATTTTCTATTAGTCGTAGTATTTTTTCCCTAATTAGGTTAAGTCAAAAATACTTGTGAAAAGGGCTTCGAGTTTGAGATTCATTGTATGAGGGATTTTGTAGCTTCCTGTGGTGGTATTGAGTTGCAGGTTTCAGATTGTAATCACTACATAATAATAAAGACATTGGACTCACTGTTGGTGGTCATAGCCTAGGGATTGGGTGAACCACATTAAATTTATGTGTCATTGTCTTCTCTTCTATGTGTTAATATTTTCATTTTTCTGCTTATTATTCTAACATTCAAAGTTTCAATTCTCAATGTTGAAGTCTGGACTGAATTATCATTTAAATTTGAACCCTCATAACTCATCTTTTCTTTTCCCTTAGTTGATGTAGTTGAGTTAGTTTGAATAGGGTTAGAAGTCGATGTAACATTTGATGTTGGTTTTGGACTTTCCTCCTTGGCTTCTTCCATGGTAATATTAGGGATGACACCTTCCCTATTATGAGGAAAATATAATTCATGACTTGGATTTAAAGCATTGAAATATTGGAAAGGGTTTGAATCTCCTCCAATCATGATCTCTTCCCCCATGTATGGAAATTTTATGCATTGGTGACATTTAGAAGGTACCACTTGCATTTCATGTATCCATGGCTTTCCTAGTAAGATATTGTAGGTCAATTTCATATCAAGGACCTGACATATGGTATCCTTTTTGATAGGTCCCACTTGAATTGGTATAATGATCATACCCTTTGAAGATCTCTCCTCCTCATCATAAGCCTTAATGATGATTTTATTTTTAGGGTCAATGGAAGACTCGGTTAACCCTAATGACTTGACAAGGTTTAAAGTACAAGTATTAAGACCAGCTCCCCCATCTATGAGAACCCTCTTGACCCTATGTTTTTGGATTAATACCTCTATATGCAAGCCTAATTTTTGAGGATGTGTGATAGACATATCATCTTGCTCTGAAAATGAAAGACAATGAGGGGCTATGAGATGTCCTACCATGTTCTAAAATTTATCTTCCTCCAAATTTATAGGAACAATGGTCTCAACCAAGGCTTTTTCCAACATCTCCTTGTGATTAGGAGATAATTTCAACAACTCTAAAATGGATATTTTTGTTGGAGTCTTATGTAATTGATCTGCCAAACTATAAGGCTTTGTTGTAGCTGGTGTTTGTTTAGCCAGAATAGTTGGTGTTTTAGGGCCAATAATAATAGGAGTACCCCCTTGTAGGGTAACCTTTGAGGCTTGCCCCCTTGTGATGGCATTAGCAGATTCTTGAATAGGTTGATCTTTGATCACAACAACATTTATAGTATTGTCATAAGTATGAGCAAAGTTAACATTGTTATTGCCTCTTGCATTATTCGCACTGTTTCCTCCATTGTTTGAGTTGGAAGATTCTCCTTTTTCATGTTTATAGAAAGGAGTCTTAAAGCTCATGTGATCTTCATTAGTTTCAGGGTCATCCAATTTTATCACACCATTGTCTATGAGATCTTGTACCACATGTCTGAGACACATGCAATCATTGGTCTTATGTCCCCTATTTTGATGACAATCACAATGGTTATTCTCACTCCACCAATTTGGCTTAATTTGAGGTTCATATGGTTGAGTCCTTGGTAGGTCAATAAATTTATTTGCAATAAGTGTCCTTAATTCAGTCTCCAAAGGTTCACCCAAAGTTGTAAGCAGTCCAATATTGTTTGTACGCAATTTTGAATTGTTGGTACGTAGCTCTTTGCTAATCAAAGTTGAAATTGTCAATTTTTTTGTTATTTTCTGGATTTAAAATTTTCAAGGCTTTGATCAGATTTGTCAAAAAAAATCTTGCATGAAAATAGAATACAAGCTCAACACACACATCAAAATTGTACCATATCCCTAAAACAACACTAAAAGTGTATGTTCTCGAATGTTTTTTATGGGCATGCACAAGAATTTCTTCCAAACAATCTACGTTAGAGTCAGACAAATTTGGCTTTCAACAATGGTTCTAAAAAGGTAGGTTTGCTAATTTATCAAGGTTTTAAATCACCTTCATTCTAAATCTTGCCAAGATCCTTTACCCCCTTGTGGGATTCCCACACACACGAAAGTATAATTTTTCACAATCCGGAAGGACTACTCGAGGAAGTGATGATGGCTTGCACAAGGTTTAGTCACTTTTTGATTAAGGTAAAGTTCATTTATTTATAGTGGGTCGGATGACATCATGGAAAAAGTGAATATCTCCCACTTTGGGTCGTTCCCTCACACTGTCCTCGTAAGGCAAATCTCTGGAGGTAGGCCCTTTAAAGCTCTAATCTATGTAGCATGTATATGAAAAGCGAGAATTGGACTTAGTCCAACAAGTTTGGGAATCTGATTCACTCAAAGAGTGAAGAGCATATCCCTATTGTCTTCCTTTGTTCTAAACACCTCAAGCAATATTTGTTCATTTTCAACCTTTTGACAAGGAGGTTCTTAAAATTGAGATGTGTGGTTCAATTCTTTATCCTTTTCTTTGCACTAAATCAAATTTGCATGTTTGGCTTTTTTATTCACTTCAAAAAGTGAAGAGCATATGCCTAATGCTTTTTCAATTTAGACAATTAGAAGGATTTTCCTAATTATACTAGATTTAAACGAAATGCCACAATTTAATCAATGCAAGCTTGATAAGATAAATACCTCATTTTTTAAGCTAGCAAAGGATAGGCGCATATTTGATTGATTTGTGCTTTATTTCAACTCACCTAGTGGCGATCATTCACACTCCACCTCCTTCAACAAGTTAGTCAACACAACAAACAAAAAGTTAGGAAAAACTTGGAAATCTCAAAATATAAAACACTCCTAAGCCCTCTTAATCAAATTTGGTCAAATCAAAGCTTGAAGAACTTAGAATGAAAATCTATTCAAAGAGTAGGAAATTTTTCTTTATAAGAAAAAAACACTTTAATATAATGATCATAAAGGTGTTCTTCTTTGAATAAGCTCTCTAAACGATTAGATGCATGTATTTTCTTATCATGTTTAGCCTTAATCCTTACCTTTTTGCTAGGCCTTATGACTCGCTTCTCTAGTTTCTGCACATTCGGGTGATTTTTCATCTGTAGCAATGAAAAACACAGAGAGTAAAAATAGTGAACAAATCATCATAAATTTGATTTGAAGCAAAAATATCTACATGACATTTAATAGCTAATACACAGCATTTAACTGTTACTACACGTAAATGAAAACTTTGAAAGTGGCTTTAAAATATTAAAAGGTGGCTCATAAAAATCCACAGGCGGTCAAATAAAAGCCACAGGTGGCTCTTGGAAGTTCACAAGCGGTCTTTTATGTCTGACAAGCGGCCCACTTTATCTCACAAGTGGCACAGTTTATCTCATAGGAGGCCCACTTTATCTCATAGGGAGCTTAGGAAAGAAACACGGAGATGAAATAAACTCCATATGCAGTGCTTTACTATTTATAGGCGGCTCTGAATACTTCATAGGCGGATCTTCTCCTGTCTTCCTATAAAATAACACAAAAAGGATGCAAAACACACAAAATATTAAGATTAAAACATTTAGAAATGAGGCTTAAATTCCCACGGTGGGCGCCATTTGTGTGTGTGAGATTACACCTTCATGAAATTAGGATTAGTAACAACTCTATGGAAAGAAAATGCTATTTAATCTAAGAACTAAAGTTAAACCCATGACATCTCATGGTTCTCTATCTAAGATTTTTTAAGAGAGCTCTCAGTGTTAATCTCTCTCAAGGACAATCCCAGAATGAGAAGAAAATGATAAACATGCTCTAATCTAGCTCAAATGTTCCAAGATATGCTATGAAATCAACAAATGCTTCTAAAAATAATACTCTAAATGTTATGCAAATGCTGAAATACTATCAAAAGATCTTAAATGCTCTCCAAATGCCTATAATAAGGATTATTTGCTCTTGAAATTCTTGGATCCCAAACACAAAGAAAATGGCTTGTATTTATAGCAATTTCCCAAGGGTAGGGGGTAAAGTGAGTTGATCATGATCAAGCTTTGGTTGAGTAAAAAGCTTTGAGGTGTTTTCAAATGGAGGGAAAATTGGTTGCTTGTCCTAAAATAAATTAGGAATTATATAATTCAATCATTTAATTAATTTATCCATGTAAGGGTGAATGGGTTGGATTTGATTTTTTTGATTTAAACTATACAATTAATTGATTAAAATCAATTGCATAATTTGATTAATCCCTTTTAGGCTTGAATTTAATTATTTGATTTCATGATTATTTATTCCTTTGATTTAATTTGATTTTTGTCCACTTTTCTTGATAAATGTCCATTTGATTTTATTTTGATCCATTTTAATGCGTTTGATGAGATTTGAGGCAATTTGCTGAGATTTTCAAATTTGATGTTTAAGATACACCTAGTCAATTTTAGGTGTCTATAGCTATATCTGGTCTAGTATGAACAACATGTTAGTAATAAATGAGAGGGGGGTGAATCAGTGGCCTCAAAAATATTCCAATTAATCAACCCTAAAACTTAGTACCATAATATTAAGCCTCTAGTTATCTTCAGTCCTATAAGATGAATGCCTTCAAATACATTTATCAAATTACTACTGCTCAGAATTCTTTGTTAAACCTTATTCTGTATGTTTACCAAATAATAGTCTGTTAATTTATTGAAAGACAATAAATTATCTAGAGTATACCGATCAATCCAGTTAAGCTATGTGTAATGCAAAACAATAAAGTAATGACTCATAAACACATTGACACATGAATTTTTAACGTGGAAACCTTGTTAAGGGAAAAACCACTTGGGACCAGTAACCCAAAATTTTTACTCTTCTAAAGTGATCTCGGTGAAGAGACAACCATGTTAAAGGTTACAAACACACTGTTAGGTGTTACCTTGTTAGAGGATTTAAAATTTTAGTCTGTCACTTGATATCGGGCATCTTTATGCTACCTTCCTTGATCAAACACTCACTTGTCCTATCAATAGGTATCTGGCATCTCATGCTATCTTCATGATCAAACTTTTTGATACTCATGTATATGTATCTCAATATACAAATGATCTTTAAATCCTGCTTGGTTAAGAGACTTTATGAATCAATGGTTAAACTAAAATAGTATGATCTGTTCATATATACAACTTATACTTGCAGATTTTCAAATCTATTGTAGTCTCATAAAACTAATCTGATCAATATATCCCTTTTAATACCTTTGCTCCACTTTAGTTCTGCTTAGTGATGTTGTGCTCTATTTCTCTGTGTCCATAAAAAACTTTAGCTCTTTCCTCAGCTTGATTGATCAGGACTGTATGAAGTTTCTCTTCATCAATTTCTCTTTAGCATCTTCTTTTTCATTCATTCACCCACACTTCGTAATGAATTAAGTTTTCTCTTAAATAGACATGATATCACCATTGTTAGGTTCTTAATTTTCTTGATCTTGGCATGATCCGCAATCTTAGACAATTAGATTTAAATAAAAACTCTTGTTTTATCTCACAGAGATATTCTTGCCAACTGGAAAAATAGTTTTAAATCCTTTACTTATCTCTGGCTTTATCTTGTCGATGAAAACAATGAAAACTACCTGTTAAGTCCATATTTAGCTATGCCAGCTAGATAGATATTTTGTCATTTCTAAACTCAAGTTAATTTTGGTGTTTTCACTCTTTGATAGCTTTAGTCAACACTCCAGTTCTCCTCGGGCTTCTCCATCGGTTTACAATATGATTCTAGCCATTGGTTATGTTTGTGATTTTTCTTGTCGGTAATGCTCATCGGTGTTCTTTCTCAGGAATCACTTTGACTTGAATTTTGGTGATCTCTACTCGTTGGGTTCCACTAGTCGTCGGTGTTTGAAGTCACATAGTGAATGCTTGTCTTTTATGAATTACTAAAAGCATAATTTTTATCTCTTTGATTCTCTAAACTCTTTGACACTTTGATTATAACCGATTAGATTATATCAAGTTGACATCAATGATAATACAATCCATTAACTGATTTAATGTCTTGCATTATCTTTCTACATTTCGGGGATCAACTTAATATCTTCAAATATTCAATTAGTTACATGTCATAAATCTCTTCCTTTGGCATTGATGGAAACATACTACATTATCATACTATACTATCACTAATACAATATGAAATATAATAATTTCATCAAGCTTTCCTAATGTAACTTATTACAAATGTCTGGCTTTTGGTAAGCTCAAAAATAGCTAGATTTGTTTCTTGCAGAATGGTTATCTTCAATCTTCAATCGCTTCATTGGATAATGTAGCATCTAATGTCTATGTTCTTATATGTGCTCTTCCTTAATTGTTCCTCTTCTTGATAATCCCTTTTTCCTTTGACTATAATTTCTCTCTTTGTATGAACTCTCTCCCTTAGATGGATATTTCATATGTAATAAAATCTCTCCCTTAGAATATTGATTAACTCTTCCTTTTGATTCTTAGGAACTTCACTTCATGGATAATGATATAATATTTTCTGATCAATGAGATAATCTCTCCCGAATCTCTCCCTGTTGATAATGAAATAATCTCTCCTTGTTGATCCTTTTAATGTCTCCCTGTTGATCCCTTTGATAATGAGATAATATCTCCCTTTGACAAAAATGCCAAACAAAAATATCTATATCATGTTCTATCCCTTTATATAATATACTCCTTGAATTTCCCTATCCATCAGCAATACAATGTCTCAGGTATTCGGTGCATACTTGTACCTTGTTGCGTATAGATGTATTTGTTGTTGTTCATATCAATGTCTGCATCAACTTGAATAATATTTAGATTGTATGTAGGTTGATGCATCCTCCTAATCAGCTTACTGACCGATAGACAAGGGTTGGACCCATAGTCTTTGTCTCGGGTACTCAAATGTATCCTTTGGTAATGGCTTGGTGAATATATCAGCTAATTGTTCCTTTGATTGAACATATTCCAATATCACCTCTTTTGCTTGCACTTGTTCTTTGAGATAGTGATAATTTATAGCAATATGCTTAGTCTTAGCATGGATGATTAGATTCTTAGAAATGTTAATTGCACTGGTGTTGTCACAATATATAATTACTGGTTTAAGGATCTTCATATTCATACCTTCCAGTATTTGTTTGATCCATGCAATATTTGAGAAATTTGCAGTAGCAACCACATACTCTTCTTCTATAGTAGACTAAGAGATGCATCCTTTCTTCTTGCTGATCAATGTGACAAGCTTGTCACCCATGAAGAATTCTCCTCCAGTTGTGCTCTTCCGGTCATCAATGTTTCCAACCCAATCAACATCTGTATAGACTTGTAGCTCAAATTTTCCTTCTCTTTTATACCATAAGCCATAGTTCTCGGCGTTCTTCATATATCTCAGAATTCTCTTGACAGTAGTCATATGTGATTCTTTGGGATTAGCAGAGAATATTGCAACTATTCCCACTACATGTGCTATATCTAGTCTACTGTGAACAACATACATTAGTTTTACAATCATTGATCAATACAAGGTTTGGTTTACCTCATTATATTTGTCTTCTATTGTCAGCTTACATCCTGTAGCCATAGGTGGTCCAACTAGTTTGGAATCTTCCATCTTGAATATCTTTAGCACTTCATTGATGTATTTGGACTGAGTGATATATATGCCTGCATCTTGTTGAAGAATTTGTAGACCAAGAAATAATTTGATCTCCCCAAACATAGCCATTTAAAATTCCTTTCTCATTTCATTAGCAAAGGATTTTCATAACAATTCATTTCCTCGAAAAATGATATCATCAATAAAATTTCAGCAATCATAATATTACCATCAGTATCTTCTTTTAAGTATAGATTGCTATTTTCACTTGTTCTAACAAATTTTATGCTAATGAGATAGGAGTGAAGCCTTTCATACAAAGATCTAGGTGCTTGTTTCAATCCATACAAGGCTTTATGTAGTCTACATACCATGTTTCTCTTGTCTGGATCAACAAACCCTTCTGGTTGTTCAATGTATACCTCTTCTTCCAATATTCCATTTAGGTTGCAGATTTGACATCCATCTAGTATACCTTGAATCCTTTAAAGGAAGCATAAGAAAGTAATATTCTAATTCCTTCTAGTCTATAAATGCATGCAAAGGTTTCTCCATAATCAATACCTTCTTCTTGTGCATATCCCTTGCATACTAACCTTGCTTTTTTTCTTGTGACTTCTTCATTTTCATTCAACTTGTTTCTGAATATCCATTTGGTAATGATGAAATTTTTGTCATATGGTCTCGGTACTAGTGTCCATGTATTATTCTTCTCAATCTATTCTATTTATTCATTCATATCACTGACCCACTCTTCATTATCAAGTGCAGAATTAACATATTTAGGCTCAAAATTACAAAGTAAACATCTACTGTTCAGTGACTTACTTCTTGTTCTCATTCCAGCCTTCTTGTCTCCTATGATTTGATTTTGTGGATGATGTCTTTTGACATACCTGGAAAGTTTTGGTTCAGCCCTTTGTTCATCATTCTGATCATCTTCTTGACCTTCATTCTAATCTCCATTGTTCGGAACATCATCTTGAGGATTTTCCTAATTTTTGGTAATTGCAGCCTGATGCTTGGGTCCAATGTTCTATTTCTTGGGAGAGATACATTGTTGCTTGGGTAGAGTGTTAGGTTCTATATAAACAAACCTTTTGTAGTCCTCTAGTTCTCTTCTACTTTCCTTATCATTCTTTTCTGCAAATTCATCTATTTTCACATTTGCACTTTCAATGATCTTGTTAGATGACTTGTTAAGACATTTATAAGCCTTGGTTTTGGTTGAGTACTGATGTAGCACTAGTCTTTCTTACCCTAGCTTATTCTATGGTCTCCTAGGCCAATATCTTGACCTACTAGGGTTCTTTCACTAACCCTAGGCTCCTTAGGTTTCTTCTCACAAGAACCTATCACTTTCAACTAGTGAACACCAACAAGGTAGAATCCAAACTCTTCATGCTCTCTCCTAGACCCAAATTGGTCATTCTTGCTCCATCTGCACAATCTGATCCAAATGGATCCCAAACATTCCCAAATGGAAAGGTAGTCTCCAATATTTTTAAGAGGACCAATTACAATTTCCACAACCTTACTTGGAAGTGTAACCCTAAACAAGTTCCAAATTCCAAGGCAAATTAACCCAAAAGAGGGCTACAAGCTTTAGGCCTAATTAGGCCCTTTTTTAGAAATAACTCTTAAAACCTCCAAAAAAGTATGAAAATAAACTCCATATCCTCATACCCTTTTTCAAGAACCTAAGGATTGTCTAGGTCTTGGCTCTCAAAGGTGTCTATACATACCTCCTACATCATGCCTAAAATTCAGGGTTTTAGGTCTTTGCCACTATCTGCACAAGAAATGGATATTCTTGGCTAACAAAAAAAATTCTCCAAACTTATCCTCTAAGTTGAGGATCCTTCACTAACTCTCCAACCTTCCCACATCCACTGATTGAATCTATAAATTCTTTCAATCCCTCTAGCAAGCTCTGCAATCACTGGTGATCCCTAGCCATACAACTCTAGCTTGCCTAGGGAATCACCTTAAAATGGATTCCATAACTTATTTGGCCCCTCCTTCACTGTACACAATGTACATGGAGTCACCTTCCATAATCCAAGATCCCGTGCAAGTTCCACAGTGGAAAATGGATTTATGACCCCATTTGTTCATAATGCCTAGTTCAGGACAACAATAGTGCTGAAAACAAAAGAATTTAAACAAGCAACTAAAACTATTGAATCCAAAAAAATAAAACCATAAAAATTCTTCAATAAACCTACATTACTCAAATAAATTCTCATAGAAGCTGATTCAATCCATTAAAGAGTCTGATCTTTACAAAACACGTAAATTGTAACAGTATTTCAAATTCACAGTCCGTACACAAAATATATTCAACTTTCCAACCCTGTAAAAATCTCAAGGATGGTCTTAAATAGTTGACCAAAACACTAGAAAACTAATTTCAAATAGTTAGGGAACTAAATTCCTCGAAGTTGCATTCTTGTCATAAATGTTGTCAATGACAACATTGACAGCTTTTGCAACTTTTTGGATAAGCTATCCAAACTTGGTCTAACCTTGTCCAAAGTTGCCCAAACCACTAATTAGGATGAAATAGAAACAAATATGACCTTTATTCCCTTCTTTGACTCATTTGGAAACAAAATACCAAATACACCCTATTGGACCTAAAATGGACACAAAGGCCTCTAAGGACCTAACAAGACACATCCTCCTACTTAACACTCCACACACTAGGACTCTTGGTCCCTTTATTCACCTAGTGGTCTAGATAGAACCACTACAAGCCAAAACATAGAAGAAGCCCTAGGTTACACTATATCAACTAGCCACCTAGGTTCTCCTGTACCATACTCCCCCAAAAAGGGAAAGCTATGTCACTCCCATGGATAGTAGATCCTTTGACATGCACACCTTCTTGAAATCTGCCTCTGTAATCCATGAGGCCTCGGACTTTGGCCTATCCTTCCATTTGATAAGGTGCTCCATATACACCTTGTGTCTAGTTGTCTTATGAACTCTTGATTCCAACACTGCCTCTTCTACTAGCTATTGTTGGGTAGGTATCACCCCAGGTTCCACATCACTCTGTACCCCCTGATTGTTCTGATTAATCTCATTTAATGGCCCTTTAAACTGAACCAAGTCTTGCACATTCAAAGTAGAAGAAATCTTGAAATCTGGAGGTAAGTCTATTTGGTAGGCATTGGCCCCATATTTGGCCAAGACTTTACAAGGTCCCACCCTCTTCATTTGAATCTTAGTAGGGACTCCCTTATGCATCTTAGATTTGTTCAAGTGAACCACGACATAGTCACCCACCACAAAATGAACATCCTTCCTCTTTTCATCAACTTTTTCTTTCACCTTTTGTTGACTGTCTTGGATCTACTTTCTGACATGGTCTTGGAGCTCCTTCATAGTATGGGTGAATTCCTCTGCATGTCCACTTCTATACTCCATCCCACCAAGATCCCTAATCTCACAAACACCCCTAGGGTTCATTCCATAAAAAACCTCAAATGGGCTCTTTCATGTCATCCTATTCTTACTGTCATTGTAAGCATATTCTGCTTGGGTAATGACCACAACCCAATTTTTCCCATACTCCTTAGTGAGGCACCTCAATAGGTTACCCAACACCATTTTTACCACCTCATTTTTTCCATCATTCTGAGGGTGGTAAGATGGACTAAAAGATAGGTCAGTGCCTAATCTTGTCCACAATGTTCGCCAAAAATGGCTCATAAATTTCACATCCCTATCAGAGACTATACTCAAAGGAAGACCATGGATCCTCACAATCTTCTTAAAAAATAAATAGGCAATGTGGCTAGCATCATTAGTAGTTTTACATGGGATGAAATGCCCCATTTTACTAAATCTATCAACAACTACATATATTCTAGCATACCCCTATTTAGTTTTGGGTAAGCCCACAATAAAATCCATACTCACACACTCCCATGGCCTGTTAGGAACTGGTAGAGGCTGATACAACCCTGTATTACTCATTCCTCCTTATGCCTTCATGCAAAAAACACACTTCTCCACATACTTTGTGACATCTTTCACCAACTTTGGCCAATGGTAGAACCTTTGGACTAGTTCCAAGGTTTTTTCCTTACCAAAATAACCTCTTAGAGAATCATTATGTTTCTCTTGGATGAGGTTCATCCTCATTGACCCTTTAGGTACACGCAACTAATTTCCCTTGAATAACAATCCATTATATAAAGTAAAATCAGAGAAATTGCTATGAAAATGATTTTCAAAATTAACACATACCTTATAGGCCTCACTAAAATCCTCACCTACTTTGTAGAGATCTCTAAAACTATCAATCCCAATGCTATTCAAGTGGACTTCTTGCACTGTCAACAATCTGCTGCTTAAGGCATATTCCACCTTATTAATTTGACCCTTCTTGTGCTTTATAGTAAAAGTGAGTGCCTACAAGTACTCCATCCACTTCAAATGTCTATTGCTAAGCTTTTCTTGTGTGTTAATGTAACTAAGAGCCTGATTGTCAGTAAATACCACAAAATATTTAGGCAATAGATAGTGCCTCCATTTTTTCAAGGATTGAAATAAGACATATAGTTCCAAATCATAAGAAGAATATTTCTTCTTAGCCTCATTCAATTTCTCACTAAAGAAGGAAATAGGCCTACCTTCTTGACTCAATACCCCTCCTACTGCCATTCAACTAGCATCACATTCAATAGTAAACAACTTCTCAAAGATTGGAAATTGTAGGACTGGTTGAGTAGCCACTTGTTTCTTCAACAACTAAAAGGCTTTCTCTACTTCTACTGTCCATATGAACTTAGTTTTGACCTCACCCTTTATAGTATCCATCAATGGTGTACATATCCCACTGAAATTACTAATAAACTTCCTATAAACTCTTTACCTCAGTGGTTGTGGTAGGTGGAGGCCAATTTAAGATGGTAGAAACTTTTTCTTTGTCCATCTTCAAATACCCCTTGGATACTACATATCCCAAGTAGACTAGTTCTTGTTTGAAGAACTCACATTTCTCAAGGTTGATAGCCAATTTCTCTTCATGCAACCTTTTCAATACTGCCTCTACATTTCTAATATGCTCCTCTCTTGTGTTTCTAAATATCAATATATCATTAAGATATGCCACCACAAACTTCCCTATGAAGTCCTTGAGCACCTCATTCATGAGCCTCATGAATGTGCTCGGAGAATTAGAGAGGCCAAATGGCATAACAAGCCATTCATATAACCCATCTATGGTCTTGAATGTCATTTTCCACTCATCACCTTCCTTCACCATGATTTGGTGATAACCACTCTTCAAGTCCAACTTTGTAAAGTAAATTTCCCCTCCTAGGCAATCCATAAGATCCTCTATCCTAGGTATAGGGAACCTATACCTCATTGTGATTTTTTTATTGCCCTTGAATCTATTCAAAGCTTCCATTTTCCTCCCTTCTTTGATGCCAAATAAATCAGGATTGCACAAGGGCTAATACTCTTCTTGATAAAGCCTTGATCCAAGATCTCTTGCACCTATCTAGCTACCTCCAAGTTCTAATCTGGAGTCAGCTTGTATGCTTCTTTTTTGGGCAAAGATGCCCCTGGCACAAGTCTATTTGATGACTTATAACCCTCTTAGGTGGTAGGTTTGCACGAGTGCCATCACTCACTATGTCCTTGTACTTCTCAAGAAATTCTTGCACCTCCTTTGGTAATGTATCCTTCACTAATTGTTCCTCCTCTTTAGGTCTTAGAAAAATAGCATAACATTCCCCCTCATTATTGTTGATGTCATTTACAAACTCCTTACCACTGCATAACATAACATTAGGAGTTTTAGTTTGTGGCTCTTTATCCTCTGACAAAGATTGAATTTTGAAAGTCTTTCCTCCTTTCTTGAATGTGATGGAATTCTCCTTCCCATCATACACCACCCCATTATCAAATTCCCAAGGCCTGCCAAGAAGTAAATGGAAATCATCCATTGGTAGGATGTCACAAAGAAATCTATCCTTGTACCCTACTATTGCGAACTCTACCCATGTTTTCTCTTTGACGAGCACACTTTGGCCTTTGTTGAGTCATGTCACCTTATAGGGATTCACATGGGGTATCTTGTCTAGCTTAAGTTTCACCACTGCCTCTTCTGAAATGATATTGTTAGTTGCACCAGAGTCCAGTATCACTTTGTAGACTTTTCCTCTGATCTTACATCTTATTCTAAATAGAGCTCTCCTATGGTTGGGCTCATCTTTGATTGGCTGCCTTATCAACACTCTCTTGAACATCAAATTCTCACCCATCTCTAAATCTAGATGGTCTATTTCAGGGGCTTTGACACTTGAAGTGTCCTCATGTGTATATGTTATCCTCTTATCACTATTTTCCATAGAAGGTTTGTCTCGACATCTATAGGCTGGATGACCTATGTGTCCACAATAATAACATTTCATGGTTGCAAAATAATAACTACTCCTACCTCCTCTTCCTTTGTTAGGACCACCATGATTACCTCTACCTTTGTTATAGCCTCCTCTTGAACTACTTTCAGTCTATTGCTATATCAACTTGTTTTCTCCTTGGGATCTTTGTTCACTACCCCTGCCTTGGTAGCCTCCTCTTTGACCCCTTTGGTCTCTCCCTCTACCTCTATTGTTATTGTTGTTCTTGAAGGTAGAATCCCCTTTCTTCTCATTCTTTTCTTCCACTCTTATAGTCAATTGATGACACTTTTGAATTGTAGTAGGTGTCCATAGGCTAATCTCCTCTTGGATGTTCCACTTCAATCCACCCAAGTATCTAGCCACTTTGATTGACTCCTCTTCCTACAA
The DNA here is from genome assembly GCA_018584345.1 of Thuja plicata. Classification (NCBI taxonomy): domain Eukaryota; kingdom Viridiplantae; phylum Streptophyta; class Pinopsida; order Cupressales; family Cupressaceae; genus Thuja; species Thuja plicata. Next base: position 1,002,210 of record MU224523.1, on the reverse strand, counting down.
TTTAGACCTTAGACACAATATCTAGAATTCCTTAGTATATGAGGCCACATCTAGGTATTTGTTAGGGGGTTAAGAGTCGCCTTTATTTGAACATTATAATTTCACGTGTTTTTAATAGTCAAAGCCTCACTCTGTTCACTTTCCTACCTTGCTGGTTCCTCCAAAGCCTTTATATTTGAGTCTGACCAATCTAAGCCTTTGGTGTCATCAAGTTCAATTCCAGTCTATTATAAATTGGTCAATCAAGCTTTCAAGTCATTTGAACCTCTTTGAACCTCTTCAAACTCCGGTTCAAAGTAGTTAAAAGTAGTTCTATAACAGTCCAAGTCTTTTTATCGCTAATGATGTGTTCCTATAGGAAAGCACGTGACATTTTCCTCTTGTGAGGTGTTGAACCTCTTTGAACCCCTTCAAACTCAGGTTCAAAGTAGTACAAAGTAGTTCAGAAAGGAATGCAAGCGGGATCCTTAATGATGTGACGTCTGACAAGATGGGTCGATTGAGGTGGCATGATTCTATTTGCTGAGTCAGTATACAGAAATCAAGGAAATCACTTGCACGGATGAAATTATTTGATTTGAGAGTAAATAATTATGATTGGAGAAGGTGGCAGGTCTCAAAGATACATTTTGATTTGAAAGCATTCATTTTTTACGTCACTTGGCATTGAAGGCCCGATTAATGCTCACATGAAGCTGTCTATCCCGCGCTTCAAACTGCAAATAAAAAGAAGCTTTGTAAGTCATTTTTCCCTATTATGCATTCGTGGACTCTCAGCACTGGAAAGGTGGTTTGGTTGGGTTCAACTCTTATAGGTAGCTTTTTCGAGCTCAGATCCCCATTTCTGGTTGTTGCTTAAAGTTCAATATTTCAAGTAGTGAGCTGGTACACTCTTCATTTTCTTATGCAAATATGAAGTCTATTATGCACTTCTTTGGAAACATAAAGAACTTAGAATGTAGGGCTCCAGTCATAGTGAACACGGATTTGTTAGGGGTTTTGGTTGACACCATGACTTCAAAGCTCTCTTCTCATGTTGATGAAGAGTCTGTTGTAGAAATTTTAGCCAGTGGCTTACTAGAAGAAACCGCATTCCCATCGTCCGCCGTCTGTCCAGAGTTAATACAAGAATGCATTAACAGATATGATGTTAAATCAAAGTGTATTTTAAATGTAGAGGGTCAAACCCTAATACCTATAAATCATGGAACCATTGCAGCAATTTTTAAAATACCTGATGAAGGTCTTGTTAACTTCACCCCTACCCAGTCTTTGGCTCAATCTAGGGAAAATGTTGACAAGAACAAGAGCCATATAGCAAGAAACTGGACCAAAACCAACTACAAAGGTGGGTCGCGGTTACCAAAGTCTCTTACTAAAGACCACATGAGCCCTCTAGTACATGATATTGCTGTCCTTCTTCACTGATTAAAGGGTTCAGAACAAGCTTTGTGCTTTGACGAATGGATGTTCTATTTTGTGGAAATTGTTCTAGAGGGAAGACAACACATAGACTGGGCTGAGATCATAGCCATATCCCTTAGAGATCAACTCAAGAAAACTCAAATGACCAAAGAAGGGTTCTACATGTCCTCATACTTAATGTATTGCTTGGCCTACAATCAAAACTTATCTCCTATTCAGAAAATTCCTTGGAGCGAAAGCTTGTTTATTCATGAATATCGCCCATTGTTAAGAAAAGATAAAATTTTAGAGGACTACAGGAAAGTACATGATGTGTTTTGGGGGAAATTATGCCAAGAACTTGTAGGAATGCCAAATAAGAGAATTTTGAAGAATGCTCAGAAATTGGTTTAGATATTTGGTAGTTTCTACATTCAATTTCCCTGCTTTACATATATTTGGGTGGGTGGATTTGAAGAGGAACCCCTGAAGTTGCCTCGGTATGCTTTCAATTATTTTGTACTAGCGGAGGTTTGCAGACAGTTATTTGTTTTTATTAAAAGTGCTCTCCCTGAAGACAAGTGGAATTCTTTGTTTTCGGTGAGGCTAGGTAATTTGGTCTGTAATAGTATGTTGGATGCATCCATCCTTGGGAGTAATTTGATAAATTTTCACATGACCTTTTATGAACCATGGATAGGGTTTGACAGCAAGGGTTTTTCCAGGTAGACTCTAGGGCTGAGTAGATGCCCCTCCCCAAGTTATCATCTTGAGGATTTATGGGAAAATCTCAGTGATGAGAAAATGGTCTGGGAGCGGGATCGAACCAGACTCACTATGTCTCAAATCAAGTTATTGCAATTGAGGTTTGATATCAGGAGTGTGGAAGAAGAAAGTTCAGAGATTACATGCCCATCCGCCACTTGTTTAGAAGTAGAAAATGTCCCAATTATCGATTGGGGAAGGAAAGAATCCAGTGATATTAGGCTCAGAGCCCGCTGTATTTTTGACCAGATTGAGAGTTGGATTATAGCAAAGAAGAAAGGAGTTCAACCCTCTACAGACACATGCCTTGACATAGGATCACCTATTAAGAGTGTTAAGCAAGTCCATGCTAATGTTTCTCCTTTGTTATCAAATGCAGGTGAAATAACATCATTAAAGGAGAAAAAAACTTCAGTGAAACACCCTACTGCACCAAGATCGAGAGTAAGGACGAGGTCAGAAAAGAAGAACCAGATGGCTTCAAGAGAACTGACTATTTGGATGATGTCATTGAGCTTAACAAAGAAGGCCTCTCATTCACCCCTGATCCTCAAGAGAAGGTTCAAGAGGTTCTCACGTAAAATCAGGAGCTATCCCAGGTTGCAAACACACCGGTAAAAACCCTTGATAATCAAATTATGCCTAGTTTGATTCCACCATGGCTCACTGAATCTATTAGCAAGAGAAAAAGTTTCAAACTACTTGCTTTGCCAGTTAAAGAAATTATCACAAGGTATGTTGCCCGCACCCCAAAGGCTAAGAGAATGAAGAGTGATGCAAGGTTGACAATAGACCCGTCAACAGGGAAGATCAATGCTGAAATTGCCACATTGAAGCCTATGGGAGAGGCGTAGGATCTTGAACCCGAAGATTATGAAATAAAAAAAATGGAGTTAGGAGTTCTGAACAGGGATTCTCGTGATCACATCTTCAAATTTTCTACTGACCATATGTTGGGGCAGTCACAGAAAGATGGTAGGGAGAAACACAAACTAAAGAAAATAGTTTCAACTATGGCAGAATTTCTCTTGTCACCGGCTGAAGATGGTGCGCTACCTATGGCATAGGCCTACCAAGGGTTTGACCCTAACTCGGCGGAGAATCAAAAATTGGTCAAACAGGTGCAAAAAGGAAGAACTTGGAAAGAAGTAATCAAGGCATGGATCGATGGTATAATAGCAGAAGGAAGCGCCTTCATATGTGAGTTCATGAGGACCCGTGCAGACGGCGAAATACTCTTAGAGGAGATTCAGACCTTGATCCCAACTTGGGAAAATGAGGCAGAAAAATGTGCAGACATTGTGATGCGAGTACAAGAGATTGAAGATTATGGAGTAGAAAAGTTTTTAACTGAAAATCCCATGAAATTAGTTGATCCTTGTATGCTATTTGTCTTAAAGAAAAACTTTGGCTGGAAGAACGTGTTGTTTAAAGAAGCTATTTCTCAGATGAAAGCCATGGAAAAGGAAGTGTAGGAAATTCACTCTGACACCTTAATGGACATAAAAGTAGTGAACACCTTGGGAATCTTACAATTGGAGGATGGAAATCAGGGTGTCGATGCGATGGTTAAGTCCTTTGTCGATGTAATGAACGCCTTCAAAGAGAATGAGGCTCCAATAGTTCACGACCTCACCAGAACTACCAACATTGAAGCTATGTTGATCTTGAACCGGGGACAACTACCAAAATAGGCTGAGAAAATCTAGAAGATGCGATGGGAGAAGAATGCGATGCACGCCAAGTTAGCTGCACTAAAGAATCTGCACGCCCCGCCTACATAGGAACTGCTCCGTGTCTTCTAGTCATGGAAGCTGGTGAAGATGGCCATGTCAACTGATACACAAGAAAGCTGAAGCGGATTCAGTTTTATTTCCTTAAATTATCTTACTTTTAAAACCTTACTTTGAGAACTTTGTTATAACTGGTAACTGTTTCTTTCCTTGTTTGTGTCCGAGAAGCCGAGTTTTTCGGGAGGCTTTCTCGGACTGCTGAACTATATAAGCTGGAGCTTAAAACTCTTAAAGGGTTAGAATAGAATAGAGGGAGGGGTAGATTTTAAAATAGCAAAAAAGTTCTTTCTCGTTTTTCAATAGTTTAAGTGACTGATGATATCTGGACTTTGAGCTAGTTATACCTGGATGCTCATGCTGAATCAAATTTTGATCTTTGGAAATCAGATAGTAATATATATATCTCTACTTTGAGAGAGTTATATATTGAACTTTTGCATGTGTTATTCCATTGCAGTCATTTAGTTTTAGATTTATAAATTCCAGATTTCCGTAGATGAACACTTAATAGTTTTAAATCTCTTGGTCAGTAAGTTAGTTTAAAACTCTTCCGTAAAATAGTTTCTTGTTCTTTCTAAGTTTTGTAAGTTTCCATGATATACCCCATCTGTCCAATAATAGTTGGGAGATCTTTTTCCTGCTTTTTTAGTTAAAATCTTGTATGTTTAAATTGCAAGTATCCACTCATTGAAAATCTTTGAAAGGGAGCTGTACCTTCACAAAATTCAGAGGGAAGCAAAGTAAATGCTTACCCAACTATTGTTTAAAGATTTGTTTTCAAGGGCATAGAGTTAGAAGTAAATATCAAAATTTAAGGAGAACAAATCTGTTAGCCAACAAATTTTTGGTGAATCTACTGGGGAAAGACCAGTCAAGTGCGCTAGTCTTATTCCCGTCATAATGCCATATAATGGTGCTACCCACTGACAATGTGTTCCCCGTGCTCCAGCCAAATTTGGGTTTTGAAGACACACAGGAGGATTTAATCTCAGATCTTGCTTCAGTTGCTTGGAAGTTCAGACAAAGCAATCAAGAGTTCCATCAAGTTCAAGAAGTGCTCGAGAGAGAGGAGGAAATTGGTGAACATCTAAGAGGTATTCCTATTGCAAGAGAAGCTGTCATAGTTAACAGACTCGCACAAGGTTAACAACAGAACTAAGGTTTGAATAGATATTTGAACTAGAAACCAGAAGATACACAAGGGGGGAGCGTAGCAAAGGACTGGTGGATGAGGATTTTGAACTGTTGGAAAGCCTAAATTTCAAACCAGATTTAAATCTTTACCAAAAAGAAAGGCTCAAACTGTCAGCCGACCCTCATCTCCCCCGCGAAGCCCAGCTGTTCCGTTGACTATTCAAGCCATCATTTTTCTGGGTACTGTAATTCCCACCATCTTAAATATTCACCCTTTGAATTTCCAACTTCCATCCATGGCTGAAAACCAGCCTTGGGGCCAACACATTGGACCTTTGAACCTGGGGGTTAACCAACCTGCCGATTTACCCAAAGGAGCCAATCAAATTTTACCTAAGTTCAGTGGAGACAACAAGATCTCTTCAGATGATCACCTCAATGCTTTCGAAACTATTTGTGGGATCATGAGCGTGGCTACCGAAGATGTGGCAGTGAGAATTTTTGTCAGGACTCTTGTGGATGTTGTCGCTGATTGGTTCAGTCACTTGCCGAATGGATCCATCACAAATTGGGATACTATGAAGCAGGCTTTCAAAAAAAGGTTCAAAACCCCTGAAAATGAAGTCTCTTTATTATTACAAATCAGTCAGTTAAAAAAAGAGATCCATGAACCAATGAGAGAGTTTTTTGCCAAATTCAATAGAACTCTGCAAAGAATCCCCGCAACCACCGCCCTGAGTGACAAAAACAAAAAGATTTATTTCCTTAATGCAGTCCCGCCAGATATAAGCTTCCATCTGTTGAAAGACGGGGTGCCCAATCTTGAATTTGCCCAAACTAGAGCGATTGAACTTGAAGACACCCTCATAACTGCCAGCAAGTGGAAAAGAGAAGCATAAACCCCAAGCAGTTCTTCAGTAGCTACGACTATAGATCCAATGGTATAGAGGCTTATGAATGACATAGCAATGCTAAAAAGGTAGCAGAATAGGATGACGACTTCCTATCCACCCCCTTATCAAGATGTAAGTCGAAGGCAGTTTCCCCAACCGCAAATTAAAGCTCAATAGTTACCTGGCCCTCAACAGAGGTTGCAAATAGAGCCTGCTCCCAAGGAAACCATGTGCTCGTTCCACCTAACCACTGACCATGATGGGGATACATGCACCAAATGGTTAAGATACGTACAACTTAATGTAGCTAGAGATGAGATGAGTAACGAACAGCTTCATGAGGAAAAGAATTCCCCAGACATTGGTTCATCGGGTTCTTTCTACTCAGAATATGTATCAGGTGCAGAGCAAGGTGGAAGTGTATTAGCAACCTTGCAAGATCCAGCCTGCGCTATCTTAACAAGAAATCAACGAACTCATAATTTTTTTCCAGGTGCAATAGCTACAGGCGCAGATACAAAAAGAAAGGAACCTATCGGTGAAGAAACGCCCACAAGTTAAAGAGGCTCAGAGGTAAAAATTCTTTCCATAAATACAATTACCCCTCCATCTCCTTTCAATTTTGTTGAGTTCTATAAGCCTTCAACGATTTCTATCAGTTCTCTTGATTTCTTGAGATGAACCCTAAAGAACTAGATAAGTTGGTGAAACATGTTAAAGGGGAAAATTATACAAGTCCTCAAGAAGATAAAACCTTCATAGGGGAAACCACCACTAGTCAAGAACCTTTTGTTTTCCAACCTCAAGACACTCCTCAGATTCTAGAAGGATGTCAGTCCATAAATTCCATCAAAAATGAGTACGAAGAGAAAAAGCCAAATCCATTTTATGTCTCTCTGTTATTGAATGGTCAAAAATTGAGTAACTGTATTATTGATTCTGGTGCCTTTGACAACATAATGCTCGCCCCAGTAGCTAAGGCTTTAGACTTACCCTTAACCAAAACCTTTGGTCATTGTTACTCTATGGATGGTAAGGAAGTGTCGTTAAAGGGCCAGATCAAAGATTGTCAAGCTGTCCTAGCCGCATACCCTGATAAACAGTTAAAACTCACTATTTTAGTAGCTGATATCCCAGCTAGTTATGGAATTTTGCTTAGCAGAACCTTCTGTAAGGACTTAGGCGGGGATATAAAAATGGACTTGTCCAAAGCCACAATTCCCGTGGGTAAAAAGAAGGTAAAGCTAGAACCCGAACCTAAGAATAAGTATACCGTGATACCCTCAGATGAACCCAGGGCCCAAATCTTGTATGAAGAATGCAATTTTGGGAATTATGTCATCCTAGCTGATTCAGATAAAGATATCCAAATCAAACCTCAGAAAGAAAAAGACATTTGGAAAATGGAGTTTGACGAAAGCTTCTCCAACTCAGGTTCAGGTGCCGGAGTGGTCCTTTCCCCCCCCCATGGAGAGTGTATTCCCCTCTCTCTCAAATTAGATTTCAAAAACACTAACAACACCGCAAAATATGAAGCTTTGTTGTTAGCCTTGGAGGAATGTAGGTTTAGAGGAATCAAAAAGCTAATTGTGAAAGGAGATGCCGAATTGATTGTGAAGCAGGTTCGGGGGCAGTTTTCTGTAAAGAACGAGAAACTAAAGCACTATAGAAATCTAGTATGGGACGACATAGAATTTTTTGTTGCCTTTTCCATTGAGTGTATTCCTAGAAATTAGAATACCAGAGCAGACGCCTTGGCTGTATCAGCCTCCTTACTTTTGCCACATCCTGATTTTAAAACTCAAAAATACCAGATTGAAATGATATACAAGCCGAGGGTACCAGACAATGTTCAGAACTGGAAAGTGTTTGATGATGATACCCAGCTTAAAGAATTTCTGGAGTGTGCTGCTGGATTTACTGAAATATATTTTGAAGGCTCAAAAAGTGAATGTAAAGAAATTTACCAAGATGAGGATGATAATGCAGGGTTGATTCAACTGAAAAGTAATAAAATCCCTAAGGGCCTAGTTTCCCTGGAGCATCTGTTCAGAAGAAGAGATGACAACACAGTAAAGGAAAAGGTCTCACATGTTCCAAATTCAAAATAATATGAAAAAATTGATATAGGTGACCAAGAATCTCCTAGGTGGATTTCCATTGGTCGAAATTGTACTGAACCTGAAAAGGAAGACTTGAAAATTTTATTGAAGGAATACAGAGACATTTTTGCCTGGGACTACAAAGATTTGAAAGTTTTTAGAAATGGTCAATTTGAACACCAAATCCCCTTGAAACCTGGAGTTATTCCTTTCCACCAGAAATTAAGGAACTATAACCCTAAGGTATCGGAAGCTATACTAAGGGCAGTTAAAAAGATGTTGCAGGCCCGAATCATCTACCCTATTCACCATTCAACGTGGATAGCTAACATAGTGCCCGTGAGGAAGAAAAATGGTGAAGTTCAAATTTGTGTTGATTTTCGTAACTTGAACCAAGCAAGTTTGAAAGATAATTATGCTTTACCTGTCATGGAGCATGTTCTGCAGGCGGTCTCTGGTTCTGAAGCCATGTTGATGTTAGACGGCTATTCAGGTTATAACTAAATAGGTGTAGCAAAATCTGACCAGCACAAGATGGCCTTCATCACGCCATGGGGCACTTATGCCTACAATCGGATGCCCTTTGGATTAATAAACGCAGGTGCAACTTTTCAACGGGCGATGAACTCTTCCTTCGAAGATCTCAGAAATAAAATCATAGTGATCTATCTGGATGACCTTACAATATTTTCAAAAGGAGAAACCAGCACTTGAATGACCTTGAACGAGTTTTGCAGCATTTCAGAAATCATGGTATCTCTTTAAATCCCAAAAATTCAATATTATTTGTAGAGGAGGGAAAGTTACTTGGCCATATAGTATCAAAGGAGGGCATCAAAATAGATCCTGAATGAGTTAAAGCAATTCAGCAACTCAGCCTGCCTGCTAGCAGAACTGGTCTGAAGTCATTCTTCGGTCAAATTAATTTTCTCCGAGCTTTTATTCCTGAATTCTCTGAAGTGACAAGACATATGATCGAAATGATGAGCAAGAAAATCCCTTTTAAATGGAATAATGATGGATGAAAAGCTTTTGAAGATATTAAAATTGCCATATCTCAGGCACCAGTACTGAGGAGTCCAAACTTTAAAAAAGATTTCATTGTGTATTTCTATGCTTCTCAACATACCCTTTCAAGCATACTCACTCAGAAAGACAAAGAAGGACAAGAAGCACCCATAGCCTTTATGAGCCTACCCCTAAAGAAGCACAAACTCAAATACTCCCAAACAGAAAAGCATGCTTAAGCGGTGGTAAAGGCAGTGAAACATTTCAGGTATTACATTCTTCACTCGCATAGCATTGTATATGTGCCAGAAATTGTTGTGAAGAGCATTCTGACTCAGAAAGAAATCAACATGAATAACAGAGCTGTATGGATTGCGAAGATTCAAGAATATGACTTGACAATCAAACCCACAAATTTGGTAAGAGGAAAGGGTTTATGTAAACTAATTGCATAAAACAATGAGATATGTGAAAAAATTGATGAAGTCCCTATGGCATTGTTAGTTAGTTCAATTGATCCTTGGTTCTCTAACATCACTTACTTCCTTACATATGGAGAATTCCCAGGTCATTTGAACCAAAAGGAAAGGCACAACCTGAGATTAAAAGCTAATAAATATGTGATTTCCCAGGGAACTTTGTTCAAAAAGGGGGTCGATGGGACTTTTCTCAGATGCGTTGATGAAGAACAATGGAAAGAATTGTTAAAATCATTCCATAATGAGGCATGTGGGGGACATTACTCTTCAACCGTAATAGCCTACAAGATTCTTCGAAATAGGTTCTACTGGCCAGGAATGTTCAAGGACGCTTATCAGTATGTCAGAAACTGTGATAAATGTCAACTGTTTGCTGGGAGACCTTATCTGGCGGCATTACCTCTCAAACCAGTTATTGTGGAAGAACCATTTAGACAATGGGGAATTGATTTCATCAGACCATTGAATCTTCCATCTAGTGCTGGGGATATCTATATTATAATGGCCACTGATTATTTTACAAAGTGGGTGGAAGCAATACCCACAAAGAAGGCGAACTCTCAGGTGGTGTGCAAATTTTTGCTGAACTTATTTTTGTAAGATTCGGTGTGCCAATCAAAATTGTAGCAGATAATGCTACATATTTTTCTTCCGAATAGATATCAACCTTTTTCTATGAGCATGGTGTGGCACTGGCCCATTCCTCAGATTATTTCCCATAGGGAAATGGCCAGGCAGAATCCAGTAATAAAAACCTGATAGTCATTATGAAAAAATTAATGGATGATAGCCCCCGAGAATGGCACAAGAAACTCCATGAGGCACTGTGGGCAGATCAAACCACTTTGAAGCGAGCTATTGGCATGTCGCCCTTTGAACTAGTATATGGAATTGGGGCTCACATTTCATTACCTCTTGAACTATCCTCGGCCAAACTCCAAGTAATCATTGAAGATGAGTATTTCAAAGACCCTTTAGAAAGGCATGTAATGCACTTAAGAAAGTTGGAGAAAGACAAAGAAAACATGGTACACCATATCACTGAGCATCAGATGAAGGTGAAGCAGATCTTTGATATGTGAGCTAGACCCCGTGGTTTTATGGAGGGCGATGAAGTTCTACTTTGGGACAAAAGAAGAGCATCAAAGGGATCGCATGGGAAGTTTGAATCTTTGTGGAAAGGTCCATTCATTATCTCAGAAGCTCTAGGGTCGAATGCTTATAAACTGTCATATTTGGATGGTGTTAGCCTGCCATATACTTACAATGGGCAGGATCTGAAACTGTGCAAGCTCTAGGTGTCTGAGTCTGTACCCTTTGTACAAATTAGTTAGTTTTCAGTGTTTTCAGTTTTGGTGGTGCCCCTCTTTTATTTTCCTTTCCTTTTGTTTAGTTCAGTCTGCGAAACCAGTATTCTGAAGTTCACTGCAAATTGGGAAATCTGCAGTCCCCAGTCAGAGCCAATGTTAGGGGGTTAAGAGTCGCCTTTATTTGAACTTTATAAGTACACGTGTTTTTAATAGTCAAAGCCTCACTCTGTTCACTTTCCTACCTTGTTGGTTCCTCCAAAGCCTTTATATTCGAGTCTGACCAATCTAAGCCTTTGGCATCATCAGGTTCAATTTTGGTCTATTATAAACTGGTCACTCAAGCTTTCAAGTCATTTGAACCTCTTTGAACCTCTTCAAACTGTGGTTCGAAGTAGTTCAAAGTAGCTCAATAACAGTCCAAGTCTTTTTATCGCTAATGATGTGTTCCTGCAAGAAAGCACACGGCATTTTCCTCTTGTGAGGTGTTGAACCTCTTTGAACCCCTTCAAAATCAAGTTCAAAGTAGTTCAAAGTAGTTCAAAAAGGAATGCAGGCAGGATCCTTAATGACGTGACGTCTGACAAGATGGGCCGATTGAGGTGGCATGATTCTATTTGCTGAGTCAGTACACAAAAATCAAGGAAATCACTTGCACGGATGAAATTATTTGATTTGAGAGTAAATAATTATGATTGGAGAAGGTGGCAGGTCTCGAAGATACATTTTGATTTGAGAGAATTCATTTTTCGCGTCACTTGGCATTGAAGGCCCGATTAATGCTCACATGAAGTTGTCTATCCCGCGCTTCAAACTACAAATAAAAAGAAGCTTTGTAAGTAATTTTTCCCTATTATGCATTCATGGACTCTTGGTGCTGGAAAGGTGGTTTGGTTGGGTTCAACTCTTACAGGTAGCTTTTTTGAGCTCTGCCCCCCGTTTCTGGTTGTTGCTTAAAGTTCAATATTTCAAGCAGTGAGCTGGTAAACTCTTCATTTTCTTATGCAAATATGAAGTCTATTATGCACTTCTTTGGAAACATAAAGAACTCGGAATGTAGGGCTCCAGTCATAGCAGACACGGATTTTTTAGGGGTTTCGGTTGACACCATGACTTCAAAGCTCTCTTCTCATGTTGACGAAGAGTCTATTGTAGAAATTTTAGCCAGTGGCTTACTAAAAGCAGCTGCATTCCCACCGTCTACCGTCTGTCCAGAGTTAATGCAGGAATGCATTAACAGATATGATGTTAAATCAAAGTGTATTTTAAATGCTAAAGTTCAAACCCTAATACCTGTAAAACGTGGAACCATTGCAGTAGTTTTTAAAATACCTGATGAAGGTCTTGTTAACTTCACCCCTACCCAGTCTTTGGCTCAATTTAGCGAAAATGTTGACAAGAACAGGAGCCATATAGCAAGAAAATGGACCAAAACCAACTAAAAAGGTGGGTCGCAGTTACCAAAGTCTCTTACTAAAGACCAAATGAGCCCTCTGGTACATGATATTGTTTCTTCACCGATTAAAGGGTTCAGAACAAGCTTTGTGCTTTGACGAATGGATGTTCTATTTTGTGGAAATTGTTCTAGAGGGAAGACAACACATAGACTGGGCCAAGATCATAGCCATATCCCTTAGAGATCAACTCAAGAAAACTCAAATGACCAAAGAAGGGTTCTACATGTCCTCATACTTAATGTATTGCTTGGCCTGCACTCAAAACTTATCTCCTATTCAGAAAATTCCTTGGAGCGAAAGCTTGTTTATTCATGAATATTGCCCATTGTTAAGAAAAGATAAAGTTTTAGAGGACTATAGGAAAGTACATGATGTGTTTTGGGGGAAATTACGCTAAGAACTTGCAGGCACGCCAAACCAGAGAATTTTGAAGAATGCTCAGAAATTGGTTCAGATATTTGGTAGTTTCTACATTCAATTTCCCCGCTTTACATATATTCGGGTAGGTGGATTTGAAGAGGAACCCCTGAAGTTGCCTCGGTATGCTTTTGATTGTTTTGTACTGGTGGAGGTTTGCAGACAGTTATTTGTTGTTATTAAAAGTGCTCTCCCTGAAGACAAGTGGAATTATTTATTTTCGGTGAGGCTAGGTAATTTGGTCTGTAATAGTATGTTGGATGCATCCATTGTTGAGAGTAATTTGATAAATTTTCACATGACCTTTTATGAACCAGGGACAGGGTTTGATAGCAAGGGTTTTGCTAGGCAGACTGTAAGGCTGAGTAGATGCCCCTCCCAAAGTTATCATCTTGAGGATTTATGGGAAAATCTCAGTGATGAGAAAATGGTCTGGGAGCGGGATCAAACCAGACTCACTATGTCTCAGATCAAGTTATTGCAATTGAGGTTTGATATCAGGAGTGTGGAAGAAGAAAGTTCAGAGATTCCATGCCCATCTGCCACCTGTTCAGAAGTAGAAAGTGTCCCAATTATCGATTGAGGCAGGAAAGAATCCAGCGATATTAGGCTCAGAGCCCGCTGTATTTTCGAAGAGACTGACAGTTGGATTACAGCGAAGAAGAAAGGAGTTCAACCCTCTGCAGACACATGCCTTGACACAGGATCACCTATTAAGAGTGTTAAGCAAGTCCATGCTAATGTTTCTCCTTTTTTATCAAATGCAGGTGAAATAACATCATTGAAGGAGAAAACAACTTCAGTGAAGCACCCTACCGCACCAAGATCGAGAGTAAGGATGAGGTCAGAAAAGAAGAAGCAGATGGCTTCAGGAGAACCTAAATATTTGGATGATGTCATTGAGCTTAATAAAGAAGACCTCTCATTCACCACTGATCCTGAAGAGAAGGTTCAAGAGGTTCTCACACGGAATCAGGAACTATCCCAAGTTGCAAACACACCGATAACAACCCCTGATAATCAAATTATGCCTAGTTTGATTCCACCATGGCTCATTGAATCTGTTAGCAAGAGAAAAAGTTTCAAACCGCTTGCTTTTCCAGTTAAAGAAATTGTCACAAGGTATGCTTCCCACACCCCAAAGGCTAAGAGAGTGAAGAGTGACGCAAGGTTGACAATTGACCCGTCAACAGGGAAGATCAGTGCTGAAATTGCCACATTGAAGCCTATGGGAGAGGCGCAGGATCCTAAACCCAAAGATTATGAAATAACAAAAATGGAGTTAGGAGTTCTAAACAGGGATTCTCGTGATCACATCTTCAAATTTTCTCTTGACCATATGTTGGGGCAGTCACAGAAAGATGGTAGGGAGAAACGCAAACTAAAGCAAATAGTTTCAACTATGGCAGAATTTCTCTTGTCACTGGCTGAAGATGGTGCGCTACCTATGGCACAGGCCTACCAAGGGTTTGACCCTAACTCGGTGGAGAACCAAAAATTGGTCAGGTACAACAAGGAAGAACTTGGACAGAATTAATCAAGGCATGGATCGATGGTATAATAGCAGAAGGAAGCGCCTTCATACGGGAGTTCATGAGCACCCGCGTGGACGGCGAAATACTCTTAGAGGAGATTCAAACCTTGATCCCAAATTGGGAAAATGAGGCAGAAAAATGTGCAGACATTGTGATGCGAGTACAAGAGATTGAAGATTATGGAGTAGAACAGTTTTTAACTGAAAATCCCATGAAATTAGTTGATCCTTGTATGTTGTTTGTCTTAAAGAAAAACTTTGGCTGGAAGAACGCGTTGTTTAAAGCAGCTATTTCTCAGATGAAAGCCATGGAAAAGGAAGTGCAGGAAATTCACTCCAACACCTTAAAGGACATAAAAGTAGTGAACCCCTTGGGCATCTTACAATTGGAGGATGGAAATCAGGGTGTCAATGCGATGGTTAAGTCCTTCGTCAATGTAATGAATGACTTCAAAGAGAATAAGGCTCCAATAGTTCATGACCTCACCAGAACCACCAACATTGAAGCTATGCTGATCTTGAACTGGGGACAACTACCAAAACAGGCTGAGAAAATCTAGAAGATGTGATGGGAGAAGAACACGATGCACGCCAAGTTAGCTGCACTAAAGAATCTGTATGCCCCGCCTACAAAGGAACTGCTCCATGTCTTCTAGTCGTGGAAGCTGGTGAAGATGGCCATGTCAATAGATACACAAGAAAGCTGAAGCGGATTCAGTTTTATTTCCTTAAATTATCTTGCTTTTAAAACCTTACTTTGAGAAATTTGTTATAACTGGTAACTGTTTCTTTCCTTGTTTGTGTCCGAGAAGCCGATTTTTTCAGGAGGCTTTCTCGGACCGCTAAACTATATAAGCTGGAGCTTAAAACTCTTAAAGGGTTAGAATAGAATAGACAGAGGGGTAGATTTTAGAATAGCAAAAAATTTCTTTCTCATTTTTCAATAGTTTAAGTGACTGATGATATATGGACTTTGAGCTAGTTATACCTAGATGCTCATGCTAAATCAAATTTTGATCTTTTGAAATTAGATAGTAATATATATATCTCTACTTTGAGAGAGTTATATATTGAACTTTCGCATGCATTATTACATTTCAGTCATTTAGTTTTAGATTTATAAATTCCAGATTTCCGTAGATGAACACTTAATAGTTTTAAATCTCTTGGTCAGTAAGTTAGTTTAAAACTCTTCCACAAAATAGTTTCTAGTTCTTTCTAAGTTTTGTAAGTTTCCATGATATACCCCATCTGTCCAAGAACAGTTGGGAGCTCTTTTTCCTGCTTTTTTAGTTAAAAGCTTGTATGTTTAAATTGCAAGTATCCACTCATTGAAAACCTTTGAAAGGGAGCTGTACCTTCACAAAATTCAGAGGGAAGCAAAGTAAATGCTTACCCAACTGTTGTTTAAAGATTTATTTTCAAGGGCATAGAGTTAGATGTAAATATCAAAATTTAAGGAGAACAAATCTGTTAGCCAATAGTATTCTATTTCAAGTTTTGTCTCTTCCTTTGGAGTTATATTTCATAGTCCTTTGGAAGAAAACTCTCCTTCAACTTGGTTACCATAGTATTCCAATATGCTATTGGTTTCTTTCTCATACTTACCCTTTCATCTTGAAGGTATTTCCACCAAGTCAAAGCTGACCCTCTGAGTCTAGACTTGGCTACTTTGATCTTTTGTGCTTCAAATATACCCTCACACTTGAAGTGATTCTCCATTTCTTCAATCCAGTCCATGACTGTCTCAATATCCATCTTTCTTCCAAACAAAGGTATTCCTTCCAAATCCTTGCAACTTAATGCCTTTATGGCCTTCAAGAAAGGTTCCTCATTCAATATTGGATCTAGTTTGGGGATGAAGTCTTCCTCTTCAATATTTTTCTTACCCCTACTACTAGTTTCAACTTCAAAGTCTTTCTTCCTAGCAGCATCTGCTAGTTCTTCCATCTTCAACCTCATTGCTTCCAAGGTACTCTCAAGGAGTCTATTTTTATCCTCTTACTCTTCCATGTCCTTGGCCAATTTTTCATTTGTCACCATCTTTGTAGAGCCACTAGATTCCACTTCTGACATATACCAAAATTCCCTAGTTTCTCAACTTGCTCTAATACCACTCTAATGTAGCACTAGTCTTGCTTCCCCTAGCTTCTTCTAGGGTCTCATAGGCCAATCTCCTAACCTACTAGGGTTCTTCCACTAACCATAGGCTCCTTAGGTTTCTTCTCACAAGAACCTATCACTTTCAACTAGTGAACACCAACAAGGTAGAATCCAAACTCTTCATGCTCTCTCCTAGACCCAAATTGGTCATTCTTGCTCCATTTGTACAATCTGATCCAAATGGATCCAAAACATTCCCAAATGAAAATTTAGTCTCCAATATTGTTAAGAGGACCAATTACAATTTCCAAAACCTTACTTGGATGTTTAACCCTAAACGAGTTCTAAATTCCAAGGCAAATTCACCCAAAAGAGGGCTACAAGATTTAGGCCTAATTAGGCCCTTTTTCAAAAATAACTCTTAAAACCTCCAAAAAAGTATGAAAATAAACTCCATATATTGATACCCTTTTTCAATAACCTAAGGATTTTCTAGGTCTTGGCTCTTAGAGGTGTCCGTAAAGTACCTCCTACATTCATGCCTAAAATTTAGGGTTTTAGGTCTTTGCCACTGTCTGCACAAGAAATGGATCTTCTTGGCTAACAAAAAAAATCCTCCAAACTTATCCTCTAAGTTGAGGATCCTTCACTGACTCTCCTACCTTCCCACATCCACTGATTGAAGCTATGAATGCTTTCAATCCCTCTAGAAAGCTCTGCAATCACTGGTGATCCCTAGCCATGCCACTCTGGCTCGCCTAGGGCATCACCTTAAAAATGTATGCCATAAATTCCTAGGCACCTCCTTCACTATACAAAATGTACATGGATTCACCTTCCATAATCCAAGATCCCGTGCAAGCTCCACAGTGGAAAATGGATTTATGACCCCATTTGTTCACAGTGCCTAGTTCAAGACAACGACAGTGCTGAAAACAAAAGAATTTAAAAAAGCAACTAAAACTATTGAATACAAAAAAATAACACCACAAAAAGTAATCAATCAACCTACATTACTCAAATCAATTCTCACAGAAGTTGATTCAATCCATTAAAGAGTCTGATCTTCACAAAACACATAAACTGTAACAGTATTTCAAATTCACAGTCTGTACACAAAATGTATTCAACTTGCCAACCCTGTAAAAAGATCGAGGATGGTCTTAAATAGTTGGCCAAATAACTAGAAAACCAATTTCAGATATTTAGGGAACTAAATTCCTCAAAGTTACATTTTTGTCATAAATGTTGCCAATGTTGTCAATGACAACATTGACAACTTTTGCAACTTTTTGGATATGCTATCCAAACTTGGTCTAACCTTGTCCAAAGTTTCCCAAACCACTAATTAGGATGAAATAGAAACAAAGAGGACCTCTAGTCCCTTCTTTGACTCATTTGGAAAAAAAATACCAAATACACCCTATTGGACCTAAAATGGACACAAAGGCCTCTAAGGACCTAACAAGACACATCCTCCTACTTAACACTCCACACACTAGGACTCTTGGTCCCTCTATTTACCTAGTGGTCTAGCTAGAACCACTACAAGCCAAAAAATAGAAGAAGACCTAGGTTACATTGTATCAACTAGCTAGCTAGGTGCTCCTACACCAAGTACCCTAGAAAGATACCTTCATCACTTTGGAGTCAAGTTTTCCATTTCTATCATCCTTAAAAATATAACATTGACTACCAAAGATTCTGAAGTAACTTACGTTGGGTGTATGACCATACCAAAGCTCATAGGGTGTCTTCTTTGTGTCCTTGTTCAATTGTACTCTATTTAATGTGTATACAGCAGTACTGACAGCTTCCCTTTAGAAATTTTGAGTGATGCTTTTCTCAATCATCAACGTTCTTGCACAGTCAACAATTGATCTGTTTCTCCTTTCAGCAATTCCATTTTTCTATGGTGCTCTTGGTGTTGAAACATTTCTTTTAATTCCATGCTCATTGCAATAGTTAGTGAATTCATCTGAATTAAATTCCCCTCGTCTATCTAACCTTAAGCATTTCAATTTATTTTCACTTTGTTTTTCTACCATAGCCTTATAGCATTTAAACATCTTAAATGCTTCTGATTTATCTTTTAAGAACATAACTATCATCATTCTAGAATAATCATCAAAAAAGAGAATAAAATACCTATCTCCATAGTAACTATGTGTCCTCATGGGTCCCCATAGATTTGTATGGACTAATTCTAGAATTGCATTAGATGTATGGGTTTTACTCTTGAAACTAGACTTTGTCATCTTACCTTTTTAACAATTCTTGCACATGATATGTTCGGGCTTAGTCATGCTTGGTAAACCTATGATATTCCTTTTGTTTCTTATCTTTATCATGTTTTCAAGCTTCACATGACACAATATTTTGTGCCACAACCATATGTCTTCATTTATATCCATCAAACAAGTGGTGTTAGTGTCGTCAAGATAGAAAAGGTTACCATTTGTTTGCTCACTAATTCAAATCAACCTCCTCATTCATTGAAGATCTTTGCCTTCTTATTTTCAAATGCCACTTGGTGACCTATATTATTTAGTTGTGAAACACTTAATAGATTATAATTCAGTCCTTTTACCCAATAAGAATTTTCACATTTGATCAGGTTATTCAAAAATATAGTTCCTTTACCCTCAACTAGACAAGGTGTGTCATTACCCATTCTTATTGAACCACCATTATAGTATTATAAAGTCTCAAAATTTTGTTTCTCATCAGTCATATGGTGAGTGCGGCCACTATCTATGATCCAGACATCATTCTTACTAAATTTAGATATGAGTGTAGTTTCTACATACCTTTCTTCTTCTTCGTCTGAATCATCCTTCATGGCTACAAATACCATCTCAATGTATTTTTTTGATTCAGTGTCAACTTCATTAGCTCTATTCTTAGTAGCTTTTTCTCAACTAGGTAATAAGCTTTCTTCCCTTTGTCCTTGTAGTCTCAAGTATCTCTTTTGTCAGATTGTCAATTGTTTTGGTAATCTCTGTTATCACCTCTATCAAACTTCTTCTCATATGATCTGTCATTACCTCTGTCATCTTTTATTTTATTTGGACATCTTGCAGCAAAGTTTCCAACCTCTTTACAATTGAAACATACAAGTGGCAATTTACCTTTGTATCTACCTTTTCCTCTCTACAATATTCTTGACATTAGTGCTTCAATCTCATCAAGTCCTTAGTCCTCATCATCACTTTCACTATCATTTCTAATAGCATGTCTATGACTTGAATTACTTATCTTTAGAGAAGATTTGAATGCAAATTCTATAGATGGTGTGTCATCTTAAAATGGAATAAATTCCATGTTAAGAATGTTTAGCCCTCCTTAGGGGGTATTTTTGACCACCATTACACTATCCCCTCATTTCTACATCCTCTCCTGCTTCTCTGCTTGTTTAGGACCCTGATTGTGCCTCTCTGGGAACCTTCCATCCCAACTAGCATGTTTTTCAGGGGTCCTAACCCCTTGGGTCAAGGTTGACCTTGAACTTGACCTTGACCTTGACCTAGGTCCCCCTTTCAAATATGGAAGTCTGTCAACTGTCAGAGGTCATGAAAAATTCATCTCCCGCTTCTGGGTCAGCTATTTTGGGTTTTGAAGTGGAAATTATTAAATTATATTTAACATATTTCCTCTTCTAGGGGAATGGGTCTAATTGGAATTTAATTCTCCTATGTCAACCTCTTTAGATGATTGTGCCCTAGTTTCATATAAAAGGAAGTTTTCTTCTCTCATTTTCTCTAAGTCTCCTAAGTGAATAACTATCATCAAGAAAAAATTTCAAGCATCCATTATTCTACATATTCTCAAGCTTTCAAAGTATTCAATTATCCCTCTCAAGCATTCAATTTCTCCATTGAAGATCAAGGATTCAAGTTTTCAAGCCTTTGAAGGGATTTGGTTCAAGCTTTCAAGATTCGTCATTCAAACTCTAGATCTAGCCATCATAGTGGTGTGATCTTCCTTCATGATACTTAGTGCATCCTCAAGACTCATTCATTCTCCCTTCAAGTTGGATTCCAAGCATACAATCATGGAGGTTTATGGTTTCTAATTGAGTCCAAGCTTTCATATTCACCTACTTTTTTACATTCAAAATACAATTGCATATCTATTTGAATATCATATCTTCATTGTTAGATTTACTTCTAATCCTTGCTATCATTCTCTATTTCAATTATTAATTTCAAGGTTAGTTACTAAATCAGGGTTTGACTAAGGCAAACCCCTCCCCCAACAAAAAAAAACCATTTTTCTTGCAGGTATAGGTTCGGAATAGCAGATCGGGATGGAGATTCAGATACCCTTTTTAGAAAACTTCCAGGATCCAAAAGTAGAATTTCAGTCTGAGACTTTTGAGGTCAATGGTGAGATAGGGCACAATTGGAAATTCTGGCAAATGGTGACATTGACTTGAGGGTACAAATTGGAACTATTTCAGAATAGAAAAATATTTTTGGGTTTTGTCTATCTCTACATTTCTATTCCAGATCTGGTCTCAGATTTTCCAGAAACTCAACATAGGCTTCAGAAAACAAAATTCTTTGGATTTGCAATATTTCAAGGTTAGTACATTTCTCCTATTCATTTCAATTAAAATATACAGATATTCTCTTCTATAAAATGGGAATTAGGGTTTCTCTCTTTAATCTATATCCTTAAAAGGTTGATCCAATTATGCATTGATCCTTTCTTTAGGGTTAATCAATTTGGATCTTCCCTTTAGGAAATTTGGGATTAAAATAAAAATCCTACTCTCCTCACACACACATCTATAATCATCCATAAATAAACAAATACACTAAAAACATTTTTAAATGTAAGATCTCTTATGTTACATTTTGGTCACTTACATTTTTAGATCTTAATGTTTTGGTCACTTACATTTTTAGATCTTACATTTTGGTGAACCCGCGATAGACAACTCTTTCTTTTTGGTGTTAGATGCTTTGCCTCTTTTTCTTACAGACTATATCTTGCATATTAAATTAGTTTTGTGCTCTTGCATTTCAAAATACAAAAAATCTACATAAACATAAAAATATAAAAACACTTCTTGCATTTCATTCATTATGAAGATCTTTAAAATGCTTTGGGGGATGTTTATTTTTCTCATTATGCTTCTTTTAGCATATCTTTATAGTAATTATGGTGTGTATGAGGGTATCATTCATTTCATTATGTTTGTTAATCTTCATTTTTCACTTGCTTATGCTATTTTGAGATTAACTAATACTAGTCTTCCTACTTTCAAAACTTTCATCAAGGATTTATGTAGTGGAGTTATTACTCTTTTGGATTATGTGAAGAATTGGGTAGATGAAACCCCGTCTCCTAATCTTCCTACTCCTATCATGCCAAATCTAGCTCCTAATATTACTAATCCTAATCCAATTCCAAATATTCCTATTTCTCCACCTTCAATCCCTAGTTCTTCCCACACTTATGATGGGGCCCAAGCTAGGGGTCATGATAATGATGTTCGACAATTCTTTCATTTACCTTATCCTCCCTATTCAATCCATGATGATGATAAAGGTAAAAAAAAAGGAAACCTTTTCTAATCCTATCATTCCACCATACACAACATTTTCTCATGAGCACCATTATAAATCTCCTCCTATAGAAGCTTTTCAAGATAGGTACACTACCGGATATACCATGGTGGAAAAACAAGGCTATAAAGATTTAGGGCTTGGTATCAATGAACAAGGCATTAAAAACACAATTCATTCATCCCCTAAAAAAGATATGCATGGTATAGGTTTCCCACCTCCTCCAATCAAGGTAGTGGATCTTAACCATCATCCTCCCCTTCATGTTCTTCTTCCAACACCTTCTTTAGATCACCCTGATACTCCTCAAGATGTGGCTAAAAAAGTGTATGTCAAATTAATGAATTCTAAGAAAGAAATATTTAAACCTATTCAGAAAAATACTCTCTCTAAATACAGATGCCCCTTTAATTATAGTAATAAACATTTAATTTCTGATTGTGTGCATTTCAAATTATATGTTCGAGAAAGGGTTGCATTGGGAATTATATCTCATTCCCGTGCAGTATTACAATTTCTTCATAATTTTGATATAGGGCATTCCCCTTGTTCTTCTATAAGTTAGATCATATTTTTCCCCTTGTCTCTTCACTGGGGGGGCAAGAGGTATTTCATTCTAGTCTTCTAGGATCCATTTTTCTCTTAGCATATATTTTGTTTTTAGTTTAATTGGTTATTCTTTCTATATTCCATCCCTTTAAATTTTTCATGATATCTTTTCTAGGACATTTGACTTGTGAAGATATCTCTTTGTTAAAATATCCCTTGATATAATTTTATACATCCCTTTCTTTCACCACTGGGAAGCAAGGTCTTTTTCCTTCTTCCTCTATCTAAGGATCTACTTTCCTTAGCTTAGTGGCAGTTTTTTATCATATAACATTATTTCCTTATAAAGATGTATGTTTTTTACTATGGGTACCCTCTTATATGAGACGTGATTGTCCTAGGTCATCACCTCTTCTTTATTTTTTTAAACTATGATTTTGATAAACTCTTTCCCTTTCTTTGGTTAGAGTTTGACTCCTTCATTCCAAGATTCCTCTTCCTCTTCATCGCAGGGGGCATAATGATTGAATCTTTGGTCCCTCTTTCTTTTGAAGATGATATTTTATCCTAAGCACTCCTCTATGGTGGGGATCTTGATGATAAGATATCTTCCTCTTGAGGATCCTTTTTCTATATGTAACATATCCATTTCACGATTATCTATATTCTTAGAGGTAAGGGCCAATACTCTTTGCTAAGGATATAGTGTTTATTGTTGTTAAATTGGATATCTCCTTACTTTGTGAAGTAGGTATTCTCTTTTCACTTCCTTATCTTGCCTAGTGGGTAGTCATGATAAGGAGGGGGGAATTTATAGGGTCTCCCTTGTACTATATTTTATATTGGTTTACATTTTACAACATGCTAAATCCTCGGAAGGTAACGCATATAAGTTGCTAAATCCTGAAGAGACGCACATTTTTATTTTTATTTTTATTTTTATTTTTTGCTAAATCCTTGGAAGGTAATGCACGTGAGTTGCTAAATCCTAAAGAGATACGCATTTTACATTTTACCATATGATAAATCCTTGGAAGGTAGCACACATAAGTTTCTAAATCCTGAAAAGACACACATTTTTATATTTCCATAGTGATACAAGAATGTGGATCTATGAATATTTCAAAAGCCATCAGAAGATGCATTACAATTACAAAGCATAGTTTATGGGTGAACCTATTGGGCTCTCCCTCCTTGGTGATTCATGGTAAGGTGTGCATCTTACTAGGTGAGGTAATCACTATCTCTTTTCTCTCTTTCACTTTCATGCTAGTAGGATTAGATCATGAAGCTATGTTATCTATAGTGTTGCTCTTGTCTATCTTATGTATTCATGTATGTTTCTATGATTGATTGCTCTTTATTTTTCATATCTTTATGCATGCATGTTGAGTTAGAATCCTTGGTCTTGTGGCTTAATTCCTTGACTTAGTGATGTTCTACCTCATTGAGATCTACTAGAGTCTTTCTTCTAACTTAACCGCAAGCATGTTTGATTTACATACTTCCGCTAAAGTGGAGGCTTAATGTATCTTATTAAAATGGAAGTTCTTCCATGTTAAGAATTTTTATCCCTCCTTAGGGTTTTTTTTTACCACCATTACACTGTCCCCCTCATTTCTACATCCTCTCCTTCTTCTCTGCCTATTTAGGACCCTGATTGGGCCTCTCCGGGCACCTTGCATCACAACTGGCATGTTTTCCACTGGTCCTGACCCCTAGGGTCAAGGTAAAACTTGACCTTGACCTAGGTCAAGGATGACCTCAACCTTGACATGGGTCCCCCTTTCAAATCTAGAAGTCTGTCGGCTGTCAGAGGTCATCAAAAATTCATTTCCCGCTTCCGGGTCGGTTGTTTTGGGTTCCGAAGTGGAAAATCTTAAATTATATTTAACATAGGTCCTATTCTATGGGAATGGTTCTAATTGGAATTTAATTCTCCTATGTCAGCCTCTTTAGAATATTGTGCCCTAGTTTCATATAAAAGGAAGTTTTCTTCTCTCATTTTCTCTAAGTCTCCTAAGTGAATAACTATCATCAAGCAAAACATTCAAGAATCCATTATTATACATGTTCTAAAGATTTCAAAGTGTTCAAGTCTTCCTCTCAATCATTTAATTTCTCTATTGAAGATCAAGGATTCAATCTTTCAAGCCTTTGAAGGGATTTGGTTCAATCTTTCAAGATTCACCATTCAGACACTAGATCTAGCCATCATAGTGGTGTGATCTTCCTTCAAGATCCTTTGTGCATCCTCATGAATAATTCATTCTCCCTTCAAGGTGGATTCCAAGCATACAATCATGGATTTTTATGGTTTCTAATTGAGTCCAAGATTTCATATTCACCTACTTGTTTACATTCAAAATACAATTGCATATCTATTTGAATATCATAGCTTCATTGTTAGATTTACTTCTACTACTTGCTAGCATTCTCTATTTCAATTATTTATTTCAAGGTTAATTCCTAAATTTGGGTTGGACTAAGGAAAACCCCTCCCCCAACAAACAAAACCATTTTTCTTGCAGGTATAGGTTCAAAACAACAAATTAGGACAGAGATTCGGATACCCTTTTTAGCAAACTTCTAGGATCCAAAAGCATAATTTCAGTCTAAGACTTTTGAGGTCGATTGTGACCTAGGGTACAATCATAAATTCTGGCAAATGGTGACATTGACTTGAGGGTACAAATCGGAACTATCTCAAAATAGAAAAATATTTTTAGGTTTTGTCTGTCTCTACGTTTCTGTTCTAGATCCGTTCTCAGATTTTCCAAAAACTCAACATAGGCTTCAGAAAATAGCATTCTTTGGATCTACAATATTTCAAGGTTAGTACATTTCTCCTATTCAATTCAATTAAAATATACACATATTCTCTTCTATAAAATGGGAATTAGGGTTTCTCTCTTTAATCCATATCCTTAATAGGTTAATCCAATTATGCATTGATCCTTTCTTTAGGGTTAATCAATTTGGATCTTCCCTTTAGTAGATTTGGGATTAAAACAACAATCCTACTCTCCTCACACACACACACATCTATAATCATCCATAAATAAACATAATACACTAAAACAATTCTTAAATGTAACATCTCTTATGTTACATTTTGGTCACTTATATTTTTGATCTTAATGTTTTGGTCACTTACATTTTTAGATCTTACACATGGTAAGAAACTATTATTAAATTTATTCATGTCAAATGAAATTAGTATACCAATCACACTATCTAGAGTAACTATATTGTTTGCAACTATTCTCATTTCTTGAATAGCATATACTCTAATAGCATATAAAGGTAGTAAGGTTCTTAAGATTTTACTTACCACTGTCTCCTCTTCAAGTACACCTCCAACTCCTTAGAAAGCATTGACTACCTCTTTGATTCTGTAGCTATACTGAGTGATATTTTCTCCTTTCATCCTTAAGTCATCAAACCTCCCTCTTAGGCTTTCTGCTTTGGCTCTTAGTACATTACCATCTCCTCCATGTACCAGCTTCAACTTATCCCACAGTTTCTTTACAGAGGTGCAGGTTTTGACATCTTCAAACTCAGCATCAGAGAGTGATGATGCAAGTTCTATCATCATGCAATTATGCTCATGATTTACTCTTAATTTCTCAAGAGTGTGAGGTCCTATAGGAGACACATATTCAGTATCTAAGAATTGAGTAATATCATTTCCAATACCTGATAGGTGGAGTCTTATTTTGCTTTTCCATGATGCAAAGTTGTCTTTATTCAACTTGGGCACATCTCATATTTTCATCTTGTGATACTTTTCTTAAGCTATTAAACTCCCTTTCTAAGCACACAAGCTCTGATGCCAATTGTTAGTAATAACTAAGAGGGGTGGTGAATCACTAGCCTCAAAAATATTCCAATTAATCAATCCAAAAACTTAGTACCACAATATTAATCCTCCAGTTATCTTTAGTCCTATAAGATGAATGCCTTCAAATACAATTATCAAATTACTACTACTCAGAATGCTTTGTTAAACCTTATTTTGTATGTTTACTGAATAGCAGTCTGTTAATTTACCAAAACATTGTAAATTATCTAGAGTATACCAATCAATCTAGTTAAGCTATGTGTAATGAAAAACACTAAATTAATGACTCATAAACACATTGACACATGGATTTTTAATCTGGAAACCTTGTTAAGGGAAAAACCACTTGGGACCAGTAACCCAAAATTTTCACTCTTCTAAAGTGAGCTCAGTGAATAGCCAACCTTGTTAAACATTACAAACACACTATTAGGTGTGACCATGTTAGAGGATTTAAAATTTTAGTTTTTCACTTGATATCGGGCATCTCTATGCTACCTTCCTTGATCAAACACTCACTTGGCTTGTCAATAGGTATCTAGCATCTCATGCTATCTTCATGATCAAAATTTTTGATACTCCTATGGATGTATCTCAATATAGAAAGGATGTTTAAATCTCACTCGGTTAAGAGTCTTTTTGAATCAATGGTTAAACTAAAACATTATGATCTATTCACATATACAACTTATACTTACAGATTTTGAGATCTATTGTAATCGCATAAAACTAATCTGATCAATATATCCCTTTTAATACCTTTGCTCCACTTTAGTTCTGCTCGGTGATGTTGTGCTTTAATGCTCTCTTATATAGACATGATATCACTATTGTTAGGTTCTTGATTTTCTTGATCTTGGCATGATCTGCAATCTTATCCAATTAGATTTAAAGAAAAACTCTTGTTTTATCTCACAGAGATCTTCTTGCCAACTGGACAAAATAGCTTTAAATCATTTACTTATCTCTGGATTTATCTTATCGATGAAAACAATGATAACTACAAGTTAAGTCCATATTTATCTCTGCCAGCTAGATATTTTTTCATTTCGAAACTCAAGTTAATTTTGATGTTTTAACTCTTTGATAGCTTTGGTCAACACTCCAGTTCTCCTTGGGCTTCTACATTGGTTTACACTATGATTCTGATCATCGGTTATGCTTGTGATTCTACTCTTCGGTAATTCTTGTCGGTGTTCTTGTGTGGGCATCACTGTGACTTGACGTTTGGTGATCTCTATCCATCGGGTTCCACTAGTTGTCGGTGTTTGAACTCACATAGTGAATGCTTGTCTTTTATGCATTACTAAAAGCATATTTTTTTATCTCTTTTATTCTCTGAAGTCTTTGGCACTTTGATTATAACTAATTAGATTATATCAATTTGACATCAATGACAATACAATCCATTAACTTATTTAATGTCTTTTATTATCTTTCTGCATTTCGGTGATCAACTTAATATCTTCAAACATTCAATTAGTTACATGTAATCACAACATACATGAGTTTTTCAATCATTGATCTATATAGGGTCTAATCTACTATGTTTGACTTATCTTCCTTTGTCAACTTGAATCTAGTAGCCATAGGTGTTCTAACTGGCTTGGAATATTCCATCTTGAAAATCTTCAACACTTCCTTGTTGTATTTGGATTGTGTGATATATATGTCTGCATCCTGTTGAAGAATTTATAGACCAAGATAGAATTTGATCTCCCCAAACATTGACATCTCAAAATCTTTTCTCATTTCATTATCATATGATTTACATAACATATCATTACCCCCAAATATGATATCATCAACAAATATTTTAGCAATCACAATGTTATCATCAATATCTTCTTTGAAATTCAAATTGTTATTTTCACTTGTTCTTGCAAATCCAATACTTATGAGATAGGAGTGAAGTCTTTCATACCATATTCTAGGTGCTTGTTTCAAGCCATACAGGGAATTTTATATTCTACAAACCATGTTTCTCTTGTTAGGATCAACAAACCCTTCTGATTGTTCAATGTATACCTCTTTCTCTAATATTCCATTTAGGAATGCAGATTTGACATCCATTTGGTATACCTTGAATCCTTTGAGTGTAGCATAAGAAAGAATAATTCTTACTCCTTCTATTCTAGCAATGGGTGCAAAGGTTTCTCCATAGTCAATATCTTATTGTTGTGCATACCCCTTGCATACTAATCTTGATTTTTTTCTTGTGACTTCTCCATTCTCATTCAGCTTGTTTCTAAATATCCATTTGGTGTCAATGACATTATTGTCATCTGTTCTAGGTAATAATGTCCATGTTTTTTTTTTCTCAATATTTTCTATCTCTTCATTCATATCACTGACCCACTCTTCATTTTCAAGTGCAGTATTAATATGTTTAGGCTCAAAATACAAATTAAACATCTAGTGTTTAGTGACGTACTTCTTGTTCTCATTCCAGCCTTCTTGTCTCCTATGATCTGGCTCTGTGGATGGTGTCTTCTAACATACTTGGAAAGTATTTGTTCAGCTCTTTATTCATCATTTTGATCATCATCTTGACCTTCATTCTAATCTCCATCACTCAGAACATCATATTGAGTAATTTCCTAATTTTCGGTGTTTGCAGCCTGATGCTCGGGTGCATTGTTCTGTTGCTCAAGAGCGATACATTGCTGCTTGGGTAGAGTGTCAGATTCTTCATTTTAGACAAACTTGTTGTAGTCTTCTAGTTCTTTTCTACTTTCCTCATCATTTTTCTCTGCAAATTCATCTATTTTGACATTTGCACTTTCAATGATTTTGTTAGAGGATTTGTTAAGTCATTTATAAGCCTTGCTTTTGGTGGAATACCCTAGAAAGATTCCTTATTCACTTTTGGAGTCAATCTTTCCATTTTTATCATCTTTCAAAATATAACATTGACTTCCAAAAATTTTAAAGTAACTTACATTGGGTGTGTATCCATACCATAGCTCATAAAGTGTCTTTTTGGTGTCTTTCTTCAATTAAACTCATTCCAATGTGTAGACAACAGTACTGACAAATTCTCTCTAGAATGTTTGAGTGATTCCTTTTTCGATCATTAGTGTTCTTGCACAATCAATAATGGATATGTTCCTTCTTTCAACAATCCCATTTTGTTGTAGGTTTCTTGGTGCAGAAACCTGTCTTTTAATTCCATGCTCATTACAAAAGTTAGTGAATTCATTAGAAATAAATTCTCCTCCTCTATCTAATCTTAAGCATTTGAGCTCCTTACCAATTTTTTTTTCTATAATAGCTTTATACCATTTAAACATCTTGAATGCTTCTGATTTCTCTTTTAAGAACATAACTATCATCATTCTAGAATAATCATCTACAAATAGAATGAAGTATCTATCACCATAGTAGCTCTTAGTTCTCATGGGTCCACATAGATCAATATATACTAATTCTAGAATAGCATTAGATGTATGGGTTTTTCTCTTGAAATTATACTTTTTCATTTTACCTTTTTGACAATTCTTATACATGATATGGTTGGGCTTTGACATGCTCGGTAAGCCTCTTACTTTCCTTTTATTGCTTATCTTAATCATGTTTTCAAAATTCACATGACATAGCCTTTTATACCACAACCATATGTCTTAGTTTATATCCTTTAAGAAAGTGGTTTTAATATCATCAAGATAGAATAGGTTACCTTTTGTCTGTTCACCAACTTTGATCAACCTTCCTGATTCATTAAAAATCTTTTCCTTTTTCTTCTCAAATGCAACTCGGTGACCTATTTTATTAAGATGTGAAACACTCAATAGATTATAGTTAAGTCCTTTTAACCAGTATGGATTTTCACATCTGATCAGATTATTTAACATTATGGTTCCTTTACCTTCAACCAAACAAGGTGAGTCATTACCCATTCTTACTGATCCACCATTATAATATTCAAAAGTTTCAAAATTTTCCTTATCTCCAGTCATGTGGTGAGTGCATCCACTATCTATAATCTAGACATCATTCTTACTAACCTTAGATATGAGTTCAGTCTCAACAAACCTTTCCTCTTTGTCTTAATCATCCTTCATGGCAACAAATACCATCTCAATATCTTCATCAGATTCGATGTCAGTATCTCCATCTCTATTCTCGTCTAGGTAACAAGCTTTCTTCCCTTTGTCCTTATAGTCTTGGGTATCTCTTCTGTTAGATTATCATTTGCTTCAGTAATCTCTATTATCACCTCTGTCAAACTTCTTTTCATATGATCTGTTATTATTTTTGTCTTCTTTTCTTTTGTTAGGACATCTAGTAGCAAAGTGTCAAATCTCTTTATAATCAAAACATATCAATGGTAATTTACCTTTGTATCTACCTTTTCCTCTCTACAATATCCTAGCCATTAGTGCTTCAAGCTCATCAAGTTCTTGGTCATCACTATCACTTTCACTATCATTTCTCATAGTGTTTTTATGACTTGATTTACTTATTTTTAAAGAATATTTAAATGCAGACTCAATAGATAGTAAGACACTATTATCAAAGTTATTCATCTCAAATGAAATAAGTCTACCAACCAAACTATCTAGAGTCACATTGTTATTTGCTACTACTCTCATTTCTTGTATAGCAGATACTCTAATAGCATAAATAGGCAGTAAGGTTCTTAGAGTTTTACTTACCACTGTTTCTTCTTTAGGTAGACCTCCAACTCCTTGGATAACATTGACTACATCTTTCATTCTATAGCTATAGTGAGTGATATTTTCTCCTTCTTTCATTCTTAGGTTGTCAAACCTTCCTCTTATGCA
This sequence comes from Thuja plicata, assembly GCA_018584345.1. Lineage (NCBI taxonomy): Eukaryota > Viridiplantae > Streptophyta > Pinopsida > Cupressales > Cupressaceae > Thuja > Thuja plicata. The sequence continues at coordinate 971,058 of MU224523.1, read as the reverse complement.
TTCTGCCTTATCTCTTAGTACTGTAACCACCCTGATTTGGTCTGCTCCGACTATAGACCTTATTTTCCCTAAGTGTGACCATACCCCCAATTATGTCCAAACAACCTTGTTACTGCTTGGCATAATTCCTTTGAAATCAATTTAATCTCCTAAGATGATCAAATCACTAAATTAATTACTTCTAGCCAAATCAAATAATCAATCAAAAACATGGCCAAAATGATTAATTTGCTAGGAATTAAATAAAGTCAAAAATCAATTTCTCACTTGCAAAGAAACATGTTCCCCTAGACTAATTAATTTACTTAAATTGGCTATAGTCCTTTGGTTATTAAAAAGAAATTAATTGTTTAAATAGTCAATATTCCTATTTTTGAATGAATTAAATAAATTTAAGTCATTTCATTAATATTCCTCTAAACCCCAACCTAACCTACCTCAACCACTTTGACACTAGGTTCAAACCTATCCCAACCCATTCACCCTTTCTAAATCTAATCCTAATCCTAATTCTATACTAACCCACCTCCTAATATTGTTACATTACATTAAGGAGTGATTAAGAACTCAACCCACTTGAGAAAGTCAACTTTATCAAGCTTGACTCTCTCCAAGTCCACCTTCTCAAGCTTTCCTCTTACACCCTTCCCATGCTTCTTAAAGGCTCTCATTAATGCCTCATTAATGGATATTCCTTAAGTCCATGCCTCTTCAATGCCTTTGGCATTTATTTCTCTTACACCCCATTAATGAGTTTTACAAACTCCATTAATGCACCTTGTCCACCTTCCCTCTCCTAGTTCTTCTATAAATAGGAGTTTTTGAGCACAAATGAGCCTTCATTTTTAGATTGGAAATGCATTTTTATGATTTTAGGATTTATATAGATTCATGTTTCATTTAGTTTTTTAGGTTTAGGAATCGTTATTATGTTCATTTTTAGAGACAATATTGTTGCCCCACTTTTCATCCTGTACCCATGTTGTCAAAGTGGAGGATTTTGAAGTCATAGTCAGGTCTAGTCTTGTTTGAGTCTAGGTCTAGGTCTTCCTTGGGTAGGAAGTTCTTGCCAGGTTTCCCTGCTACTGCCTTTCCTTCTTTAAGCCGGATGGCTTATCTAAAAGTCTTTTCATTTTGGGTAGGTTATAGATCCCAACCCGGCAAGGATAATGTGTTCTTATTGATGATCTTTTTCAAGTAGAAGAATGATTGGGAATCATAATTTTCAGGCATTCATAAGAAATCAGAGAAGATTTTTCATATAGATGATGTAGTGACAGAGCTGTGATTGTACATGTGAGGAGTTATTCTTGATATCCTTCAAATGGCATTGGATCTAAGCATGGTGATTGACAGACTGAGCAGAATGAGCTATGAAACATGGAAGTTGTGTTATTTGGTTGAGCAGTTTACTGCTAATATGATGATGAG
>MU224523.1:934992-957799 GCA_018584345.1 Thuja plicata | reverse complement strand
GCTTATCGGACAAAGATGGAAAAGGGAAAGGAGGCCAAATGATTTAACTTCCCCTCTTCTTTTCCATTTCCTTTCCCTTGTAATTAGTTGGTGACAGAAGTGGTTTCTTTCCATCTGTCATTTAGAGAGAGATGAATCGATTAAACTTCCTTTGTAATGGTCATCCCCTGGCTCTATATGTATGAAGTTGAAAGATTAATGAAAGGTCGGAAAATTTTTGGTGTGGAATACTTGATGTTGTAGAGACAATTGAAGGTGTTTTATGTCAATTATTTTCTGTTCCAGTTAGTTAGACGGTTCTTTCTCTTAGTCTAAGTTACATTAAGAAAGAAATGATGTTTCATTCTTTTGTGGTGAGGATGTGAATAAACCTCAGTAGGATGTGCTGTGGGATATTTAGGGAAGAGCTAGATAGAAGTTGTTAATGATATGATTCTTTTTCTTAATCTGAATTGTAGTAGGAAGGAAAGGATGTTTCATTCCTTTGTTTTGAGGATGTGAATGAACCTCAGTAGGATGTGCTGTGGGATATTCGGAGAAGGATTCATTAGAAGTTTTCATCATTTCATTCTCTCTCTGTTAGTAGTTGCTGTAGATTAGTTAGTGCTGAGTGTATGAATTCATAAGATGTGTGAGTTCTACAGCTTGGTTTATAGATTAGAATTCTCTCCTTGCCTAGTTTAAGTTCTGTTTAGGCTTAATTTGGTTTGCCTCTTCTGCTCTCAGGTTAAGAGCATACCCTGTGTTAGTTTTAGGATCAAGACATAATTCATTGCATATCATTTCAAAAGGGAGCTGTACCTACAAATTCAGAGAAAAGCCAATAATCAGAGAATGGCTTTTCAACTGTTGTAATCAGATATTGTTCATAATTTGGGCACTAAGAGTCATATTCCTAAGAAGTAAGAAAGGACAAATCTGTTTACTAACAAATATGCATGTTTATTGATCAAATAGTTTGTTTTAATTCAAATCTTTCATGCTAAGTCATATATTTCACTGATAGTAGCATAATCTAAGGGTTGTTATGTTTCTTATCATACTCTTCTTAGTTAGAAAGCAATAGGTTGATTTTAGTGCTTTATATGCTCATCTAACCATGTTTTTCCACTAATGTAATGATCTATTAAAGTTTCATGTTGCAGATAATAGGTGCACATTTTAACACACACATTTCTGGCACCCACCGTGGGGCTTGATTCAAGATTTTGCCCCATTTTGACTTCATTTTTTGCTAATCTATCGTCCTAGTTTTAAGGTCTAGAGTCGTTTCTAGTAGCAAAAGATCACATCTAGAATACGCCCTCGTACCGCAAAAAACAAGGCTCACATCTGGGATTTCCCATATCATTTTCAACTTAGGATCGCATATGGGGAACATTTTGTCGCATTTGGTGACAAGGGGTAACATATGGTATATGGTATCACATCCTATTATTTTAGGATCGCATCTGGTTAAAAATTTTGCATACTTCATTGCCTAACCTCTAATAGTTTGACCACTTTGGTTTTTGTCTTTTAAGTAGCCTAACTAGTGTTTTTAGGTTGCTATCAAAGATTTTTCTCGGGAGTTGAACAAATAATACTAACGTGGTTTTTTAGGTTGCCAAACCCCCATCTTGACCTCTATTTACATGCTTTTCACACTAAGAACATTTTCTAATCTTCTATTAAACTGACTAGAGGACTATGCTCTTTTCCTTTTAAGGAAAATCAGAAACTCACACATCTGTTTATGAGTTGAAAGAAATTTGGAGGTAACTGAACCAAGAAAAACAAAAACTAAATCTCTTTTGGACAGTAAATGGACAACTCAAAGCACTAAATTTGTGGGATAAATGAACAAGTTCAATCATATAATTTCTTTTGGAATCAGAAATTGAACAAGCTACTCATTTAATTTTGGGGAAATTGAACAAGCAAATCTACTTTCAAGCATTTTTTTCCTTAAGTAGGAACATTTTAAATCAAGCAAAACATTTCTTGAGGGAATGAACTGTTTGATTGACTTTGTTTTGGGAGAAAATGGCATGGATTAGGAGAGTATGCTCTTCTTCAGAAGAAGAATTAGGAATCTAGATGTCCTACGCTCGCCAATCCTTTGTAAAGCTTATTTAATAGTAGAGGGCCTGCCGGTTGATGAAAAAATCTCCCAGGAATGACCCAAGTGAGGAAATTTTTTACGCCAACCCTTCCAACTCACTAAAAATAATTGTTTTCTCATAGGCTAAAGCCTCGGAAGATGGAGCCAGTTTTGTTCATAGAATTCTCACATCATTCTTTTAACATGCTTGGGTATGTGTAGAGTGGAGCAGCTTGAATCTTGCTTGCGAGACTACACATATTTAGGTACTCATAGGGCTATACACCTCAATTTTTCCTTGTTCAATTCTATGGGAGACAGTTTCGAATGGATTTCCCAATCATAGACAACACTTAAATTGAAAGAATTCCTGATTCATCCCCGAAAGAGTGATAATCCTTGTGCAAGGAAAATAGTAATTGCCCTAAGACACTCATCACATCGTGCCCTCACTTGCATTTGGAGTCAGCTAATACAGCATCATGACTAGAGCCATTGTGTGCTTGGTGATGGTTGTATTCTGATTAGCATTTGAGTGTGTGCCTAAGTCAACAAGCAAGGATTTTCATCCTCCACCTATAAAATAGGAATAAGATATGTGTCTATTTCACCCTTCTAACAATGCAACAATGCTTGGTGTAACTGAAAAACATTAAAAATATAACACCTTCAAAACAAAAAATGAATTTCAATCTTGGGTCTACACATGTCTTTTTCACCCACTAACAGGTCTCAAAATGCAATTTGCAATTAGACAAACTTCACGCACTTCCAAGAAAAAAATTTCAAAAGTGATCAAATCTAACAAAAATGTTAGAAACTTGCATCCTGGATTTCTTGAATCATATCTAGGATTTAGGATCGTATCTGGTATCCTGGCTCGCATCTGGTCAACACATTTTTGCATCTGGTATTTAAGCTCGCATCTAGGGTCATCGGTAGCTCGCATCTTGTATTTCTAGGATTGCATCTAGGAGCTCACATCTAGGATAGTGGGCACTTGTAGAATAGTTTATCAAGACAACTCAGTTGATTTGGATACCCTTTTGACTCTTTAGTCTGTCCCTATTGTCTTTTTTGGTCTCCTTATCGTTGTGTCGAACACTTTTTCAGACATCCACCTTGCATGTCCTTCTGGATCTTCACAATTGGTCTAGAATCATGTGGTCTTTACACTCAGGTAAACAACCTTAATTCCTAGCTCACTATCATGGAATTCTAACCCTCTGACGCTGGAGTCACTTACTTCAAACAATCAACTCTCATTAGTTCCCAGCTCACTATCAGGGCATTCTAACCATTTGACACTGGAATCAATCACTTTGAAACATCAAACCCAAACTCACACATTTGGAGACAATTCAAAAATCCTTTTGGAACCATTTTGAGACTTTGATCAAGAAAATCTTACGATGATTGAAAACAAATGGGATAACCCTATGGTCTTAACACCAAGGAAGAAGAAATTCTCATTAAGACCCTATCTAAGAAAATGCAAGCTTTGAAATCTGAAATTTAAGACTTAAAAGAAGAAAACGATACCTCATCAAAGGGGTCTTCACTAAGATCAATATTTCCTCTTCTCTATGATCAGAAGACACACATGTCTTTACATTCTTCAAAAAAGGAGAAACCTACTCATGGTAATCCTATCTTTGATTAGGAGATTATTTCACAGGATCATGTCAATCCTATCTTTGAAGAACATCCTCATAATCTTGAATCCAACATCTCTTTGGAGAGTTCAAGTGGGTCTACATGTACAAGGGATAGAGCATTTACTCCTTTAAGATGATCTTATACAACAATGTTGGCAGATCTTCTTGAAAACAATCTCATCATGTTGCCTCAAACCACCTCATGTGGAATGTCATTTGTGAGTACCTACTATGCCTATCATCAAAATAATGAACATAAAACTTCACATTGCATGGAGTTAAAAAAAGAAATCCAAGATCTAATTGATGATGCCATAATCAAAGTTGAAGATACTAATGAATTATCAAATAAAGATACCAAACCCAAGCATGATCAAAATCATCAACCTATGTCTAGAAATGAGCTACATGCTACGTCTACTTCTTCCACTATTCCTCCATTTGACAAAGCTTCAAGGATGTCCAAATATCCCCCATCACACAAAAATCCTAATGCTTTTCATGATAACTATGTCTACCCTTCAGGGATTCCTTTAAAATAAATCCAAGCTAACCTTTATCTTGCAGAAAGTACATTCCATGCTCCTAAGATCAAAGACCCTAAGCTTTCATGTACTTTAAGGCCTATTTTGGATAATTCCCCAGCAATCCTTCAATAATCCCTCATGAAGATTAAAACTTCTATCTCTTCCTTTGGATTGGGTCCATGTCAAGAGGATAATTAAAATAACAAACAAACAAGTCTTACTAATGATCAAGATCAAGACATTATCCTATCCCCTCCAACATTTGATGAAGATCCCATATCCCTACAATTTGAAGATGATCCCCTTGTATCTTTTAATTTCCTTCAAGAAGATATTCCTCCATCTCAAGAGCTACATATCCCTCCATCTCCTAAGCAAGATCTCAATACTTCTAAAAATACTATTGAAACTCAAGAGCAAGGTACTCTTCCTACATTATACAAAGACCCTTGTCAGGATCAGCATGTTCCATCATACCTTTCATATAAACCTCCATATCCACCTCAAAAAGACATTATTCCTCCAAATCCCTTACATGACAATAAGTTGCCTCAAGCATCCATGGTTCTAGTTGAAATGGCTCCTATTAAAGTTACACATGAGCCTATCACTATGAAGATGAATTTGAAACAAAAGATCCTTGGTCGGGAAGCTCACTCTAAAGATGTTGATACTCATTTCACACCTTATATTCCTCCATTTGCATGCAAGAATCAGCCTTCTCCATCTTCCAAATCTATCCTTGGTCCATATGTTCAAAAGTGGAAAGCTTCAAACCTTCCATCTATATTGGGCCCATATATCCCTCCATCCACTTACCCCATCTCCTATCAATATCAACAGAAACATGCATCTTTGAAACCTCCCTATCAACACATCCATATGAACCATCCATATTGGTCTTATTCATCCATACATCCCAAGTCTTTTGGAAGCAATTTGGATGTCAAACAAATAAATCAAAAATTCAAGAATCCACTTACATATGAAAATCACTATATCCAATCTAATCGACATGTGAATACAAAGGAAAAGGAAAAATTCTAGAGACCACAAAGGTCCATAGAGAAGAACATAATATCAAAGAAAATATGGGTTCCTAAATCCATCATAGAAAAATTACGTTCTAAATCATCCAAAAGAAAAGGAAAATCAAGAGTTATGTGGATTCCCAAGTCTCTTTTAAAAGGCTTGAACAAAAAGGAAAAATCAGAATTGGCATCCAAGCTTCCAAAGGCTTCCACTTCATCTTCTTTCACACATTTTCCATCTTCTAACTCTATTTTGCATCCACATGTCCCAAAATCCATTACCTTTAATACTTCCTCCATCTTGGGTCCTTATGTACCAAGATCCCTATCCATTCATATATCAAAAACTCAATCTGTACACTACCCTTCAAAGAGTGTGTTGATGTTGATCCTGTCACCTACTATCCTTCCATATTGGGTCCTTACATTCCCTCTTTTCCTCTCATCCAATCTATTGCATAAAATCTTGGCTTCCATCTTCCTTATCCTCCATTTCATACCATTTTCACCCTATCAACATCTTTGAGCATACTTTCAATTTTCTTGGCCTATCATAGCATATCTTTCAAAAGAGCACTATCCCAAGATAAAGATACATAAGTTCCTCCTTAAAATCAAAAAAAAAAAAAGAAGAAGAAGAAGAAGAAGAAGAAGAAAAAAAAATATCCTCAGTGAAAACCTGGTAAACAGGCGCCTTGGTAGCAAAAGTAAAGAGAAAAATATTCATCCTATAGTGAAACCCACTTCTTGTGGTGCCTTATATAAGTACTATGATGAAAACATAGCAAATAGGTGTTACATGTAATTCCTCCTACTTGCACTCTTCACTTAGGGGAAAGTTCCTTCCATGACATCATATCCCTCATATCTTTCATCCATTTTTCATCTAGTGATATTGACAAGGTTGGGCCTATTCATGAACAAATTGTATATCTTACTCACTTGATCTTGTACATTGCTCACAATCGTGATCTTTCTTATCCCAAGTCCAAGCTCACTATCCTAACACTAATCCTATCAGTTGACCCCTTGGTCTTGATCAAAAGGAAGAACAAAATAAAATGAAAAACAAGTTCTAACAACTCTCTTGATATGTCCACTCTTTTGGGACTACATGATATCCTACATACTTTTCATGACATCAGGTCATTATCTTATTTGGCATTTAGCACTGTTGTATAAGCCTAAATTACTATATTATTTTTCCCTAGGTTGGGTAATCTTGAGGAGACTCTCCTTGAGGGTGAAATTCACCCACTTCATCCACTTTTTTCGATCCACTTCTGATCTATCAATCCATCTGTAACACCCTACATCTTTCTAGACATTGGGGACACACAAATGAGATCATGCTTGAGAATTGGTAATCATTTACAAATCTTTGACACATTGGCAAATAGGCATCATTTGAACTCTATGCTCTATCTATTAATGCACTGATAACACTACACCTTCATACTTGCACAAGTGCTATTTGGTGACTCTATTTCCTTTCAAATTTCCTATCCTTGCTTGGGATTTTTCTGCATCTGCATCTTGGGAATAGTCATTCTGCACTGGGTGCATCTTTGCTAGCATGGTTAGTTTGTGTCTACTATGTTTCCCTAAGCATCTTTTCAAGAATAGTTTGCCTCTCCAAACTGGTAACTGACATCAAACTAGTGTTTTTCAAACACCTGCATCCAGGAACTCAAAATGGACTAGTGTTTTTCAACACTTTACACAACGCTTCTTGATACTTGCAACAAACTATCACTTTCATGAAACAAGGATGATACAAACATTGCACTAATGGTGTTCCTAAGACCTACATTGGATTACAAACAAGAACAATGATGCACACAGACATTGGAAACACATTGCTTCAATTCCAAATTTTTGATTGATGAATCCATACTATGCTTGAAAGATGAATAAATAGTATTTCTCAATACTACTTCAGCACATAGTTTGACCTTGGTTTGATCAAGACTCTTTTATGCACTGATGATGTCTTAACTAGGGGCATCTAAGTAGTTATGAATTTTGTTTGATTTATTCTCAATTGATGGTTGTTATGTCTTTCGAGTTACTCCATGATGTCTGCGCAAAGACAAAGAGTTGCAAGGATGGGGGGAATAACGTTTTATTAGGTTTTTGCATATGTTGATTGTTCCAAATGATCCTGTAAATTTCACCTAACTTGGATGTTTATGGTGAGAGCTGCCAACATGAGTGGGTAGCCACATATATCTCAATCTCTGTTATGTGTAAACTATGGTGAGGTTGAAACAATTTCCTTGTCTATTTTCTAAAATTCAGATTCTCACTAAAGTATATCAAGCATAATATACCCAAGGATATGAAGTTTTAAGGTCATTGCGGGTCCAATATCATGCCTTATGCAGAATCTGATAAAGTAAAAGGAAGGTGACTATTTTGTTATCTTGGTTTCTATGCCTTGATGCCTAAGTCTATTTCTGACATTTCATCCAATAAAAATAGTATTCATACTTTCATAATATTAGTGGCTATTAGTTATGGTTGTACTATCAGGTGGTATCCATTCCAAAAAGTGCCCACTGATGATAACAATGTTACAAAATCTACACATCAGTGACAAGTCCTGAGAGTCTATGTTTAGAGATTGCATGATGCATTTTGAAAGAAGCAAAAGAATAAGGACTTTGTGCTCAAAAATGATTTCTATTTTTCATTCAAAATACAAGTTAATTACATCATTTATATTATTGATATCCATGATTCCCAAAATCTTTGATCAATTAGGAACGAAACCGAACTCACATTTTCACGTCATTAACTTGGTTCTCATGTGTTTACTCTTAAACACACCTTTTTCTTCACTTCTTCTTAGCCATCATTTCTTGTCCTACCCATTCCTGCAAGTGATACATTATTTCAACAGAGGGATTTCCTTTATTTCCTTCAATTTCATTCTTGAGGGGGAATGATCACACTATTATCAATCAAATTCTTTCTTAAAACAACAGTAAAATGACTTCGTTATCAAACAACTAGGGGCATGACAGTTTCCTTGACCAAATTGGAACTATTAGATAGAAAGCTTTGGTTCTCATAAGTTGGATATCTTTTGTTTCCTCATTTTAAAATATTTTTATTAAGCTCCTAGCAGCTTCATAGTGACTTTTAGACGACAACCAATTTTGGAATCAGTATTATCAATCTTTGGATGACAACCAAGTTCAAATTCAATTCAAAAAATCTTTAAAAAATCTTAAAAAATATTTTATTGACCTTTGAATGACAACCAAGTTCAAATTCAATTCTATCAGTTAGTTCAATAAAGTGTGAGACTGATTTCATCAGGCATTTCATTTGATCGTGAGCGAAATTCTCAATCTTTCTGAAGTTAATATCAAAAACTTTCTTTGAATCAATGCGCTGCTCGCACATCAATTCAAAGAGGGGCAAATGTAACCACCCTAATTTGGTCTACTCTGACTATAGACCCTATTTTCCCTAAGTGTGATCATACCCCCACTTATGTCCAAACAACCCTGTTATTCCTTGGCATAATTCCTTTGAAATCAATTTAATCTCCTAAGATGATCAAATCACTAAATTAATTACTACTAGCCAAATCAAATAATCAATCAAAAGCATGGATAAAATGATTAATTTGCTAGGAATTAAATAAAGTCAAAAATCAATTGCTCACTTGCAAAGAAACCCATTCCCCTAGCCTAATTAATTAAATTAAATTGGCTATAGTCCTTTGGTTATTAAAAAGAAATTAATTGTTTAAATAATCAATATTCTTATTTTTGAATGAATTAAATAAGTTTAATTCAGTTCATTAATATTCCTCTAAGCCCCAACCTAAACTACCTCAACCACTTTGACTCTAGGTTCAAACCTATCCCAACCCATTCACCCTTGCTAAATCTAATCCTAATCCTAATTCTGTTCTAGCCCACCTCCTAATGTTGTCACATTCCATTAAGGAGTGATTAAGAACTCAACCCACTTGAGAAAGTCAACTTTCTCAAGCTTGAATCTCTCCAAGTCCACCTTCTCAAGCTTGCCTCTTACACCCTTCCCATGCTTCTTAAAGGCTCTCATTAATGCCACATTAATGCAGATTCCTTAAGCCCATGCCTCTTCAATGCCTTTGACATTTATTTCTCTTACACCCCATTAATGAGTTTTACAAACTCCATTAATTCACCTTGTCCCCCCTCCCTCTCCTAGTTCTTCTATAAATAGAAGGAGTTTTTGAGCACAAATGAGCCTTCATTTTTAGATTGGAAATGCATTGTTATGTTGTTAGGATTTATATAGATTCATGTTTCATTTAGTTTTTCAGGTTTAGGCATTGTTATTATGTTCATTTTTAGAGATAATATGCATGCTTATTGATCAAATAGTTTGTTTTAATTCAAATCTTTCATGCCAAGTCGTATATGTCACTGATAGTAGCATAATCTCAGGGTTGTTATGTTGCTTATCATAATCTTCTTAGTTAGAAATAAATAGGTCAATTTTAGTGCTTTATATGCTCATCTAACCATGTTTTTCCACTAATTCAATGATTTATTGAAGTGTCATGTTGTAGATAACAGGTGCACATTTTAACACACACAAGTACATTTTCATTTCCTCCATGTAATAGCTTCAATTTATCCCACATTTTCTTTGCAGAGGTGAATGTTTTGACATCTTCAAATTTAGCATTGGAGAGTGAGGAAGAAAGTTCTATCATCGTAGAATTGTGCTCATGTTTTTCTTTCAATTGATCAAGTGTATAAGGTCATGTAGGAAACACATATTCAGTATCCAAGTATTGAGTAACATCATTTCCAATACCTTATAGGTGGAGTCTTATCCTACTTTTCCATGATGAAAAGTTGTCCTTGGTCAACTTAGGAACATCATGTTTTCTCATCTTGTGATCTTTTTCTTAGGTCTTGAAACCTTCCTTCTAAGCACACAAGCTCTGATACCAATTGTTAGAATAACTGAGAGTGGGGTGAATCAGTGGCCTCAAAAATTAATCCAATAAATCAACCAAAAAACTTAGTACCATAATTACTATTGGGATTATTGGAATTATGTACTGAGTGGAGAGGGGTGAATCAGTACCTCTAAAACATTTTATGTGGTTGGCCCATTAACCTTTGTGTCATCAGATTTGTATATTCCTATCTATCTTTTCATCTTTTCTTGTATATATGAAATAATAATATAAGTTCTTTGCATGTGTAAACATTCAAGAAACATACATGAAAGTAAATAACACATAACACATGATATGATATCGCAGAAAACTCCTGTTAGGAAGTTTAAACTATGGTGGGGATGTCTACCCAAAAAACTTCACTATCTGCAAATAAGAAGGGAGCCAGTAAAGGCTTACAATTGATCACTTTTGATGATCCACCCTGTTAGGAGTATTAGAGTGGAGACCTTTTAGGATCTACTTCATTTGAAGCTTTAGCAACACTGTTAAGTGTGCACTCTGTTAAGAGATTTATCAAAGAACTGTTAAGTCCACCTTCTACAAAAGGATTTTAGATGTGATGCACTTGTTAAAATGCAACTACAATATAAATATTGATCTGATAGTGTATGCAATCTATAATTTATGATAACATATCCTATAAAGCTTAAAATGTATAATTAATCACCTTGAGTGATTGAATAATCCTTGTCTCTGCTCGTCAGTAGCCTGCTTTGTGTTCTTGAGAACTGATATGATCTTTTTCTAAACTTTTCATGAATTCTCTTCTGCTACTTAGATGCTCTTCATGGCTACAATAATTTTCAAAGCTTACTTCATGTCTTGTATTACAAATGATTGAACATCTATTTATACTTGTTTCTAGTTCTATTCTTGATTCACGCTTTTCAAATTAACTCTAGATCCAAGGTTTACAACTTGACCTTGATCTTTAGTTTTTTATGTTTTAGATCCATTACGATGTTTTAAAACATTTACATTATGCTTGCTTTACCCTCAAGTAAAGATTTAAAACAAATTAAAACTATGTAAATATAATTACAATGTTTTATCTGACATGTAAAGTCAAATCCACTTTTTGCAGGTTCTGTAATTGACTGTGGGTTTTGATGGTCGGGTTGCTCTATCAGTCTATCAGTTTTCTTCTCCATCGGTGTTCCTTTACTGAACTGATCATCAAGTATGCCTTTTCTTCTCTGTCAGTGATGTTTTAAAAATTGTACCATCGGTTATGCTTTTCATCGGTTTTGACACTTGTCAATGTTCATCAGGAAATTCTATACTTAGCATTTTATGTCAAGTATTTTCATTTTGTCGGTGTATGTCTGTTGGTCATCCCTATACCGATGAATTTTATCATGTTTTTCACTTAAGTATACTAATGGAAAAAATTAATGTTATCAATATCCCCGTTTGACATTAGTATCAAAAATTGATATGTGCAACATACTTGATATATTAGTAGGTACACCTGTGTATACTTCTTCCTTAGTCATTAAATGACTCCCCCTATGCATATGTCGGTGAGTGTAAGTTTATGTACATATAATAGACTTCTCCTTTTTGTTTCCTTTTTCTGGTATATGGTACATATCTATCCTTTTTGTACATACATTATACATATCCTTATCTCCTTTCTTCTAAACTAGTATATTATACATATGTATTATACATTCCTCCTTTTTTGATAATGAGGGAAAAGGTACTTACAACTTGTCAAAAATGTGAGAGTGTGAGGCTTTGATGTCCTCCATCATCTTCTCCCATTTATCCTTTAAATTCTCAAGAGTCATATGCTCAAGTGATATCCTCACATGCATGTCATATATGTTGTCTACCACAGACATCTCTGGGGTTGAAATCAGGTTTCTTACATCTATGATATGTTGTTGTAGAGTGGTGAGGTTTGGAAAAATGTGAGCTTGTAGCTCTGTAACTTAATTCCTAAACTGTGTCTCTGCATCCCATATTTCTTGTATTAATATATTTACCTCTATGATCTTGTCATGATGCAGTTTTATAGTGTTTGCATCAGAGGTTAAACTTTGTGCACAAGCTGTTAAATCTGAGTCTAGTTGTGACATCTTTTCACTATTCTCTTTTGTGAAATTTTCTAATGTGCACAATTTCTGAACTAAGGTAACATCTTCAGCAATCATAGGTTCTAATTGACTTTCTAATTCAAAGAGCTTTACCTTGTTCTCTGCCACTTCTTGGCTAAGTTTTTCAACCAATTTGTATTGATACTTCATTTCTGCATGTTCTTCCATTGCCTTCTCTACATCTACATTTTGATTGGTGATGGCCTCAGTAAGAACTGTAATGTTCTCCATGACTAATATGACATCTTCAACTTTTGTGTTAGGAACAAGTTGATGTAGTATGTCCCTAGATTTATCAAGCATTTGGGCTTCCCTATGTGCCTTTTTCATTTTCTCTTGTATAACTTTTCTCTGACATATCACTCCAAACTTTTTAAGTGCTTCAGTATCCAAAGTAGATACATCCCACTTGGGTATTTCAATTACCTCATCAAGTGTTACAGCCAAGATGTCTTTCTTTATTACTTTCTTCTTCTTCTTCTTTGGCTGGGAGATAGATTGGTGTACTACCATTTGTAGTCCTTGAGATTGGATTGATTTTGTAGGAGAGGGTAGAGAAGATGAAGCATCTTGTTGCTTCTGTTCAGAGTCTACCGGTTGGTTTTTTGAAGATGTCTCTTCATTGGCCTTGGGTGTATCAATAGATTTATCTTCCTTTTCCTTCATGCTTTCATCCTGCTTGACTTATTCACTATTTTCTTTCTCTTCACCCTTTCTCAATGTATCATCTATTTTAGTATCTTCTCCTTTGTCTTTTTTTAGTAGACACCTTTTGTTGGTTGTCGGTTACATCCTTCATTTCTATGTATGTATCTTTTTGAGTGTTTGATGCATATTTATTTTCATCATTACCCATATCCTTGGATATATCATCATCTTTCTTAGATGATTTCTCCTGACTTGATTCAATATCAATTGCTTGTATCAAAATTTTCATGCTGGTCGGTGTATTTACCTCTGCATTGTCAGTAGTTGTGTCCTGACCGTCGGTATTACCCTATGCAATATTGATATCCTCATCTTTTTGCACCTCTTCTGTAGGATATTTTCCTATAGTATCATTAATGATGTTGTCCAACCATGTTTCATCATTGATATTGTTAGTTATGTTACCTTTTATTGTCAATTCTTCTTTGGTAACCTCTTCTTCATTACTCAAGTCAATGTGAATTGGACTTGGTAGAATTTGACTTTCCTCACTCTGAGTTTTGTCAAGAGTAGTGTCGGGCCATAATTCATCAATAACTTTAGTATGTTTGGGGCCTTCTATATCACTCTCTTCTTTATCCAATTCCACAGATGAGTCATCTTGTACATCTTTTATGATGATGTTTTCCTTCTCTGAGCTAGCTTCCTTAGTGGGATTTTTGAGTATCTTGCACCACTTCTTAATGCTTTCCTCCTCAAGATCTATTAGCTTCATTTTGATAAATTTGTAAGCTCTCATTTTTGGTGAGAACTTCTTTTCATACTTCTTCATCATCTCACTTATTTCTTCCTTCTTTGAATCAGAAGCCATAAGAGTAACAAGTACTCTTTCTCTTATCTCTTTTTCCTGATGTAGAGCAAATGTCCACCTTGCAGACAATCTCTCTGTTAGTTCCTTGGGAACGTCATATTCTAAGAATTATAGTGGAACATAGTAGTGTTTGCACATTTTGGCAATGATAGCTTCTTCAATCTTATTTTGATCCTCTGTATTGAATTTCAACCATTTTCTTATGTTAGGATCAGAAATAGACTATGATTCTGAAATATTCTTACATATCTCATTGATTGTTTTAGGGACCAAGGGTTCTTTTTATTTTTCAACTTCTACATTAGCTTCATCCATAGTCAAGTCTTCTATATCCTCTTTTGTCCTAGCCCATTTCCTCCTTTTGGTTGGATTCCCCTTTGGTGAGGCTGGTTTTCTCTTGTATGTCCTCACCTTCCCTTTCTTTAGTGGTGGAGTTGTTTATTTTGTAGTTTTGCTTCTTTTCCTTGAAGCGGTTGTTGTTCATGATATCTTAGGTGGAGGAGGAGGTGGTGAATCTGACTATGTACCTTCTAAGTCATTCTTTTCTATATCCTCACCGATAGGTGACTGGCCCTCAGTTTGTTCTTCCTTTCCTTCTATTTCCTCTTCACCTTCTTCAGTAATTGCAAACTTCTTGATTAATTCTTTCACCATCTTATTATTTTTGTTCACAATATTTTTGACAATGAGATCTGTCTTGATCTTTGGTTTGGATTCTTCGTAAGTATGAAATCTTGGTTGCTTGTTTTCTACTAGTTCATTCAATTGTGCCTTGATGCACTTAGTAGCCTGTCTTGTTTTGATCTCATATTCTAGAGGTGATAGCCAAGATTTTTGTGGTACTACTAGTTTGATATAGGTAAAATTAGTATCTACCATGAAACATATGTCCTCTTTGTGTTCTTCTATCAAACTTTCAGGTATCCTTGTTCTAGCTTGCATCTTTTCCTTAATACCTTTGAAGTACTCATTCATTAGGTCATCAAAATCTGTTCCTAATGACTCTATATGCTCACATATCTATATGGTTACAAGTTTGTTTGTGTCCCATACTACTTTGCCTATGGAAGGAAAGTATTCTTCAAAGTAAAAGAATATGCACATAATGAGGGAACCAAACTTACAAGTGTTTGTCCTTGAAGATATTATGGTGTCCATGTTCTCCTCAAGTTGATTCAACAGAATCTCTGCAAGATCTATCTTCTTTCCTAATTTTATGATCTTGTGAGTTGTGCTCATAGCAGTGCTTGCTATGTTGTTCATTCTGATGGCCTGGAATATTTTGTATCCTACCACACATGCACCAAACTTGAGTTCCTCATCGGTAATAATGTTGACCTTGTGGTGCAGGAGCACCTAGGCTAGCCTCCATTGGTTAGTATGTTTTGGGATTGTACTTGACTCTAGCCAATTCAAGAGTTTAGTTTAGTTTGTTTTTTAACCTTAGAAGGTCTCTTGTTGTTGGCTAAGTGAATTAGTCACTAGGACTAAGGTCACTAGTTAGCCTTTGTTAGTTGTTATTTCAATTTCTTACTGTTAGGAGCTTAGCTAAGGTTGAAGTCTTTAATGTGTTCTAAACACGTAATTGTTATTGAAAAGATGTCATAACTTCATAAATGTCCTTAGATCCTTGAGCCATATGAGGTTAGGATTCCTAGAATATAGGATCAAGGCATCAAACAAAGTTGCCAAGTGTTGAGAAGAAGTTGTCATCAAGATTTGCACTAATTGCAAAAATCGCATGCAGATCAGGTATCTTTGGATTACCTAAGTTATAGAAGTTAATGATTGACCATTAGGCCCAAAAATGTAGGAAATGGTATCAAATGGGAACCAAGACTCAAACATGGAGGATTATGCATGATTTTGTAATAGTTTTAGAAGAAGTGAATACAGCTCTGCAAGTAGTTTGACAGTGATTTATGATGATTTTGTGTTGACAGTCATACTAAGTGGATTTAAAGTGCAAACTTGATGATTTTATAATGTTTTTTAGGTTGTTAGGATACTTTTTCATTTGAAGAGAAAGTCATTTTGAGTTCATCTAGGTACTGGTTTTGCGTGTTCAAGTACAGGGACTTCATTTTTAGCCTATTCTGACCAGTTTAAGGAATCATGGCTCCCCCATGAAAACTAGCCATGGAAATCAACTCATGATGGTTGGATATGTGAGGGGAGTTACTAGTGTAAATATGTAAGGAATTAGCAGTCTAGTAAGTGTGAGGATCTATTTTAATTGCTAGGCCCTAGGCGAGCAGCCATAGCCCGGTTAGTGTCTAGTTTGTGAAGATTTGAAGACCATATGCAGGGATGTATGGCTCCATACTGGTGCAAGACTTTTTCAAGTAGGTGATCACCATCTCTAACCATTATGTGCAGATGGAGGTCATACCAATCACCAAGAATTTGGTTTGAGCAAGTTTTAACCAAGTTTCACTGTTTAGTCCTAGAAATTAGGCCTATTAGGCCTATTGTCCTAGTTTGTAGGAACCCCCTGTATGCTCACTGTCAGACCCAAAACCTTATGAAATATTTAAAAATTCCAAAAGGGTATCTAAATCAAGTTGTTTGGGAAATGTTTGACAAAAAGGGGAAAAAGGGATTGGTAAAGGCTACAAGGAAAGGCCTAATTTTAAGGTCTCCAAAGTTTGAAAAGTGCAACCCAGTAGAAATATGTTTGAAGATCCTTCAAAAATGGATCAAATGAGTAATTTTATGCATTTTTACATGTGGATGGACACCCCTACAATGATGGACCAAGAATTTGGAGATTTGACACTTAGAACCTTCTAAGTGAGAGTGGGAAAGTGAAATAAAACTAAGGTGTTGATCCTTCAAGGTGAAGTTTTCAAAGTGTGACTCTAGTAACAGAGTTTGAATAGGCCTTAGTTAATGATATAATCCTATTAGAAGATCCTATAGAAGGATAGGATACTAGGAGGCAAGAGGAGTCTCTTGGAGGGAGTGAAAGCTAACCTTGGAGTGATCTTACATCATATTGGTATCAGAGCTTGCTTTAAGATTTAGGCTTGTGGTGGATGTTGCAGCCTACTAAATCAGTTGGAGAGAATACTTCTAGAAGTTCAGAGAAAGAAAAATTCATGGTGACTAATGCTGAGTTATCCAAAAAGGTGGATGAGAAAGAAGAAGACAACAATTTGTTAAGAGAAAGGTTGGCTTAAATGGAGCAACTCGTGGGAGAAGTCCAAGACAAAGAAGAGAAGATGAAAGACAAGATAGATCAGAAGGAAGAAGAAGAAGCAAGGGAAAGGGAGTAAATATAGAAGAGGAAGTTCCAACTTGTGACCCTATCAGTGATCAAGAACCCTTCTTAAATACATTAAAGGCTCTAAGTGGAAAAGTTTTGGAGGGTGTGCCACTATTTAGTAGACAAATGGATCCAGATTTAGTTGTGGATTGGATAGACAGCATAGGGAACCATTTTGAATGTGATGTTATCATAGAGGCCAAAAACATGAGTGTGGCCAAGTCAAGGTTGAGGGGATCAACTCTCACATGGTGGAAGTTTGTGCAATCTAAAAGGGAGAAAGAAGGAAAGAGTCCTATACTCTCATGGAAAGGAATGGTAACTAAGCTCCAGTAGACTTACTTGCCTGGTGATTATGAAGTTCAGCTTCATAGAAGGAGACACAATCTTAGACAAAATGATTTGGATGTTCAAGCATACACTGAAGAGTTCTAAAAATTGTGCTTAAGGTCACAAGTGGTTGAAGATGAAAGCATCAAGCTAGCTAGGTATATGAATGGATTCAAATGGTCTATTCAAGAAGACATGAGTCTTGTGAGCTTCAAAACCATCTGCCAATGCTATCAAATGGCCTTGAAGATAGAGGAAAAAGGCAAAAGAAAGAAAGAGAAAAGTTGCAAAACAAGAGGTAGAGGAAGGGATAGTAGAGGAACAAGAGGTGGCTATGGTGGAAGGAGTTCAGAATCAAGAACACAAGGAGAAGTCAGATACAATGAGAAAAAAGAATCAAGTTCTAGTAGAGGTGGTAGAGGAAGGAACTCCAATTTCATAGGTAGAAGTGGTGGACAAGGAGGAAGAGGCAATTAATTTGCCAATATAAAATGTTACCATTGCAATCAAATGGGACACCCTGCCTATAGGTGTCCAAAGAAGGGTAGTACTTCTCAAGGAGGTAACAAAAAAAATAATTTAGTTCATGAGGATACAAATGTAGATGAAAAACATCTTGAAGTGCCATTGAATTCAGAAGAAGGAGAGAACCTCATGATGAGGAGAACATTGATCAAATAGCCAGTCAAGGAGGAATCAAGCCAAGGGAGGTCCTTGTTTAGGATCAAATGTAAGATGATGAATAAGGTATGTAGAGTCATCATAGACTCTAGATCTACTAACAACATTGTGTCAGAGGAAGCTATCATCAAATTAAACATGACAAGGATACCCCATACTAGTCCTTACAAGGTCACTTGGCTCAATAAGGGGCAACATGTCTTGGTAAACGAGCAAGCTTGGGTGGAGTTCTCCATAGGAAGGTACAAAGAAAAGGTCTTGTGTGAGGTGCTACCTATGGATGGATGCCACTTTCTCCTAGGTAGGCCATGGAAATTTGACCACCAAGCTATCCATGATGGAGTGAAAAACTCTTATGTTTTCAAGAAGGACAATGTGACTTTCAGAATTCAGTCACTATTAGAAGATGCAAAAGTGAGGAGAACAAGTCCCAATGTTCTTATGGTGGGTGAAAAGGATTTCTTAGAGGCTCTAGATGAAGGATAAGGGGTTGGCTTTACATTTTTGTTGAAGCCTAAAGAATTTGTTGACAAGACAATGAAGAGGATAGAGCTGCCACTAGAGGTGCAAGAAATGTTGCAGAAATATGAAGGTATAGTAAGTGATGGACAACCATCAACCTTACCCCTCCAAAGAGCCATAAGTCATATGATATAATTCATACCGGGAGTTACCCTACCAAACAAGGAAGCATATAAAATGAACCCCCAACAACATGAAGAAATAGCTAGGAAAGTCCAAGAGTTGTTAGAACAAGGTCTTATAAGAAAGAGTATTAGTCCTTGTGTTGTACCCACAGTCCTAGAACCTAAGAAAGGAGCTACTTGGAGATTATGTACTGAATCCAGAGCCATCAATAAGATTACCATTAGATATAGATTCCCTATCCCTAGGATAGAAGATCTAATGGACTTCCTAGGTGGAGCAAGATACTTCACAAAGATAGACTTAAAAAGAGGATATCACCAAATAAGGGTGAATGAAGGGGATGAGTGGAAGACAACCTTCAAAACTACTAAAGGGATGTATGAATGGCTAGTCATTCCATTTGGCTTGTCTAATGCACTATCAAATTTTATGAGGTTGATGAATGAAGTACTCAAAGACCACATTGGCAAGTTTGTAGTGGTGTACTTGGATGATATACTCATCTTTAGTAGAACAAGAGAGGAACACCTCAAACATGTGGAATTAGTACTCAAGAAGGTGCATGAGGAAAAGTTAATGATTAACTTGGAGAAATGTGAGTTCATAAAAATAGAGCTAGTGTACCTTGGGTATGTACTCTCTCATGGAAATCTGAAAATGGACAAAAGCAAAGTGGAAGCCATCCTAAATTGGCCTACTCCAAGGACAGCAACAAAGGTAAGGATTTTTCATGGCCTTGCTCAATATTATAGGAAGTTTATAAGGAAATTTAGTGCTATTTGTGCTCCAATGATGGATACCATCAAAGGAGGTATGAAGACCAAGTTTGTATGGAATGAACAAGCTAACAAGACCTTTGAGTTGTTGAAGAAAAAGATTGCTACCCAACCTATCTTAGTGTTGCCAAGCTTTGAGAAGCTATTCACCATTGAGTGTGATGCAAGAAATGTAGCTATTGGGGCTGTCCTAAGCCAAGAGGGAAAACTAGTAGCATTACATTCAGAGAAGTTGAGTGAAGCCAAGAGGAAGTACTCTTCCTATGACCTTGAAATGTATGCATTGGTTTAGGCCTTAAGAAAGTGGAGGCACTATTTGCTTCCCAAGGAGTTCATAGTCTACACAGAAAACCAAGCCTTAAGTTTCTTTAACTCTCAAGAGAAGTTGAGTCACAAGCACATGAAGTGGGTTGAATACCTACAAGCCTATACATTTAATATCAAGCACAAGAAAGGTGTCCTCAATAAAGTTGCAGATGCATTTTCAAGAAGAGCTCTTACCATTCAAGAGATTTAGTTGAAGAGCATGGGAATAGATCACTTCAAAGATCTATATGCTAATGATGAGGATTTTGCAGACATCTACAAGGTATGTGTTGGATACAAGAATCATTTTCATAGTAAATATGTTGAATACACTTTGCAAAGTGACATTTTGTTTAAAGGAAATCAATTGTGTGTCCCTAGAGGGTCTATTAGGGAGAATATGATACAATAAAAGCACAATGGTGCGTTGAGTGGTCATTTTGGGATCACAAAGACACAAGAACTAGTTCAAAGGTTCTACTATTGGCCATGAATGAACCTTGATATCAAGAGGTATGTGTAGAGTTGCATTGTATGTCAGAGAGAAGAAGGTACTTCTTCAAATGTTGGCCTTTATCAGCCCCTAGCTATTCCCACTAGGCCTTGGGAATGCTTGAGTATGGACTTTGTAGTTGGGTTACCCAAGACAAGGCAAGGTATGGATAGTGTTTATGTAGTTGTGGAAAGATTTAGTAAAATGGCTCACTTTGTGCCATGCAAGACAACAAATGATGCCATCCAAATAGCCTCTCTTTTCTTCAAAGAGATAGTAAGAATCCATGGGTTACCTATTAGCATTGTGTCTGATAGAGATACTAAGTTCCTAAGTCACTTTTGGAAGACTCTTTGGCAAAGATTAGGCACTAATTTATCGTTTGGATCTGCCTACCATCCATAAACTGATGGTCAGACTAAAGTGGTGAATAGAAGCCTTGGAAACCTACTGAGATGCTTGACAAAGGAGTACGGACAACAATGGGATCAGTTGATTGGGCAAGCTGAATATGCCTACAATGACACCACAAATAGATCCATAGGCAAGAGTCCATTTGAGATAGTGTATGGAGTACATCCTAGAGGTGTCTATGAATTGATGGAATTAAAAGATGGAGTAAAATAAAGTGGGTATGCTGATGACTTTGCATATGCTATGAAGGAGATCCATGAAATAGTGAGGAAGACATTGACAGAGAACACTATGAAACACAAAGCTAAGGTGGATGCAACTAGAAGGACAGTTGAGTTTAATGTTGGTGACTTAGTTATGGTACATCTAAGTAAGTCAAGATTGCAAGATATGGTGACAATTCTTACAAAGTAGACCTGTCGGAGGACAGTGGATTATCTAATATATTCAATGTTGCAGACCTTGTCCATTATAAAGGACCACAAGAAGACATGGACCAGACCATTCATGAAGTGATCAAGGATCTTGAAGACTTACAACTCCCTATTTTTGTATGTATAGGACCAAATAGTATACTAGACACAAAGACATACAAAAAGACTAGAACCAAGGAGTATAGGGAACATCTAATCAAGAGGTATGGACAGCAAGATGCTGATGCAATTTAGATTAAGAAAGTAGAGTTCAAAAATATGGGAATTGATCCTGCAATCATCAATCCAAGGGTGGACTGATCTTCTTATTTTGGGGAGGATGGTGCAGGAGCACCTAGGCTAGCCTCCATTGGTTAGTAAGTTTTGGGCTTGTACTTGACTCTAGCCAAGTCAAGAGTTTATTTTAGTTTGTTTTCTAACCTTAGAAGGTCTCTTGTTGTGGGCTAAGTGAATTAGTCACTAGGACTAAGGTCACTAGTTAGCCTTTGTTAGTTGTTATTTCAATTTCTTAGTGTTAGGAGCTTAGCTAAGGTTGGAGTCTTTAATGTTTTCTAAACACATAATTGCTATTGAAAAGATGCCATAACTTCATAATGTTGGATATTTGTTTCTGTGCAGTTGATTGATTGTATGTTTGTCATTGATGACAACATATAATATACAATAGTGATTATGTATGTACTTATTAGAATGATGATATCAAGCCTTGTGTGGATATATTCAGGTGGTAGACATGTTTAGTATGTTATGTTCTTACATGTAGACTATGAAGTTTCAGTCAAGTTGTGTAATTTTGTTATTGACAGTTATAGTTTTGTAAGAGTATCTGTTCAGAGCCGACGTATTTAATGTGTTTCTTGAGTTGCACCTATCTTCAGGATATGTGTGTGTATATTCATGATTATTTATGAGTTAACTATGTTTGGTTAAATGTTCTTATCATGTAACATCTGGACCATGCTATTTGAGATGATTTGGTGAAGCTGACTTAGTGAAGAATCGCGTCTGTTCAGTTTGTGTTGCACAGACTTAATATTGTTTGTGTGCTTAGTTAAGCCAACAAAGATGTTGTTGAAGTGGTTCCATGAGATGACATGACCTTCTACTTTGAGGAAGATACTTATAGCAAGTCATTTGTGATACGCTAAGGGTGAATGATACGAAAAGAGACAGAAAATGTACAGAGCAGAATATCAGTTGTGGTTCATTCATCAAGGGTCTATGTGAAGAAGCAGTTGAAGATTACAATACATTGGAACTGATCAAGACAGTAGGTCTAATTTTTAGTTCATCATCATATATAGTGTATATTTGTTCTACAAAAGGTTGTAGCCTTCACCATTGAAGCAGTGAGCTTTTGGACAATGAGTCCTCACCCCTAACAGCGTTATTTGTAAAAGACTCTTAATAGGGTCAGACCCTTAACCAGGTCACTATACTTATTGCATTGTAAAGTACAACTCCTAATAGGGTTGAAATATCTTCTAATAGGGATTACTATAAACAAGTATAGTTCATTGTGGGTACTAATTCCCACTGGGGTTTTTACCATTTGG
>MU224523.1:909854-934942 GCA_018584345.1 Thuja plicata | reverse complement strand
TATCTTCTAATAGGGATTACTATAAACAAGTATAGTTCATTGTGGGTACTAATTCCCACTGGGGTTTTTACCATTTGGTTTCCCCGTAACCAAATTGAAGTGTTGTCTATTGTGTTATCTAAATGTGCATTTACTTTATTGTATTCTGAATTTAATAAGAGAAAAGAATTAAATTGGTTGATAACTGATTCACCCCCCCCTCTCAGTTATCCTTTGGGACTATTCTAATAATTGGTATCAAAGCCAAGTGCCTTGGAGAAGAAGCCTAACAGCTTAAGGTAGATTAGATGGCATACTTCAGAAAAGAGAGTCCTAAGTTTGATGGAGAGAATTATCAAGATTGGAAGAATAAAATGATAACACATCTATAGTGTGTTGGTTTTGACATCTTTGAGATAACCACACAAGAAGTTGTTATTCCCTCACTTAAATACCTTGAAAAAGATGATGCTACTAGTAGACAAAAGGAGATATTCATAGCTAATGTAATTGCAAAAGAAGCCCTTATAAGTTCCCTATTCAATAGTGAATTTTCTGAGATCAAGAAATTAGACAAGGCATACACTATATGGAAGTATTTAGAAGACATGTTTGAAGGAGATATTCAAGAAAAGAATGCACGCAGGAAGACAAAGAAAAAGAAATACAACAGTCTTGAGATGTTCCTTGAAGAGAACATTAGAGCCTACAATCAGAGGATAAATGAAGCAGTCTCTAGAATCAGAAACAATGGTGGAGAAATATCAGAGGAAGATATAATGGACAAGCTGCTGACTACTCTAACATCAGACTATGAAAACAAGATTAGTATTCTAGAAGAAACTATGAAATTTTCACAAGACTTCAAAAGAGAGACTTTGATCAGTAAAATCTTTGCATTTGACATATCAAGATTGAAGACTGAACCAAAAGGTGAAAAAGCCTTCAAAGCATCAATCCATGGTAAGAAATCTCACATCTCTAGAAATAAAGAGAAAGAAGATGTTGATGAAGAACTAGAAGATATCATTGCTATGATTGCTAAAAGAGAAAAGAAAGGAAAAGGAAAATATGAAGGATAGTTTCCATTCAAATGTTTTTCATGCAAAAAGATTGGCCACTTTGCATCCAAGTGTCCTACAAGAGTAAAGAAATTTAGACCTGATTATAAACCTAAAAACAGAAAGGAATGTTACCATGCTGAAGAAGGTGTAACTGATGAATATTTAGGAGAAGATGATATTGGATTTGTTTCCCTTAAAGATATGGAAAAATTTCTTGAGGGTATGGACATTGAAGATGACAAAGAAGCATAGGAGTTAGCCCTAATTTCCAAAGCAGACATCAGAACTGATTGCATCATTAACAGCGGTTGCTCTCACCACATGACAAGTGATAAATACAAATTTTTTCATATAGAAAAATACAAAGGTGGTATGATTAGATTTGGAGATAACACTCCCAAACCTATCATAGGCAGAGGATCCATCATCCTAGATGGAAATAATAAGACAAATGATGTTTTGCATGTTGATGGACTACATCACAATCTACTAAGTGTTGGATAGCTACTTGACAAAAGTTATCATTTGGAATTCAAAGACAAGTGCATCATTAACAACAAAGATGGAGACATGATTGCATCACTATCAAAAACAAAAGGTAATGTTTTTCAGCTCAATTTAGATGTAATTTGTTTTGTTGCAAAAGTGGATGATAGTTGGTTATGGCACAAGAGACTTTGTCATATAAACTTTGATAATATAGTTAAGATAAGCAATGTCAAAGCAATTAGAGATCTTCCTAGTATTGCAAGACCAGTAGACACAATATGCAAGGAATGTGTTATGGGAAAGCATGTAAGGAGTTCTTTCAGAAGCAAGCAAAACTTAGCTGAAAAAAAATTGAACCTAGTGCATACAAATTTATGTGGTCCTACTCAAACAATATCATACTACAGAAAAAGGTATTTCATTTTATTTGTTAATGATTTTTCAAAGATGATGTGGGTTGCGTTCTTAAAAGAGAAGTTTGAATCCTTTGAGAAGTTCAAAATATTCAAAGATAAGGTTGAGAATGAATCTGGATTAAAACTGAAATGTCTGAGATCAGATAGAGGAGGAGAGTTCACCTCTGATCAGTTTTATGACTACTCTGAAGAACATGGAATCAAAAGATAGTTGAGTGCTCTCAAAACCCCATAGCAGAATGGGATAGTAGAGAGAAGGAACAAGATCATACTTGATACAACACGCACTATGATGATTGAAGGAAAAGTTGTGCACACCTATTGGAGAGATGCAGTCAATACATCATTCTATACTATCAACAGAACACAACTAAGGCCAGGCGTGGACAAAACACCTTATGAACTTTGGTTTGGTAATGTACCTACATTGAAATATTTTAGAATCTTTGGAAGCAAGTGCTACATCAAGAGAGATGATGGTGTTGGTAAGTTTGATGCTAGAAGCGATGAAGGTATTTTCCTTGGTTACTCTACTAAAAGCAAAGCGTACAGATGTTTTAACTTAGGAATAAAAAATATAATTGAAAGTACTCATGTAAATATTGATGAAAAGTTCATGGTCCAAGAAAGGTACTATGAATATGCACCTATGATTGAAGATGAACCCAAGCCTAGCAGTAAAGATACTATTATTGAAGAAATGTTTGATTGCATTGATGTTTCATGTAATGACCCTGAATCAAGCAGAGAAGAATCACAGATTACAGAAGAAGAAGTAATACCTAAGGTTCCAAAATTCATATCAAGATACCACTCTAAAGATGATATCATTGGAGATCAGAGCAGCAATTTTTTTACCAGATCAAAAGCAAAAAGTCTAACAATGGATGAAGAGGTATGTTTACTTTCATAGATTGAACCTTTAAGTGTTAAAGATGCTTGTAATGATTTTGATTGGAAGAATTCAATGAAAGAAGAATTAGATCATATAATTATGAATGAGACATGGGAATTGGTTCCTAGACCTAGTGACAAAAATGTGATTGGAACAAAGTGGATCTTTAGAAACAAGATGAATGAAGAAGGTACAGTAGTAAGAAACAAAGAAAGATTGGTATGTAAAGGATATGCGCAGAGAGAAGGAATAGACTACACTGATAAATTTTCCCCTGTGAGTAGACTGGAAGACGTTAAATTATTCTTGGCCTATGCAACATTCAAAGACTTCAAAGTTTATCAAATGGATGTAAAGTCAGCCTTTTTGAATGGTGACTTGAAGGAAGAAGTCTACATAGAACAGCCTGAAGGATTTAATCTTTCAGATAAACCATACATGGTATGTAGATTGAAGAAAGCACTCTATGGTCTTAAACAAGCCCCAAGAGCTTGGTATTAGAGACTTGATGGTTATCTTACCAAGATTGGGTTCAAGAAAGGTGCAGCAGATTGTAACTTATTCACAAGAGAGACACCTGATGGATTACTACTAGTTGCCATATTTTTTGATGACATTAACTTTGGAGGTAATGACAAGCTTAGTGCAGAATTTGCAAAATAAATGCAGAATGAATTTGAAATGAGCATGATTGGTCCTGTAAAATACTTTTTGGGACTAAATGTAAAACAAACAGATAAAGGTATATTCATTAATCAATCAAAATATGTGAAGGAAATATTGAAGACCTTCAAGAAGGAAGACTGTAAGCTAGTATGCACTCCTATGATAACAGGAAGTAAGCTTTCAAAAGATGATGATTCCACAATAGTTGATAAGACATTGTACAAATCCATGATTGGAAAACTTATTTATCTAACTCAATCTAGACCTGACATATCTAATGTAGTTGGCATTGTTGGAAGATTTGTAGTTGAACCCAAGCAGAATCACCTAATGGAAATCAAGAGAATATTCAGATGTCTAAAGGGAACTATAGACTATGGTTTATTGTATCCTAAATCAGAGAATGTACAACTTCATGTGTATACAGATGCAGATTGGGCAGGTTGTATTGATGATAGGAAGAGTACTTCAGGAGGAGCAGTATTTCTTGGAGATAGGTTGGTTTCTTGGATAAGCAAGAAGAAGAATTGTATTTCTTAGTCAACAGTAGAAGCTGAATATGTTGCAACAACACTAAATTGTTCAACCATGGTTTGGATCAAGTAGATGGTTAAAGACATTGGTATTCAGTTTGATTATCCTATTATTATTCACTATGATAACACTAGCACTATTAACATGTCTAAGAACCCTATGATGCATGCAAAGACAAAAAACATAGAGATCAAGTACTATTTTCTAAGAGAAAAGGTTGCAGACAAAGAAGTGAAATTGGACTATGTGAGCACCAAAGAATAGTTGGCAGATATTTTCACAAAGCCTTTATCAAAAGATACTTTTGAGTATCTCAGCGAGAAGTTGGGAGTAATTCCCTCTCATGAGTCTGATTAGATAAAGCAGCAAGAACATCAGTCCTTAGTGACTGATGAATGGTTGACTACTCTACTTCTGGAGTAGTACCTATGCCTAATGGTTTATGGTGTCCTTTGCTATTGATGTCAAAGGGGGAGTATGTACTAAGGGGGAACATATACTCTGGGGGAGTATAAAAATAGTCAGAAGAACTAAAGCAGTGTAGAGGAATCCTTGATGAGGATATTGAGAAGATTGTAAAAGAAAGAAGACACCATGTGTTGAAGATGTTTTTAATATCGTATGTTTCCATCATTAATGTCAAAGGGGGAGATTGTTGGAGATTTGTTTCTGTGCAGTTGATTGATTATATATTTGTCATTGATGACAACATATAATATACAGTAGTGATTCTGTATATACTTATCAGAATGATGATATCAAGCCTTGTGTGGATATATTCAGGGTGTAGATGTGTTGAGTATGTTATGTTCATACATGCACTCTGATATGAAGTTTCAGTAAAGTTGTGTAATTTTGTTGTTGGCAGTTACAGTTCTGGAAGAGTATGTGTTCAGAGCTGACTTATTTAATGTGTTTCTTGAGTTGTGCCTATCTTTAGGATATGCATGTGTATATTCATGATTATTTATGATTTAAATATGTTTGGTTAAATGTTCTTATCATGTAACATGAGGATTGTGTTATTTGAGATGATTTAGTGAAGCCGACTTAGTGAAGCGTCGCGTTTGTTTAGTTTGTGTTGCACAGACTTAACATTGTTTGTGTGCTTAGTTAAGCTGACAAAGATTTTGTTGAAGTGTTTCCATGAGCTGACATGACCTTCTACTTTGAGGAAGATACTTATAGAAATTCATTTGTGATACGCTAAGGGTGAATGATACGAAAAGAGATAGAAAATGTACAGAGCAGAATATTAGTTGTGGTTCATTCATCAAGGGTCTATGTGAAGAAGCAGTTGAAGATTACAATACATTGGAACTGATCAAGATAGAAGGTCTACTCTACATTTCATCATCAGATATAGTGTATATCTATTCTATAGAAGGTTTTAGCCTTCACCATTGAAGTAGTGAGATTTTGGACAGTGCGTCCTCACCCCTAATAGGGTTATTTGTAAAAGACTCTTAACAGGGTCAGTGATGTAGTACTTGTCTTGATCCTTAGACCTCTTCTAGGGTCTCTTAGGTCAATCACTGACCTACTAGGGTTCTTCTACTAACCCTAGGATCCTTAGGTATCTTATCACAAGATCCTAATTTCCTTCAACTAGTAAACACCAACAAAATAGAACTCACAACTTTACAATCCTCATACTAGACCCAAATTGGTCTTTCTTGCCCATTTTCTCAATCTGAACCAAATGGATTCCAATCTCCACAAAATTGAAAAGTAAACATATGAAGATTTCAATAGGATGAATTCCAACCTCTACAAACTCACTTTGCCTCAAGAACACAAACAAGCTCCAAGAACATTTGCAATTATCCCCAAAATAGGGCTACAAGCAATTAGCCCTATTTGGTAACCTTTTTAGATTATCTTGGAAAAATTTTGTAACAAGTTCCAAATAGGTATAGGATCTAGACACCCTTTTTGGAGACACTAGATATTTTCTAGGTTTTAGGCCCCTCAAGTGTTCGTACAGTCCTTCCTACTTTCATGCCTAAAATTTAGGGTTTTAGGCCTCCTTTACTGCCTGCACAAGAATTGAACTTTCTTGGCCAACAAGATAACTCCTCACAACTTCTCTTCCTATTTGGGGGTCCTCCTCTAACCTTTCTACCTTCCCACTTCCTCTGATTGAAGCTATGGATGCTTTGAATCCTTCTAGCTAGCTCTATAACCTCTGATGATCCCTAGCCATACTACTCTGGCTCGCCTAGGGCATCATCTTAAAAATAGTTGCCACCACTTCTAGGACCCAACCTATTATGTACATATGTACAGAGTCTACTTTCATAATCCAAGAGCCTGGTCCAAATCCATGGTGGAAAAGAAAGCTAAGACTCCATTTGTAAACAGTGCTCAAAACCAGACCAACGACTAGACTAAACTTTCAAGATTTTATACAAACACTTAAAACTATTCAATCTACCAAAATAAAAAACCTAAATTACATGAAACAATGCTTACATAAACATTCTCAATCCATTTCACTACCTGATCACCATGAAACACACAAATTCACATTGTTATTGCTTAACACAATCTGTACATAAAATTTCTTAAACTTGCCAACCCTTCAAAAATCCCGAAGATGGTCTTATATAGATGACCCAACCACTTAATGGTCAGTTTCAGATA
The DNA here is from genome assembly GCA_018584345.1 of Thuja plicata. Classification (NCBI taxonomy): domain Eukaryota; kingdom Viridiplantae; phylum Streptophyta; class Pinopsida; order Cupressales; family Cupressaceae; genus Thuja; species Thuja plicata. The sequence goes on along the minus strand of MU224523.1, from coordinate 928,253 downwards.
CTTACCCAACCAATTTCATCGAAGATTCCAATTTGTCTTAAAAGTTGTCAATGTTGTCAATGACAACATTGACAACTTTTGGCAACTTTTGGGTTTGATTGCCAAACTTGGGCAAACCCTATCCAAACTTGTCCAATTTATGGAATATGATGAAACAACATCAAAAAGGACCTCTATTCCCTCTCTTGGCTCATTTTTCCATAAAAAGATAAAATCCCCTAATTGGACCTAAGGGTCACTAAGGAATTAAAAAGACCTATCCTCCTACAAGCACTTCACTCACTAGGACTCTTCATCCCTTTATTCACCTAGTGGTCTAGCTAGAACCACTACAAGCCAAAACAAAGAAAGAGAAAACCCTAGGTTATATTTCCACAACTAGCCTACCTAAGTGCTCCTGCGCCATACTCCCCCAAAAAGATAAGTCATGTCACTCCTATGGACAGTAGCTCCTCTAAGATGCCCACCTTCTTGAAATCTGTCTCTAAAACCCATGAAGCCTCTAACTCTAGTCTATCCTTCCACTGAATCAAATGCTCCATGTAGACTTTGTGTTGAGTGGTCTTTTTGACTCAGGAGTCTAGGAATTTATCAGCCACCATAGGAAACTTTGGAGGTAAGGCAATAACCTCCACATCAGCACTGACCCCTTGACTAGTTGGACTGATATCCTTTAGCTATCCTCAGAACTCTATTAGGTCTTTAACATTGAATATGGGAGAGATGCTCAAATCTGATGGTAAGTCCACCCTATATGCATTGGCTCCATATTTTGCTAAGATCTTGCATGGCCCCACCCTTTTCATCTGAAGCTTGGTAGGAACACCCTTCTGTAGTCTAGATTTGTTTAAGTGGACCATCACATAGTCCCCCACTTCAAACTTAACATTCCTCTTTTTCTCATCAACCTTGGCTTTCAACTTAAGTTGACTGTCTTGTATCTGCTTCTTAACCTGATCTTGTATCTCCTTCATGGTAGAGGTGAAGTCTTCTGCATGACCACTTCTGTACTCCATTCTACTAAGATCCCTAAGCTCACACACACCCCTAGGATGCATGCCATAAACCAATTCAAATGGAATCTTGCCTGTCATTCTATTCTTGCTATCATTGTAAGCATATTCTTCTTTAGGAATGACCACATCCCAAGTCTGTCTATATTCCTTTGTTAAGCACCTCAAAAGGTTACCTAATACCTTGTTAACCCCCTCATTTTGGCCATCAATCTGAGGGTGGTAAGCTGAACCAAAAGAAACGTTAGTACCCAGCCTTGTCCACAAAGTTCTCCAAAAATGACTCATAAATTTTACATCTCTGTCAGAGATAATTCTCAAAGGAAGACCATGAATCCTTACTATCTCCTTGAAAAAAAAATAAGCTATGTGGCTAGCATCATTAGTAGTTCTTCATGGAATGAAATGTCCCATTTTACTAAACCTATCAACAACTAGATAAATGCTATCATACCCCTATTTAGTTTTGGGTAACCCCACAATAAAATCCATACTTACACACTCCCATGGTCTATTAGGGATAGGTAAAGGCTAATACAACCCTGCATTACTCATTTCCTTTTTCCTTCATGCAAAAAACATATTTCTCTACATACTTGGTGACATCCTTCACCAATTTTGGCCAATGGTAGAACCTTTGGACCAATTCCAAGGTTTTTTCCTTACCAAAATGACCACTTAGAGAGCCATTATGCTTCTCTTGGATGAGGTTCATCCTCATTGACCCCTTGGGTACACACAACTGATTAACTTTAAACAAAAAATCTTCTGTAAAGTGTAATCAGAGAAATTGCTATGAAAATGATTCTCAAATTCAACACATACCTTATAAGCCTCACCAAAATCCTCATTTGATTTGCATAGGTCTTTGAAACTCTCAATCCTAGTGCTATTTAAGTGGACTTCTTGTACTGTTAACAATCTCCTACTCAAAGCATCTGCCACCTTATTGAGTTGACCCTTCTTGTGTTTGATAGTAAAAGTGAATGCCTATAAATATTACATCCACTTTAGGTGCCTATTACTTAGCTTTTCTTGTGTGTTGATGTAGCTAAGGGCCTGATTATCAGTAAACACCACAAATTCTTTAGGCAATAGATAATGCCTCCATTTCCTCAAATATTCGACTAGAGCATAGAGCCCTAAGTCATAAGAAGAATATTTCTTCTTGGCCTCATTCAATTTTTCACTAAAGAAGGCAATAGGTTTGGCCTCTTGACTTAACACACCCCCTACTACCATTCCACTAGCATCACACTCAATGGTAAATATCTTATCAAAGCTTGGAAAATGTAGGACAGGTTGAGTAGCCACTTGTCTTTTCAACATTTCAAAATATTTTTCAGCTTCCAAAGTCCATCTGAACTTAGCTTTGACCCCACCCTTAATAGTATCCATTAATGGAGCACATATCCCAATGAAGTTCCTAATAAAATTTCTATAAAATTGGGCAAGGCCATGAAAAATCCTTACCTCAGTGGCTGTGGTAGGTGGAGGCTAGTTCAAGATTGTAGCAACTTTGTCTTTGTCCATCTTCAAAGACCCCTTGGACACCACAAAGCCCAAGTAAACTAGTTCTTGTTTAAAGAACTCACACTTCTCAAGGTTAATGGAAAACTTCTCTTCATGTGACCTCTTAAATACTACCTCCATATTTTTGACATGTTCCTCTCTTGTCTTACTGCAAATCAGTATATCAAGATATAGCACCACAAACTTTCCAGTGTAATCCTTGAGCACCTCTTTCATGAGCCTCATGAATTTTCTCAAAGCATTAGAGAGGAAAAATGGCATCACAAGTCACTCATATAACCCATCTGTGGTTTTGAATGTCATTTTCCATTCATCACCTTCCTTCAACTTGATTTGGTGATAACCACTTTTCAAATCTAGCTTTGTGAAATACATTGCCCCACCTAGGCAATCCATAAGATCCTCTATCCTTGGGATTGGGAATCTGTACCTTATTTTAATCCTATATATAGCCCTTGAGTCTGTGCATAATCTCCACTTTCCCCCCTTCTCTGATGCCAAAACAACCAGGACTACACATGGGCTAATGCTCTTCTTGATCAAACCTTGATCCAAGAGTTCTTGTACTTGTCTTGCTACCTCCAAGTTCTAATCTGGAGTCAACTTGTATGCTTCTTTATGGGGTAAGGATGCCCCTAGTACAAATTATATTTCATGACTTATAACCCTCTTAGGTGGTAGGGTTGTAGGAGTGCTATCACTCACAATTTCCTTATATTTTTCAAGAAATTATTGCACTTTCTTTGGTAGTGGTTCCTTCATTGGTGTCTCCTCCTCCTTAGGTCTTAACACAATGGCATAACCTTCTCCCTCATCATCTCTGATGTCCCTCACCAACTCCTTCCCACTGCATAACATAACATTAGGAGTCTTACTCTGTGAGTCCTCATCTTCTAACAAAGATTGAATTTTGAATGTCTTTCCTCCTTTCTTAAATGTAATGGAATTCTCCTTCCCATCATATACTACTCCATTATCAAACTTCCAAGGCCTCCCAAGAATAAAATGACAAGCATCCATTGGTAGGATGTCATAAAGCAATCTGTCCTTGTACCCTGCTATGGAGAATTCTACCCATGTTTTCTCATTGACCAAGACACTCTGGCCTTTGTTGAGCCATGTCACTTTATAAGGGTTCACATGGGGTATTTTGGCTAGTTTTAGCTTCACCACTACCTCCTCTGAAATGATGTTGTCTGTGGATCTAGAATCAACAATCATTTTACACACTTTCCCAAGAATCTTGCATCTGATTCTAAACAGTGCCCTCCTATGTTTGGGCTCATCTTTGATTGGTTTCCTTATTATGACCCTCCTAAACATCAGGTTCTCACCCATTTCTGAGTCTAAATGGTCCACCTCTAGAGTCTTTACACTAGAAGTATCCTCATGTGCATATGCTACTCTTTTGTCAATGTTTGCTGTAGAGGGTTTATTAAGACATCTGTAAGCTAGATGACCTAATTTCCCACAATAACAAAACTTCATTGTGGCAAAGTAGGATCCACTCCTACCTCCTCTTCCTCTGTTAGAACCCCCATTGTTACCCCTACCTCTGTTATAGCCTTCTCTTGAATTATTCTTAGTCTGCTACTCTGTCAACTTATTTTCTCCTTGGGACCTTTGTTCACTATCCCTTCCTTGGTAGCCTCCTCTTTGACCCCTATGTCCTCTTCCTCTACCTCTATTGTTACTATTGTTCTTGAAACTAGAATCCCATTTCTTCCTATTCTTCTCTTCCACCTTTAGAGCTAACTAATGACATTTTTGTATGGTAGTAGGTGTCCATAGACTTAACTCCTCTTGGATGTTCCACTTCAATCCACCCAAGTATCTAGCCACTTTGATGGGCTCTTCTTCTTGCAACTTAGACCTTAAACATAGTCTTTGGAATTCCTCAATATATGAGGCCACATCTAGATCTTTCTACTTCAAGTTTTGTCTCTTCCTATGGAGCTATATTTCGTAGTCCTCTGGAAGATAACTCTCCTTCAATTTTGTTACCATAACATTCCAATTTTCTATTGGTTTCTTTCCCATGCTTACCCTCTCATCCTGAAGCTATTTCCACCAAGTCAAAGCTGACCCTTTGAGTCTAGACTTGGCCACTTTAACCCTTTGGGCCTCACTTATCCCTTCACATTCAAAATGATTTTCCATTGCTTCAATCCAGTCCATGACTGCCTCAATATCCATTTTTCCTCCGAATAAAGGTATTCCTTCCAAAGATTTGCTACGTAGTGCCTTTATGGCCTTCAAGAAAGGTTCCTCATTCAACACTGGGTTAGGTTCAGCAATGTAGTCTTCTTCCTCCATCTTCTTCTTACCCTTACTACTGGATTTTGCTTCATATTCCTTCTTTCTTGTAGCATCTACTAGTTCTTCCATATTTACTCTCATTGATTCCAAAGTATCCTCAAGGAGTCTATTTTTATACTTTTTCTCCTCCATATCCTTGGCTAGTTCTGCATTTGTCACCATCTTTGTAGAACCACAAGATTCCACCTCTCACATAAACCAACTTTCCCAAGTTTCTCAACTTGCTCTGATATCACTCTGATGTAGTACTAGTCTTGCTCCTTAGACCTCTTCTAGGGTCTCTTAGGTCAATCACTGACCTACTAGGGTTCTTCTACTAACCCTAGGCTCCTTAGGTATCTTATCACAAGATCCTAATTTCCTTCAACTAGTAAACACCAACAAAATAGAACTCACAACTTTACAATCCTCATACTAGACCCAAATTGGTCTTTCTTGCCCATTTGTTCAATCTAATCCAAATGGATTCCAATCTCCACCAAATTTAAAAGGAAGCATATGAAGATGTCAATAGGACCAATTCCAACCTCTACAAACTCACTTTTCTTCAAGAACACAAACGAGCTCCAAGAACATTTGCAATTACCCCCCAAAATAGGGCTACAAGCAATTAGCCCTATTTGGTCACCTTTTCAGAATTATCTTGGAAAAAAGTCTTAACAAGTGCCAAATAGGTTTAGGATCTAGACACCCTTTTTAGAGACACTAGATATTTTCTAGGTTTTAGGCCCCTGAAGTGTCCGTACAGTCCTTCCTACTTTCATGCCTAAAATTCAGGGTTTTAGGCCTCCTTTACTGCCTGCACAAGAATTGAACTTTCTTGGCCAACAAGATAACTCCTCACAACTTATCCTCTTGGTTGGGGTTCCTCCTTTGACCCTTCTTCCTTCCCACTTCCTCTAATTGAAGCTATGGATGCTTTCAATCCTTCTAGCTAGCTTTGCAACCTTTGATGATCCCTAGCCATGCTACTCTGGCTCGCTTAGGGAATCATCTTGAAAATAGTTTCTACCACTTCTAGGGCCCAATATACTATGTATAAAATGTACATGGAGTCTACTTTCATAATCAAAGAGCCCGGGCCAAAGCCACAGTGGAAAATAAAGCTAAGACTCCATTTGTTAACAGTGCTCAAAACCAGACCAGCGACTGGATTAAACTTTCAAGATTTAATACAAACACTTAAAAAATTTCAATCTACAAAAATAAAAACACAATAAGTTCAATAAAAACCTACATTACATGATACGATGCTTACAGAAACACTCTCAATCCATTTCACTACCCGATCACCATGAAACACACAAATTCACACTATTATTGCTTAACATAGTCCGTACATAAAATTTGTTAAACTTTCCAACCCTTCACAAATCCTGAGGATGGTCTTATATAGATGACCCAAACACTAAATGGTTAGTTTCAGACAGTTACCCAACCAATTTCATCAAAGATGCCAATTTGTCTTAAAATTTGTCAATGTTGTCAATGACAACATTGACAACTTTTGGCAACTTTTGGGTTTGATTGCCAAACTTGGGCAAACCCTATCCAAAATTGTCCAATCCACTAAATATGATGAAAAAACATAAAAAAGGACCTCTATTCCCTCTCTTGGCTCATTTTCCATAAAAATCTAAAATCCCCTAATTGGACCTAATTGGACCTAAGGGTCACTAAGGAATTAAAAAGACCTATCCTCCTACAAGCACTTCACACACTAGGACTCTTGGTCCCTTTATTCACCTAGTGGTCTAGCTAGAACCACTAAAAGACAAAAAAAAAAAAAATATCAAACCCTAGGTTATATTTCCACAACTAGCCTACCTAGGTGCTCTACACCAGTCAGACCCTTAACCAGGTCACTATACTTATTGCATTGTAAAGTACAACTCCTAACAGGGTTGAAATATCTTCTAATAGGGATTACTATAAATAAGTATATTTCATTATGGGTACTAATTCCTACCAGAGTTTTTACCATTTGCTTTCCCCGTAACCAAATTGAAGTGTTGTCTATTGTGTTATCTAAATCTGCATTTACTTTATTGTATTGTGAAGTTAATAAGAGAAAAGAATTAAATTGGCTGATAACTGATTCATCCCCCCCCCTCTCAGTTATCCTTTGGGACTATTCTAACACATAAATGGCCTTGTATCCTTAATACATAGGAGGTTAGGAGTCCTAGAATATAGGATCAAGGCATCAAACAAATTTGCCAAGTATGGAGAAGAAGTTGTCATCAAGATTTGCACTAATTGCAAAAACTGGCATGCAGATCAGGTATCTTTGGATTCCCTAAGTTATAGAAGTTAATGCTTGACCATCAGGCCAAAAAATGTATGAAATGGTATCAAATGGGATCCAAGACTGGAACATGGAGGATTATGCATGCTTTTGTAATAGTTTTAGAAGAAGTGAATACAACTCTACAAGTATTTTTACAGTGATTTCTGATGATTTTGTGTTGACAATCATACTAAGTGGATTGAAAGTGAAAACTTGATGATTGTATAGTGTTTTTAAGGATGTTAGGATACTTTTCCATTTGAAGAGAAAGTCGTTTTGAGTTCATCTAGGTACTAGTTTTGAGTGTTCAAGTACAGGGAGTTCATTTTTAGCCTATTCTGACCAGTTTAAGGAATCATGTCTCCCCCGTGAAAACTAGCCATGGGAATCAACTCATGATTTTTGGATATGTGAGGGGAGTCACTAGTGTAAATATTTTAGGAAGTAGGAGTCTAGTAAGTGTGAGGAGCTATTTTAATTGCTAGGCCCTAGGCAAGCAGCCATAGCCTGGTTAGTGTCTAGTTTGTGAAGATTTGAAGACCATATGTAGGGATGTATGGCTCCATACTGGTGCAGGACTTTTTCAAGTAGGTGACCACCATGTCTAGCCATTATGTGTAGATGGAGGTCATACCAATCACCAAGAATTTGGTTTGAGAAAGTTTTAACCAAGTTTCACTGTTCAGTCCTAGAAATTAGGCCTATTGTCCTAGTTTGTAGGACCCCCCGTACGCTCACTGTCAGACCCAAAACCTTATGAAATATTTAAAACTTCCAAAAAGGTATCTAAATTAATTTTCATATTTTCAAGTTGTTTGGGAAATTTTTGATAAAAAGAGGAAAAAGGGATTGGTAAAGGCTACAAGGAAATGCCTAATTTTAAGGTCTCCAAAGTGTGAAAAGTGGAACCCGGTAGAAATATGTCTGAAGATCCTTCAAAAATAGATCAAATGAGTAATTTTATGCATTTTTACATGTGGATGGACTCCCTTGAAATGATGGACCAAGAATGTGGAGATTTGACACTTAGAACCTTCTAAGTGAGAGTGGGAAAGTGAACTAAAACTAAGATGTTGATCCTTCAAGGTGAAGTTTTCAAAGTGTGACTCTAGTAACAGAGTTTGAATAGGCCTTAGTTAATGATCTAAGTCTTTTAGAATATCTTATAGAAGGATAGGATACTAGGAGGCAAGAGTAGTCTCTTGGAGGGAGTGAAAGCTAACCTTGGAGTGATCTTACATCACCTTGAGACCTCTCTTATCTGATTTTGCACCAGTTAGCTTTTCCACTTCCTTCAAGGATGGGTGCTTGTGAGCTTGTGGTTTGTCAAATGTAGGATATCTAGTAACAGCATGAATAACATCTTTTGTTATTCATTTTTTCTCATCAAGCCATAATGTCTGGTTATGCATTCTGTTGAGAACTATCTGTATCTATTATGTCTTAAAAACTCTGGGAAAGTGTAATGCATTCGTCAGCCCTTTTACTTCCAGGTGCTTGTGCTCTTCTTTTGGGTTTCCACCTTCATCACATAGTTCCCTATAGGCATTCTCTATATCTATATCTCCTAATTCTAAGATCTTGCAATGTATATAGGACCTTACATCCTCTACCAGCAAAACCCTAGGTGGTATTCTGGAGAATGCTCCAAAATCATCAGGTTGTGATGTGATTTCTGGGTGCAGCTTGTATTTAGGTTCAACACAAGTGCTATTTTTTATAAGATTAATCATTTTCTTCTTATCCTCCTTCAATTTTTCAACTCTTGAAGTAGATACCATCATTTTCAGAAAATTAGGGCTTTCTGTATTTAAACAGTGCGGTCGGTGATTGTAGGTGCTTACTGTATCTTTGTGATTGCTCATGAATCCTTTGAGTTATGTTAGACTCTTTCTAAAGTCACACTTCTATGTGCTCTTCAATCACTCTTCTTATCTCTTCTTGGTTTCTCAAAAATTGTGGGTGCAAAATGAGTTCTTCTGTCAGGGTTTTATAACTTTTGTGCCCTAAGTTTTCATTAATGCCCTACAACTCGTCGGTATATAAAGACTGAGTTCATTGGTTGAGACATAAATAACATCTTTGATGTAGGGGAACATTTTTGGGATTGTTAGCAGCTTCGGTGACTTCACCGATGATTGTCGGTAAAGTGGCGACAACAACTTCTGTCAGCTCAAGGATCACCGATGTCTGTCAGTTACACTTAGCGACTTGGATTTTGTGTAATGACCGATACATTTTGGTAAGTAGTGTTAAATTTTTTGTGTGTGTTCACTGATGCTAATTTGTACCCATTAACCAATGGTTTTTTTTCAATAATATTTACAAGTAACAATATAGTGCATCTTTAATAATGCTAATTTTGTCAATATGATCAAATATTTAATGGAACCGATGCATAATATAACTTGTCATAATGTAGTTCCATACCTACTTGTGCAACTTAGTTGGAAATGGTGATGCCACCAGATCCATTTGATGGGGTGTCATCATTTGTATTTCTTGTTCCAGCACCTTCAGTGTTTGTGGCTTTTACCCACATCTTGTTTCTCATCTTCTTGATGTCATCAATGGTGTTTCCATTGGGATAAGTGCTTGTTTCTATCTGTCGGTCTTTGCAATATTTTATCACATGTCCAACTTTATAACAATGTAAACATGCCATACCTAGATTGAACCATCCTCTTGGTCTTCTAGTCCATTTTCTCATACAGTTGGCAGTTTATGACCATACCTTCCACACAGTGCAATTTACCCATTTGTTGTAGTCCCAAACATATGAGTTACCAACTCTTGTTAGTTTATAGCTATTATCAGGTTCTTTTGGTGTCCATGCCTTTTTGTTGTTTTTCCAGCACTCCTAATATGTATGTCCATTCATTTTGCAGGTAGGATAATACTTTTCCATGTAGGTTTCCTTCTTTGGATTTGTCACCTTGGATCTGCATTCATGTGCCTTGTGTCCTTTCTTGTGACATTTATAACAATTACCAATGAAAGTAGATTGTGCTTGAGGAATACCTTTCATTTTGTTTTTGCAAATGTTTGAGGTGTGGCCTAGTTTTCCATAGTGATTGCATGACAGCTTTTCGATCTGTGTAGTTGCATAAACATTCCTTTGATCTGATTGATTAGATGATTCTCCATTGTTAGTTTACCCTATGCCTGTGTAGTTGTTGACTCTTCTTTGTCTGTCAAGGAAATCATCCATTCTTTTATTGCTATCTTCAGCTTTCTTGATCAATTCATTGTGATGATTCTGAATTCTAACTTCATGCTTTATTTTCTCATTTTCTTCCCTTAGCTCACCGATGATCTATATTCTTTTAATGAGTTCAGTATTTAATCTATTTGCCTCTTGACTCATAAGAATAATCTGATTAGTAATTTCATGGTGATGATCATTAAGTCTTTGAATCTTTGATTCTTTTTCTTGTAGCTTCTCTATGATTTTCCTCATATCATCAATAGCTAATGTTCTCTCTAATTCATCTTTTCTTGAATCATTCATGACATCAATAATTTTTACCATCTAAGTCTCTTGACCGATTTGTAGCATCTTGATTTTCTCTATCAGATGTAGATTGACTACTTGTAGACTTTTGATTTCTTCTATTGATGTGTCTAAAGCTTTGCTTGTTGATGATTCAGCATAGTTGAATTAATCTAGAATCGCCTCTTCTTGATAATATTTTTCATAAAGCTTAGTTGTCATAATCTTTCTTTCATCAAGAAACTTTCTCATGCTTACTCTCACCTCCTTGTACTGCTCATAGTAAATCTGAATTTGTAACTGCTCATTCTCAATAGTCTTGTCCAGTCTATACTTTTCCATTGTGTTGATCTTTTCTCTTAACTCTTTAAGATTTTCAAGAAAGAGACTTAGCTCTGATACCAATTGTTGGGATTATTGGAATGATGTATTGAGAGGGGAGGGGTGAATCAGTACCTCTAAAAAAATTTATGTGGTTGGCCCATTAACCTTTGTGTCATCAGATTTATATATTCCTATCTATCTGTTCATCTTTGCTTGTATATATGAAATCATAACATAAGTTCTTTGCATGTGTAAATATTCAACAAACATACATGAAAGTAAATAACACATAACTCATGATATGATATCGTAGAAAAATCCTGTTATGAAGTAAAAATTATGGTGGGGATGTTTACCCACAAAACTTCACTATCTGTACATAAGAAGGGAGCTGGTAAAGGCTTACAATTGATCACTTCTGATGATCTACCATGTTAGGAGTATTAGAGTGGAGACCTATTAGGATCTACTTCATTTGAAGCTTTAGCAACACTGTTAAGTGTGCACTCTATTAAGAGATTTATCAAAGAACTGTTAAGTCCACCTTCTACAAAAGGATTTTAGATGTGATACACTTGTTAGAATGCAACTACAATATAAATGTTGATTTGATAGTGTATGCAATCTCTAATTTCTGATAACAAATCTTGTAAAGCTTACAATGTATAAGTAATCACCTTGAGTGATTGAATAATCCTTGTCTCTGCTCGTCAGTAGCCTGCTTTATGTTCTTGAGAACTAATATGATCTTTTTTTGAACTTTGCATGAATTTTGTTTTGCTGCTTAGATTCTCTTTGTGGCTACAATAATTTTCAAAGCTTACTTCATGTCTTGTATTATGAATGATTGAACATCTATTTATACTAGTTTCAAGTTCTATTCTTGATTCATGCTTTTCAAATTAACTCTAGATCCAAGGATTACAACTTGAACTTGATCTTTAGTTAGTTATGTTTTAGATCCATTAGGATGCTTTAAAACATTTACATTATGCTTTCTTAACCCTCAAGTAAATATTTAAAACAAATTAAAACTCTATAAATATAAATACAATGTTTTATCTGACATGTAAAGTCAGATCCACTTTTTGCGGGTTCTATAACTGACTGTCGGTTCTGATGGTTGGGTTGCTCTGTCAGTCTGTCAATTTTTTGCTCTGTCGGTGTTCCTTTATTGAACTGATCATCGAGTATGCCTTTTCTTTTCTATCGGCGATATTATCAAAACTATACCATCGGTTATGCTTGTCGTCAATTTTGACACTTGTCAATGTTCATCGGGCAATTCTATACTTAGCATTTTTATGTCAAGCATTGTCATTTCATCGGTGTTTGTCTATCGGTCATGCCTATACCGATGAATTTTATCATTTTTTTCACTTAAGTATACTAATGGGAAAAATTAATGTCATCAATTATAAGCCTCTAGTTATCTTCAGTCCTACAAGATGTATGCCTTGAAATAATCTTATCAAATAACTACTGCTCGGAGTCCACTATTAAACCTTATTCTTAAGTTTTACTGAATAGCAGTCTAGCATTTACCAAAATACAGTAAATAACTTAGTGTTTACTGATCAATTCTATTTTAGTAATGCGTAAAGAAAAACATTAAAGTAATGACTCATAAACACATTTGACACATGGATTTTTAACATGGAAACCCTGTTAAGGGAAAAACCACTTGGGACTGGTAACCCAAAATTTTCACTCTTCTGAAGTGAGCTCCATGAAGGGAAAACCATGTTAAAGGTTACAAACACACTGGTAAGTGTGACCTTGTTAGAGGATTTATCACTAACAGTTTATCACTTGATATCTGGAATTTCACTTTGCTATCTTCATGATAAACCTTTTGATACTCCTTGGGATGTATCTCAATATATAAAGGACGGTTAGATCCTGCTCGGTTAAGAGAATTTCTGTTCCAATGGTTAAACTGAAATAGTATATGATATGTTCATATAAACAACTTAATATTGTAGATGTTCAAATCTATTGTAAGCTTATAATACATTTCTGATCAATGTTTACCTTTAATACCTTTACTCCACTTCTTTCTTCTCGATAATGTTGTGATTCTCTATTGCTCGATGTCCGCATAAATCTTTTTCTCTATTCTTTATCTTGTTTGATCAGGACTGTATGAAGTCTTTCTTCACCAGTATTCTCTTCAACATCTTCTTCTCTATTCACCCCTAATTCATAATGAATTATCTTGTCTCTCTTATAGACATGATTTCACCTTTTCTAGGTCTTTTTCTTTCTTGTTCTTGGCATGATCTACAATTCTCGCCATTCTTGCTTTAAAGCATACTTTAGTTTTATCCCGTAGATTTCTCCTTGACAACTGGAATAAAACAGCTTTAAAACTCTAGCTTATCTCTGGCTTTTAACTTATTGATGAAAACAATGTGATCAACCAGTTAACTCCATTTTTAGCTCTTTCTAGCTAAGTCTTTTTTCATTTCTGAACTGTAGTTCTTTTCAATGTTTAACTCCTTGTTTGCTCGGTCTTTTTTCAAGTTGTCCTCGGGCATCTTTGTCCATCAGGGTTGTCTGTCTGTCAGGTAACACTGTGACTTTTATTTCCACTCAGGTATCACTATGGTTCTTCTTGTCGGTAATGCTTGCTTGGGTTTCTTGCTCGGGTATCACTATGACTTTTCTCTCGGGTTTCTCTATCCGTCAGGGTGCACTGTCCGTCGTTGTTTGTTGTCACTTGGTGAATATCGATCTTTTATGCATTACTGATAGCATAACCTTTATCTCTCTGGTTTTTTTAAGTCTTTAACACTATTTATATAACCAATCAGATTATATCAAGTTGACATTAATGACAATATAGTACATTAACTGATTTAATGTCTTGCATTAACTTTTTACAGCTCAGTGATCATCAACTTAACATCTTCAAACATTCAATCAGTTATAGTTCATCATGTCCATCCTTGTGGCGAAATGGTTAGGAAGATTCAATAAATCTTGAGTACAAAAAGTTTTGATCCAAGTTTGGAATTGGGGAAATGGTCTTTCTCCTTATTACCTCCAATTTGTGGATGACAAGACTTTGACATGTGTTCCCAAACTTTTTGAGGCTAATAATTTTAGAAAAGACCTTGATATCTACTTGGTGACTTCTAGACAACAGATTATTGAAGATACATCGTTTATTTTCTTTTTCAATATGTCTTTGACTATTCAGAGATAGGATTGAAAGCATCCTCATATTCTAGGTTGGAGTTGTTCTTGTTTATCTTGGGATTCCTCTATCAAATCTCCCTTTGTCTAGGGGATTATGGTAGGATATTTTGGATATGTTTCACAAAAAGTTGAGTCACTAGACTTATAGATGGATTTCTATTATTGGGAGAATGATTCTCTTGAAGATTGTGGCGTGGACTCTCTCTATATATAAATAGTTTGTGCAGACTACCCATATCATTTTTATGAAAGAATTTGACTCCCTATCCAAGAATGTTTTGTGGACCGATAATTTTATCTCTTCAAAGTGGATTCTGGTAAAAATGGGATTATATTGGTCGGCCACTATAAAATAGTGGTCTTGATTTACGTCAAGAAGGTATGAATGGTTAGATTTTGGTTGGTAAGGATTTCTAGAGATGATGCTCTTGTCAAGAACAAAGTTGGGCTAAAATCCTCAATTTAAAATATTTGAGTGGAGTGGATGCTAGGGATGTTCCTAGATGCAACATGATAGACAAAGGTTCTATGATCTGGAATACTCTCAGAAGAGGAACACAATTTGTTGAGTGAGGTCTTTTATGGATTTGTAATAAAGGAGTTGAAGCTTTATTTTGGCATGATTATTGGGATGGTTTCCCTTCTATTCTCTCACAATTATCACAACTTTACTATATTTGTGATAGATTTGTGGAATTTGGTTGTAATAGAGTTAAGGATTTTAAAGTGTTCTAGCGTTGATGATTTGGGGAAGTGGCTAGATGGAAAGAACCTTAGGAATGACCTATTGGAAGATTAGTTGAGGCTTAAGAGGAGCTGGGTAGGATTATAGTAGGAAGAATTTGTAATTCCCTAAAGTGGTAGGATGTCCTTTCTTGGGGACCAAAATTGAAAGGAAATTTTTTGGTAGCCTCAAGATACTTGCAATTGGAAGGATTGACTCATGGACAAGTGACTATTCCTTGGTGGAAGCAATTTTAGAATAGGTTATCTTGGCCTAAGTGTGATTTCTTCCCATGGTTGTTGGTTCAAAATAGATGTCTAACTTGGGAAAATCTCTATAAAAAAGGATTTCAAGAACCTTCTATGTGTTTCTTATGTAACAATAGTGAAGAGGGTACACCTCATATCTTTTTCCAATGTGCCTTTTCTAGGGAAATTTGGAATTTTTGGTAGGGTTCTTGCACACATACTTTTGTTTATGGAAGTACTTTGTTGGAGTTATAAAATTGTCTTGGTAGACCCCCAACTAAAACCTCCTTCCTCCAGGTAGCTTGGGACATTGGACCATCTTTTACTATTTGGCAATTAAGGTTGGAAAGAAACTGCTAGATTTTTTAGGATAAGAGGACATTGGCTCAACAAGTATGGTAGAGAATTATTATTATGTTGTAGGAACTTTTTTTGGAAAAATATGATCTCTTAGTAGATATGGATTCAAGTGATATTCCTATTTTTTAGAATTTGAATATTTGGGGGGTGGGGTGAGGTGGGGGGAGGGTTAGTATTGATCCTTTTTCAAGGAGTAGGTCCAATTTTGACATGCTAAGAAGATGGCTTAACATCTTGGTAAGTGGTCTCCTCCATGCCCAATATTTCTTAAGATTAATATAGATGGTTCTTCTCAAGGAAATATAGGATATACAATAATTGAGGGTATTGGTAGAGACAGTTTTGGAAATGTGATATTCTTATTTTCTTCTTATAAAGGACACTATACTAATAATATTATGGAGGCTTTGGTTGTTATTTATGCTTGATATCTATCAAATATCCTTTTCTTAGAGAACAGGTACATGAAAAGGAAGTGAGGTTGGAGTATGTGCCAACTAAGGAGAAGGTTGTTGATATTTTCATGAAACCATTGCCTAAGGATACATTTGTGTATCTAAGAGGTGGATTGGGGGTCATTCCTCTATCTGAATTGAATTAGAAGAAGATGCAATTGCATCAATCCAAGTTTATTCACTGGATATCTTTATGCTAGGGATTGATGTTGTGGGGTTATTCCTTAGGGGAGAAGTCTATGTAGTCATGTGCTTTGGTTAGTCAGGTTCAGTAGAGTAGATATCAGGTGTGTTTGATGCATTCGGAATCATTGTCATTGGGGGGGAATGTATGAATATAAAGGGGAGAATGTGTGTATGTCAAAGGGAAAGTAATTGTAGGACAAGTGGAGGATAGAAGTGGAAACATTTTATGCTCATTGTATCATGTTGGAGAGAGTGTTACCATCAATAGGAAGTGAGTGTTGCCATAAATGCCAAAGGGGGAGATTTTTAGAATATATGATGTAGTGATGGTAAGTGATTTTTGTAGATGTCATGATTATATTTGAATACAAGTTGATAAGATATTATGTTGTCATTGATGTCAATTATTGACTTTGTGTTCTTAGTGTGTTTCCAAGCATAGTTGTGATGAATGGGGGATTGTAGTGAGTTTCAATTATTTCTATATTTATGGGAGACTTAGGCATGTCTCTGGATTTCTAATGCATGATCGCTACTACTGAAGTGATCTTATGAGAAATTTGTGATTATTTGAAGTATAACATTGCAACTACTAGAATAATTAATGGCAGGTGATAAATTACTTGAATGTCTTTTAAAATCTATGTTGTATCTTGTGGTGCGGTTATGAGATATGGTGGTAAACAATATTTAGATGTTATAGTTACAACCACAACTAATTTGAGTGACTTATGTGCAGGATAGGTGACTGGTGAGTAGAGACAAATTTGTTAACATGTTGTACAGTGTTTGTGTTCTTGAGTGATAGGTTATATATCTTTTATCGGTGATCAGTGTTAAGGTTGTGGTAAAATCAATTGAGTTAGTCACGAGCTGGTGACATGTCTTCATGATTAGAGGTGATGATCTGGCATCACATTGCTTGATGCTAGCTTGTGTTCAGTCAAAATGTGTTTGACTCCTTGACACATTCTATGTAAATCATTGTATTAGCCAACGCGGTTGGTGCAGGAGCACCTTCTTCATCAACTGATCATCAAGAGGATCCCTCAAGCATTCAAAGGACTTCAACAAATTCCAAATAGGTCTTAGGTTTCCTAGGAATAAGATTTGCCCTTAGAATCCAATTGTGAGGGCCCAGTACCAGGATTAGGCAGGAATAAGCCCCTTGTCAACTGTGGGTCAAAGGGATTGGCAACTCATCATTTTTAGTATTTTTTTGTATTTTTCATGTTTTTAGGTCTTATTGATCCATTTTGGATCACTTTAGTTCAATAAGTCATAAATTTGCAACATATTACAAAAAGTTGCAAAAGTTGTCAAAGTTGTCAATACAACTTTGACAACTTTGCTTAAAACATGTAATTAAGCCCTCCAAATGGCCAAATGGTTCAAAAAATGGTTGTAACCATTGGAGGAGGCCTTCATAAGCCCTTACAGGTGGGTGGAAGGCAATAACTTTGTATTGGGCATTTTTGAATCAATAAAATTCACTCTTTTTCCTGCAATTTTGAGGTTTTCTATAGTGTACAGATTGGTACAGAATTCTGGAGGGTTGAAACCAATTGGAGAAGTTATCCTGATGTTTTATCTTCCATTTTCACTTGGTTTGAGGTTCTAATTCATTGCGAGTAAAAAGTTATTGCAGATTTACTGCTACAGCCTATGATTTTGCCTCCAATCAAGGGTTTCGAGACAAATTTGTTCATATCTGAAGATTCCACCATGGGAAATTAAAACCCTTTGGTGGAAACCTTGTAATAATTATTATCTTTGATTTTATTTTGGTTTGGTACAAAAAGATGCAGCTTGGAGGGAGAAACGTGATGCCCTAGGGGCACATCTCTATGTGTGTTCCCTTAAATTTGAGAGGACAATAATTAATTAGGTGCCCAAAACTTCTCACCTTGGCTTGAAACATTGGATTTCCACTATTTGGAATGGTTCCCACCTCATAAACTTGGTTAGGAGTTTTCGTGATAATTTTTAAGGGTAGTTGCTTTGAAAAGTGGGGCTCTTGGCCTAGAACAGTACAGCATTCCTTTGGGGATCCAAAACTTGTCACCCAGGACTAAAACCTTGGATTTCCTCTTTTTACATTTTTTTATACCACCTCCAAGTGTTAGCTTCCTTCTGTGACACTTTTAAAGCATACTTGCTTTGAAAAGTAGGCCTAATTGGGCTACTAGGAATTGGGGCACCTAATGAAGCAACTAGCAAGAACCCATGTGCAAGAACACTAAGACCTAT
>MU224523.1:890532-909754 GCA_018584345.1 Thuja plicata | reverse complement strand
GTTTCAGATAGGGATGTCAAATTTCAGGGTCATTTTTGGAGAACTTTACACAAGAAGCTTGGTACAAACCTCACCTATAGTTCAGCCTATCATCCACAAACAGATGGCCAATCTGAAGTAGTCAATACGTCACTTGGGAACCTATTAAGATGTCTTACAAAGCAATATAACCAGACTTGGGATGTCATCCTTCCACAAGCTGAATTTGCATTCAATGACTCCATTAACCAGTCTATTGGCAAAACCCCTTTCCAAGCAGTTTATGGCATGCATCCAAGAGGTCCTTTAGACTTGGTTGATTTGTCTCAAGACCCCAAAGTAAGTGCCCAAGGAAAAGAACTTGCAGATCTAATAGCAAAAGTGCAGGAAGATGTCAAAGACCAACTTCAAAAATCCACATTGAAATACAAAGAGAAGGCTGATAGGAGAAGGAAGGAGGTACACTTCAAATTTGGGGACAAAGTATGGGCATATTTGAGGAAAGAGAGGCTACCGAAAGGCAGGTACTCCAAACTACAGATGAAAAAGGTGGGACCTTGCACAATCATCTCCAAAATGGGTGAAAATGCTTATGAAATCACTCTTCCTCCCACTCTTCAAATTTCTCCAATATTTAATGTTGCAGACCTCACACCTTTTTGAGGCACAATAGGTGAAGACATACAGGGAAATGAAGACTATAATGCTGAAGATTATGTCACTAATCTTCCCCCTAGCAAGCAAGTACAACTTGAGAGCATATTGGCCACCAAACTGCTCAAACAAGCAAGAACGAGGAAGTACTTTCAGTACCTTTTCAAATGGAAGGGTCTTCCTGAGATTGATGCAACATGAATGATTAAAGAATAGATCAAAAACCATGGCTCAACAATTCAACAATTAACCCAAAGTAGGGACTTGGGTTTTTCTTCTCCTGGGAGTATGGTGCAGGAGCACCTTCTTCATAAACTGATCATCAAGAGGATCCCTCAAGAATTCAAAGTACTTCAACAAAGTCCAAATAGGTCTTAGGTTACCTAGGAATAAGAGTTTCCCTTAGAATCCAATTGTGAGACCCCAGTACCAGGATTAGGCAGGAATAAGCCCCTGGTCAACTGTGGGTCAAAGGGATTGGAAACTCATCATTTTTAGTTTTTTTTGTGTATTTTTCATGTTTTTAGGTCTTATTGATCCATTTTGGATCACTTTAGTTCAATAAGTCATAAATTTGCAACATATTACAAAAAGTTGCAAAAGTTGTCAAATTTGTCAATACAACTTTGACAACTTTGCTTAAAACATGTAATTAAGCCCTCCAAACAGCCAAATGGTTTCAAAAATGGTTATAACCATTGGAGGAGGCCTTCATAAGCCCTTACAGGTGGGTGGAAGGAAATAACTTTGTATTGGGTATTTTTGAATCAATAAAATTCACTCTTTTTCCTGTAATTTCAAGGTTTTATATAGTGTACGAATTGGTACGGAATTATGGAGGGTTGAAATCAATTGGAGAAGTTATCCTGATGTTTTATCTTCCATTTGCACTTGGTTTGAGGTTCTAATTCATTGCGAGTCAAAAGTTATTGCAGATTTACTGCTACAGCCTGTGATTTTGCCTCCAATTAAGGGTTTCGAGACAAATTTGTTCATATATGAAGATTCCACCATGGGAAATTAAAACCCTTTGGTGGAAACCTTTTAATAATGATTATCTTTGATTTTATTTTGGTTTGGTACAAAAAGATGCAGGTTGGAGGGACAAACGTGATGCCCTAGGGGCACATCTCTATGTGTGTTCCCTTAAATTTGAGAGGACAGCAATTAATTAGGTTCCCAAAACTTCTCACCTTGGATTTAAATGTTGGATTTACACTATTTGGCATGCTTCCCACCTCATAAAATTGGTTAGGAGTTTCTATGATAAGTTTTAAGGGTAGTTGCTTTGAAAAGAGGGGCTCTTGGCCTAGAACAGTACAGCGTTCCTTTGGGGATCCAAAACTTGTCACCCAGGAATAAAACCTTGGATTTCCTCTTTTTACATTTTTTTATACCACCTCCAGGTGGTATCTTCCTTTTGTGACACTTTTAAAGCATACTTGCTTTGAAAAGTAGGCCTAATTGGGCTACTAGGAATTGGGGCACCTAATGAAGCAACTAGCAAGAACCCATGTGTAAGAACACTAAGACCTATGGAATTAGTTCATTTTTTACCAATATAGACCAAATCCATGCCTATAATCCTTTTTCACTCACATTTCCACATTTTGGAGTATTAAACCCTCATATGCCCTTTCGGTGTCCCTAGGAACAACTAGTGATTAGTTGAATTCCTTGTACCTTGGTTTCTAGTGATTAGAACCGGGAAGTTATATGGTTTATGTAACCTTATAGGGACCCTAGAAATTAGTGATTTATTGTCTTCCAAGGCATTTGATTGGATCCTTACAGTGATTGTAGGATTGAGGGGTTTGAAGGTCACATTCCTTCATTCTGGCAAAGGTCCACCAGGCAACCTTGCATCAGCGGTCTTGGAAATGTGTTTTGTACATTGAATTTTGTTTTTTTCTGCATTGGATTTGATCAAGATGTTTTAAATTATAATTTAGGGTTTGATTAAGGCGATGGACATAAAATTTTGGTATATAATGGATGAATTTGAAGGTTAAAAGTGTTGATCATGTGTTGGATTAGTATGGTGAAAAGATCAAGTTGTGATCAAGCTTGGGATGAGTTAAGTGTGTTGAGAAGACATTGTTTGCTTCAGTGGATCTGATCAAGAAGAGGTAGTGTTTTTCTATAGATCATTCTTTTTGTTGTTCCCTAATAGTTGCAGCAGGTTAAATCCCTTAATAGGGTAGATCCTAACAGACCTTTATTGTAAATCATCTAACAAGGTGATACTTTTCAAGTGTTTAAAGTCCTCTTAATAGGGTAAATATCCTAATATGCCTAAGGAAAATCTCTTAATTGGGTAGAAACCTAATAGTGTTGTTTTAACTCCTAACAAGGTTACGCTTCTCATAGGGCATACTTCAGAAGAGTACATCATTTCATGGGTACTAATCCCCGCCATGGTTTTCTACCTATTTGGGTTTCCACAAGATAAATATGTAGGTAAACTTTATGAATAGACTTACATATTTATGATTTTCATTTTTTGTGATTAAAGTTAATCTTGTGAATGTTGATTTAAGTTTAAGATGTGAAAAAATAGATTATTTGATAGATTACTGATTCTCCCTCCCCCTCAGTAATTTGACCTCAGGAATAACACATCCAATGCACATTCAATTAGATTAATAAAGAGAAATACTCATCAACTATAAATACCAAAATACTGTTGACATATTTTGCCATTAGTATGCAAAGGAAAACAATTTTGATACCTCGGTAACACCAACACCGAAAGATAGGTTTAGTAAAACCTGATAGATAACTTCACAAGGGAACCTGAAAAAAAAAATTATAGTGTAACCTGACAGTGCAAGTTACAATGTAAATTGATGACACAGTTTACAAGTGCAACCCAAAAATGTTGAAGTGGAACCTGGTAGTGTAAATCGATAGAGTAACCCGACAGAGGAACCTGACAAGCAGATAACAGAGGAACCCGACAAATAGTTCACAGAGGAACCTGACAGGAAGACTACAAAGTAACCTAAGCACCAGTCTACTGAGAGATAGTTATAATCTTAAGAAATGTGGATCTGACTTACACGTCAAATAAAATACTTGTGTTTTATATTTAGCTTTTTTATTTTCTTTAAATCCATTTCTTGAGGGACAAAAAATGTAATTGTAATTTTTTTAATCAGTCTAACTGGTTAGAAACATGCAAACTAGGAGATCAAGGTCAAGTTATAAACTTTTGATCATAGAGTTATCATTATTTTGCATGAAACTCATTTAGGTAAAACTCTTTGTATAAATAGATGTGTAATCAATCAAAATAGAGTGATGTGATGATGATTATAGCTGTAGACACTTCTATGGATTAGAGATAGAGTTTTATGCAGAAGGATAGCAAAAGATGAAATAGGTTATCAAGAACCAGACTCAAGGCTACCGAGGTGAATAGAGGTATTAATCAGTCACTATTGGTGATACATTATATCTATGTAATCTTTAGTGGATCTATAATAAAAAATTCTAGATTTCATACACTCAGGTCAATAAGTATTTTTTACTACATTCTAACAAATGTAGAAAATAGAAGAAATCCTTTGAGAAGGTGGATTTAACAATCCTTTGTAAATCTCTTAACTAAGTGCACACTAAACAGTGTTTCTAAAGCTCTTAACAGAGTAGACCTTAACCAGTCTAAACATGTTGCTCCTAATAGGGTAAGATCATCAGAAGTGATCAACTTGTAAGCCTTAATTGGCCCCTTCCATTCTGCAGATAGTGAAGTTTTGTGGGTTTCATCCCCACCACAATTTTTACCTTCTAACAGGGTTTTCTGCATTACCAAATCTTGCGTCATGTGTCATTACATTTCATGAATGTTTCTATGAATGTTTATATGTAAATTGAGTTTATGAATTGATATAATATGCATAAGATAAGAATAGCACATATGGTCAATAATGCAAGGAATTGATTACTAAAGGATAAAGGTTAATTGAGTAAAACTTTTAAAGGGTACTGATTCACCCCTCCCCTCTCAGTACACACCATTCCATTATTTCCAACAAATACCACAAAAAATTTCATCAACTAAATAAGATATGTTGACATCAATGACAATCATTAATGTCAACAAGAATCACATTTGCAAAAAAATCCCCCTTTGTCATTGATGGCAACATCCATCATCAACAAAAATAATAATTTAAGATGTCAGCATAGAAACCTTTGTTCTTATCTCCCTTTGATAACAATGACATGGGGAAAAATCCTAATAAACTCACTCTACCCCCCTAAGAGGAAGTCACTAAGAATTGATCTAGAAAAAAGAATAAGCATATAATTCTCTAGACCAATGCATACCCCGATGCATCTAGTGTAGACCAGAAAGGTACAGGATCTCCAAATTCTTCTTTCTATACTTAAATGTGTCCTTGCGTAATGATTTGGTTAAAATATCTATAATCTACTCTTGTAAGTACATATTCAAGCTTCACCTCACTGTCCAATACCTTCTCCATCAAGAAATGATATCTAATTGTTATATGCTTGATTCTAGAATGTTGTAGTAGATTCTTCAATAGTATTTGCCTTATATTTAGAAAGTAAACACAATAACAATTATTCCTGAGCAACCCTACTTCTTGTGATTACTCCTCTATTCTTTGTTAGAATAACTAAGAGGGGGAGGGGTGAATCAGTTAGAATCAGTTTTCTCCCAAATTATCCTACAATTCCAAATTCCTCCAGATTTATATAAAAACAAATTCAAACATATAATTCAACTCGGTGAAATGAATTTTATAATCTCAAACTTTAGTCAATAGTGTTTTATTGAGTATCAGTAAATTAATATTGTGATTACCGATCTTGGTCAATAAAGTAAAGTGTAAAATAAAATAACAATCCACAACATTCATGCACATTGACACATAGATTTTTAACATGGAAACCCTACTAAGGGAAAAACCACCTGGGACTAGTTACCCAAATATTTTCACTCTTCTGAAGAGAGCTCGGTGAAGAGCCAACCTTGTTAAAGGTTACAATGCACACTATTAAATGTGACCTGTTTAGAGGATTTAAAACTAATATTTCTCTCTTTTCCATGCATTCACTATGGGGTCAACAAGAAAAAACTCAACATTCATTATAATTTCATAATAAAACCTTCATTGTCCTACTTGGTTAAGAGATTTATATGTAACAATGGTTAAAATGATACAGTAATGATCTTATTCAAATACAACTTTGTTTTGCATATTTCAGATATATGCTAAGTACATAATACCTCTGATCAATTTGTTCACTTTTTTTCATCTCATACTTCATACCTGTTCTACTCGGTAATGCTCTTTCCTTTGTTTGCCTGGTGATGTCTGCAGAAAAATGCTTGGTTCTATATTTAACCAGTTTGATCAGTCATGCATAAACTTCACATGTGTGCATCAGGTGTGAATTATAATTCATAATGAATCTTTTGTCTCTTATATAGACATCATATCTCATTTAATTTCCACCCTTCAGATTTTTCCTCTTAATCTCCATCATTGATTTTTCCACGCAAACCATCCTCGGCAGTTGTGTTAAAAACATGTTTCAATTTTTGACATCCGATATTCATTGAATTTTCATAACCATTAGATCAAAATAAAAAAACTCAATCTTTTACCTCAAAATCATCAATTTCTAGCTCAGCATTCTAGTCAGCCTCGGTTTGATTAAATTTCTCGGTCAATAGTTGTGTCAGCGATCCCTAGCTTGGTTATCACTATGCTCGGTATACACTGTGTTTCACTCGGTGTTCATTGTCTCTCGGTGTATACAGAACTCTTCATTTACCGACCACATAAACTTTGTTTGTTCTAGTTCTTCAATTTATAACAAATTTTTTCCACCATAATAATACTCAAATAATTGACATCAATGACAATACATTAACTGATAATGTTTATCATCACATCTGCAACTCGATTGATTATCAACGAATGACTTCAAAGATTCAATCAGTTGTAGTTTATCAATCTCTCCTTTGGCTTTGATGGAAAGACAATATGAAATATGTAATATAAAAATATGTCATACAACAAATACCAAAATTATGTTCTACAATTGCAACAATTATGTAGCTCTCCCTAGCTTGAATATATAAAACATATGTCAGTATAAAAACTCACCATGCAGAATCTCCCTGCAGTTTTGACTTTTCTTTTCATGAATCTCTCTATAGACTAGATATGTCTCTCCCTTTAGTGGATAGATATTTTATTGATCAACTCTCTCCCTTTGACAATAATGCCAAAAATAAATATACAACTCTTCAATAGCCAAAGTAAAATATCTATGGTGTTCGGTGCAGTAGGTACCTTTCAATGTACTGATATGTCTGTGTCAGTCCAGTTTAGCTTTGCATCAACATGATTGATATTCTGATTTCATGTAGGTTGATGCAACCTCTTAGTCAGCTTAGTTACCAATAAACAAGGGATGAACCCCTATTCTACCTCTCAAGTACTCAAATGTATCCATTGGTAAGGGTTTGGTGAATATGTCTGCAAGTTGTTATTTTGATTGTACATATTCTAGTATTACTTGTTTATCTTCTACTTTTTCCCTTAAGTAGTGATATTTAATAGATATGTGCTTTGTTTTTGCATGCATCACGGGATTGTTTGAAATATTAATAGCACTTGTATTATCACAGTAAATTGTCACTGGGTCAGTGATCTCTTCATTCATTCCTTTCAACAATTGTTTGATCCATTCTATGTTTGAACAATTTGCAGCAACAACAACATATTCTACTTCTATAGTTGACTGATATATGCATCCTTGCTTCTTGCATATCCAATTAACTAATCTTTCTCCACTAAAGAAAGCTCCACCAATAATGCTCTTTCTATCATCTATGTTCCCAACCCAATTAGCATCGGTATAAACTTTCAGTTTGACTTTCCTTCTCTTTTGTACCGTATTCCATAATCCTTAATATTCTCCAGATATCTAAAAATTCTTTTTATAGAAGTCATATGTGATTCTCTAGGATTAGCAAAAAATATTATAACTATTCCAATTGTGTGTTCTATGTCAGGTCTTGTGTGTACAACATACATCAATTTACCAATCATAGATCTGTACAAAGTTTGATTTACCTCAAGTGTCTTGTCTTCTTTTGTCAATTTGCATCATGTCACCATAGGTGTTCCGACTGGTTTTTATTCTTCCATTTTGAATGTCTTTAGTACTTCCTTGATGTATTTTGATTGAGTAATATAGATACCTATAGTCTGTTGTAAAATTTGCAATCCAAGAAAAAATTTGATCTCTCCAAACATTGACATTTCAAATTCTTTCCTCACTTCGTCAGCAAATGAAGTGCATAGGATATCATTACCTCCAAATATAATATCATCAACAAATATTTTAGAAATGAGGGTATTATCATCATTTCCTCCTTTCAAATATAGATTGTTTTTGTCACTTGTTCTAATAAATCCAATACTTATAAGATAAGAATGTAATCTTTCATACCATGCTCTCAGTGCTTGTTTCAATCCATATAAAGTGTTGTGTAACTTACATACCATGTTTGTCTGATCAGGATCAACAAATCCTTCAAGTTATTCAATGTATACCTCTTCTTCCATTATTCCATTCAAAAAATGCACACTTAACATCCATCTTATATACTTTGAATCCTTTATATGCAATGTATGTAAGTAGTATTCCTACTCCTTCAATTCTAGCAACGGGTGCAAAAGTTTCTCCATAGTCAATTCCTTCTTCTTGTGCATACCCTTTGCAAAATAATCTTGCTTTATTTATGATTACATCTCCATTCTCATTCAATTTGTTTCTGAATATCCATTTGGTGCCAACAAATTTTTAATCATTCGGTCTTGGTACTAATGTCCATGTCTTTTTATTTTGTATCTTCTCAATTTCCTCATTCATAGCATTAATCCATTCTTCATTTTCTAATGCATCTCTAACATTCTTAGGCTCAAATTCACAAATTAAACAAGTGTTGTCTTTCAACTTACTTATTTTAATCATGCCTACTCATTTATCTCCAATAATCTAATTTTGTGGATGATGTCTCCTCACATATTTAGCAAGTTTAGGTTTAGTTCTTTCCTCTTCATTGTCTTCTCCTATAGGTTCATTGTGTTCTGGTTCATGATCTTTAGTTTCGGAATTTTCCTGATGCTCGGTTTGTACTACCTATTGTCAGGTGACATTACCCTATTGTATGGTAACATTAGGCATCTACGTTAGCATAGTATCAGGTTCTTCCATGTAGAAAAATCTACTATAATCTTCTGGTTCTTTCATGTTGTCCTCATCATTTTTCTCATCAAATTCATAAACTTTCACATTGGCACTCTCAATGATTTTTTTAGATGTCTTGTTCAAACATTTGTAAGCTTTACTCTTAGTATAATATCTAGGAAATATTCCTTCATCACTTTTTGAATTAAATTTACCATTTCAATCATCATTCAGAATATAACATAGACTACCAAATATTCTAAAATACCTCACATTAGGTGTATAACCATCCCATATCTCATATGGTGTTTTGTTTGAATATTTCTTTAGTTGTACTTAGTTCAGTGTGTATACAACAGTGCTAACTACTTCTCTCTAGTATGTTTGTGAAACACTCTTTTCAATCATCAGTGTTCTGGAATAATCAATAATTGAACTATTTCTTCTTTCAACAATTCCATTTTGTTGTTGTGTCCTCAGTGCAGAAATCTGTCTTTTGATTCCATACTCATTACAAAAGTTAGTAAAATCATCATAAATAAATTCACCTCCTCTATCAAATCTAAAACACTTCAAATCTCTACCAGATTCTTTTTCCACTTTAGCTTTATACCACTTAAAGATCTTAAATGCTTTAGATTTTTCTTTTAAGAACATGATAGTCATCATTCTAGAGTAGTGATGTAACAACAAACCTTGCTCTCCTACCCTAACCTCCACTAGGGTCTTTAATAGGCCTCTTCTCTAGCCTAATTATGGTTCTTCACTAAACCTAACCTTCAAGGATCCTTTCCACAAGATCCCACTCCAATTCAGCTTGAGTACACCAATAAGGAATTCAAACTACTCAACACCTAGCCATAGTGCTCTTCTTGTCCATCTTCACAAATTCTTCCAAATTGATCAAGAACTCTTCCATATGGAGAGGTAGGATTGTAGATGGTTAATTGGATCCAATCCAATGTCTACAAACACCCTTTACCATGGAACCCTAAAAGAGTGCCAAGAACCAAGTCAAATTCACCCAAAATAGGGCTACAAGCATTAGGCCTAATTAGGCAGTTTTTCCCAAATATCTTGCAAAACTCCTTAACAAGTTGGAAAACTAGCATTGGATTCTGATACCCTTTATCAAGACCCTAAATATTTTCTAGGTCTTACTTCCCAAAGGTGTCTTTATAGTGTCTCATATAATCACGCCTAAAAATTAGGGTTTTCAAGCATTAAGATTGTCTGTAGAAAGACTTTGTTTATTGGTTCTCTAAACCCTTCACCCAATATTCTCTTCCAAGTTGGGGATTATAAACACACCACACTAACTAACCACAATCACTAATTGAAGTAATCAATGCTTTCAGTCCCTCAAATTAGCTCTACAACTTCCTGTGATCGCTAGCCATGCAACTTTGGCTCACCTAGGGAATCACATCAAAAATAGCTTCCTTAATTACTAGGGCCCCTCCTTCAATATACAATATGTACATGGAATCATCTCCCTAATCCCAAATTCCAGTGCAAAATCCATGGTGGGAAGAGGACTTATGACCCCATTTCTAGAAGTTGCTTGGTTCAGACCAGCGACTGGCTTAAAACAAAAAGAATTTACAAAAATAACTAGATTAACACCAAATACAAATATACCACCACAAATAATCTCAAAACACACTACCCTAACATATTCAAGTGTTACAGTACAAGATCTAGTCCATGAAAATACAAAATACTCAGAAAGACAAGAACTACAACTGTTTCCTTGATAATACAGTCCGTACAATAACTTTTCAAAATCAACCAAATTGTTCCAAAGGTTGAGGGAGGTCTTATATAGGTTTCCATGGTCCTATTTTGATAGTTTCAAATAGTTATAACCCTCCAATTCCCTTAAAGACATTATTGCAAGAAATGTTGTCAATGTTGTCAATGACAACACTAACAACTTTTGCAACTTTTGTGCTTCTTGCATAAAAAATGAACAAACACCTCAAGAACTTAGCCAATTTCATAGTTAGGCTAATTAAACATAAAATAGGCCTTGTAAACCCTTACTTGTCCAATTGACCCCTGGATGGATCATTTTCACTATTGCCCCAGTATTGGCAATATGGAACAAAAGAGCAACTTTGGACATTACTGAAAATAAAATCACTAAAAACCTAAATAGACCTCCTCATCTAGCTCCAAAAATCCTAGGACCCACCTAGTCCTATTATTTCACTAGTGGTGTGGCTAGGACCACTACAATAAAAAAACAACATAGAAGCCCTAGGTTACCTTGTAGCCCTACCTAGGTGCTCCTACACCATACTCCCCCAGAAAGAAAAGTTATGTCACTCCTATAGACAACATGTCTTTAGAGATGCCCACCTTTTTGAAGTCTTATTTTGCAATTCATGAGGATTCTAATTCAGGCCTATTCTTCCATTTGATGAGGTGTTCCATGTACACCTTGTGCCTTGTAGTCTTCTTGACTCTTGAATCTAGAACTCTGTTAGCTTCTAACTGTAGCTTGGGAGGTAATACAGTAGCCTCAACATCACCACTAACCCCTAGAATACTTTGACCACTCTCTTCTATCTGCCCTTTGAATGGGATCAAGTCTTGCACATTGAACACAGAGATATGCTCAAATCTGAAGGTAGGTCTATTTTGTATGCATTAGTCCCATATTTGGATATGATCTTGCAAGGTCCCACCCTCTTCATCTAAAGTTTAGTAGGGACACCCTTCTATAACCTATATTTGTTCAAATGAACCATCACATAGTCACCTACCTCAAACTGAATGTCTCTCCTCTTTTCATCAACTTTGGCCTTCAACTTTTGTGTACTGTCTTGTATGGTCTTGTTGACTTGTTCTTGGATCTCCTTCATGGTTTGAGTCAAGTCCTTAGCATGACCACTCTTGTACTCCATGCCACCAACATCTCTAAGCTCACACACACCTCTTGGTTGCATCCCATAAACTATCTCAAATGGGCTTCTCCCTGTGGTTCATTTCTTGCTATTGTTGTATGCATACTCTACTTGGAGAATAACCACATTCCATGTCTGACCATACTCCTTAGTTAGGCACCTCAATAGGTTACCCAAAACTATGTTGACCACCTCAGTTTGGCCATCTGTCTGAGGATGGTAGGTTGAACCAAAAGACAGATTAGTCCACAATGTTCTCCAAAAATGGCTCATAAATTTCACATCCCTATCTGATACAATACTTAGGGGAGACCCATGGATTCTCACAATCTCCTTAAATAATAAGTAATCTATGTGGCTAGCATCATGAGTAGTCTTGCAGGGAATGAAATGTCCCATTTTGCTAAATCTCTCAACCACAACATAAATGTTGTCATATCCTTGCTTTGTTTTGGGTAGACCTACTATGAATTCCATGCTCACACACTCCCATGGCCTATTAGGGACTGGTAAATTTTGGTACAAACCTACATTTCTTATCCCTCCTTTGGCTTTCATTCATATGACACACTGCTCAACATACCTAGTAACATATCTTACCTACTTTGGCCAATGGTAGAACCTTTGCACAAGCTCCAAGGTTTTGTTCATACCAAAGTGACCACTCAAACACCCATTGTGTTTCTCCAATATAATATTCTCTCTCATGGAACCTCTTGGCACACACAACTAATTGCCCTTAAATAACAATCCATTTTGCAAAGTAAAATCAAAAAACTTGTTATCGAAATTATTCTGAAAATCAACACACCATGTATGCTTCACCAAAGTCTTCATCTACCTTGTAGAGATCTCTAAAACTATCAATTCTAATGCTATTCAATTGAACCTCTTGGATTTTCAACAATATCCTTCCTAGTGCATCTATAACCTTGTTCAATTGCCTTTTCTTATGCTTAATTCTAAATGTGAATGCTTGTAAATATTCCATCCATTTCAGATGTCTATTGCTTAGTTTCTCCTAAGTATTGATATAACTAAGGGCTTGGTTGTTTGGGTAATAGATAATACCTCCACTTTCCAATTGACTGAACTAAGGCATACAGTTCTAAGTCATAAGAATAGTATTTCTTCTTAGCTTCATTTAATTTATCACTAAAGAAGGCTATTGGCCTACCTTCTTGACTCAATACACCCCCTACTGCCATCCCACTTGCATCACACTAAATAGTAAATAGTTTCTCAAAACTTGGCAATCGTAGGATAGGTTGAGTGGATACTTGTTTCTTCAACATCTCAAAGGATTTCCCTGCTTCTACTATCCACCTAAACTTAGCTTTGACCCACCCTTAATGGTTTCTAATAAAGGTGCACAAATACCACTAAAGTTCCTGATAAATTTCCTATAAAATTGGGATAACCCATGGAAACTTCTTACCTTAGTTGTTGTGGTAGGTGTTGTTCAATTGAGGATAGCTGCAACTTTGTCTTGATCCATATTTAAATACCCTTTGGACACTACAAAGCCCAAGTATACTAGTTCTTTCTTGAAGAACTCACATTTTTCAAGATTGATAGCCAACTTCTCTTCATGTAATCACTACAACACAACCTCTGCATGCTTGATATGTTCCTCCTTTGTCTTGCTAAATATCAGTATATCATCAAGATATACAACAACAAACTTCCCGGAAAATTCCTTGATCACTTGATTCATGAGCCTCGTGAATGTGCTTAGAGCATTTGTGAGGCCAAATGGCATCACAAGCCATTCATATAACCCATCTGTGGTCTTGAATGCCATTTTCCATTCATTCCCTTCTTTCACCCTGATTTGGTGATAACCACTTTTCAAATCGAACTTGGTAAAGTGCATTTCCCCTCCAAGGCAATCCATGAGATCCTCAATCCTAGGTATGGGGAACCTATACCTTATTGTAATTTTGTTTATAGCCCTAGAATATGTGCAAATTCTCCATTTTCCTCCCTTCTTGGATGCCAACATAACTGGGACTACACATGGACTTATACTCTTCTTGATCAAGCCTTGATCCAAGAGTTCTTTTACTTGCCTTGCCACTTCCAAATTATGATCAGGGGTTAGCTTATAAGCTGCCTTATTAGGCAAAGATGCACTAGGGACAAAGTCTATCTAATGACTTATTACTCTTCTAGGAGGTAAGGTTTCAGGAGTTTCATCACTCACTATGTCTTTATACTTCTCAAGAAATTCTTGTATCTCTAATGGAAATAGATCCTTGACTGGCTTCTCTTCCTCCTTAGGTCTTACCTCAATAGCATACCCTTCATTATTATCATCCTTGAGATCCCTCACAAACTCCTTTCCACTACACAACATGATGTTAGGAGTCTTGGATTGTGGCTCCTCCTCCATGACAAGCATCCATTGGTAGGATGTCACATAGAGTTTGTCCTTATACCTTGCTATAGAGAATTCAACCCATGTCTGCTGATTCACCAATACACTTTGGCCTTTGTTGAGCCATGTCACCTTATAGGGATTTACATGGGGTACTTTGTTCAACTTGAGTTTTTTTAATGTTTCCTATGAGATGATATTATCAGTGGAACCAGTGTCCACTATCACCTTACAAAAATTTCCAAGGATCTTGCATCTTATCCTAAATAAATCCCTCCTATGCTTGGGTTCATCCTTAATTGGTTGTCTTATCAATAGCCTCCTAAACATTAAATTTTCACCCATCTCTGAATCTAGATGGTCAATCTCAGGTGCTTTGACACTTGAAGTGTCCTCATGAGCATAGGCCACTCTCTTATCATGATTTGAAGTAGTAGGCTTGTCAAGGCATATATATGCTAGATGGCCTAATTGACCACAGTTGTAACACTTCATACTTGCAAAGTATGAGTTACTTCTACTTCCTCTTCTTCTGCTAGGACCTCCTTCATTGTCCCTACCTCTTTTATAGCCCCCTCTTGGAGTGCTTTCAGTATTATGCTTTGTCAGTTTGTTCTCACCTTGTGTCATTTGCTCATTGCCTCTACCTTGATATCCTCCTCTTTGACCACTTTGGTCTCTTCCTCTGCCTCTTTTCTTGAAGTTAGAATCACCATTCTTCCTATTCTTTTCTTCCACCCTTAGGGATAATTGATGACACCTCTAAACTATGGTTGGTGTCCACAAATTGATTTCTTCTTAGATGTTCCATTTCAATCCACCCAAGTACCTAGCAACCTTGATTGATTCCTCTTCTTGTTTCTTAGACCTAAGACACAATCTTTGGAATTCCTCTATATATGAGTCCACATCCAAGTATTTTTCCTTCAAATTTTGTCTTTTCCTATGGAGTTGAATCTCATAGTCCTCTGGCAGTTAATTCTCCTTTAGCTTGGTCACCATTGCATTCTAATTGGCTATGAGTTGCTTACCCAATCTAACCCTCTCATCTTGAAGTTATTTCCACCATGTTAGGGATGACCCTTTGAGTCTTAATTTGGCCACCTTTATCTTTTGTGTCTCTGTCACCCCTTCACACTCGAAATGGTTCTTTGTTCCTTCAACCCAATCCATCACTGCCTCAATGTCCATTTTCTCACTAAATAGGGGTATACATTCTAATGCCTTCCTCCCAGGGATTTTATGGATTTTAGAAAGGGTTCTTCATTCAATACATGGTATGTTTTAGGGATAAGGTATTCCTTAGCAATCTTTTTACCCCTATCATTGCTTTCAACTTCTTTGTTTCTAGCTGCTACATTAGAAAATTCTTCTATCCTTATCTTCATTCCTTCTAAGGCTTCTTCAAGGAGTTTGTTCTTCTCCTTTTTCTCATCCACCTCTTTATCTAACTCTACATTAGTCACCATGCTTGACTCTCCTACTGATTCACCAGTAGCTGCAGACATACACTGACTTCCCAAGTCTTTAACTTGCTCTCATACCAATTTGATGTAACAACAAGCCTTTCTCTCCTACCCTAACCTCCACTAGGGTCTTCAATAGGCCTCTTCTCCAGCCTAATAAGGGTTCTTCACAAACCCTAACCTTCAAGGATCTTTTCCACAAGATCCCACTCCAATTCAGCTTGAGTACACCATTAAGGAATTCAAACTACTCAACACCTAGCCATAGTGCTCTTCTTGTCCATCTTCACAAATTGATCCAAAACGATCAAGAACTCTTCCATATGGAGAGGTAGGATTCTAGATTGTTAATTGGATCCAATCTAATTTCTACAAACATCCTTTACCATGGAACCCTAAATGAGTGCCAAGAACCATGTCAAATTCACCCAAAATATGGCTACATGCATTAGGCCTAATTAGGCAATTTTTCCCAAATATCTTGCAAATATCCTTAAAAATTTGGAAAAATAGCATTGGATTCTGATACCCTTTATCAATACCCTAAATATTTTCTAGGTCTTACTTCTCAAAGGTGACCGTACAATGGAACCTATAATCATGCCTAAAAATTAGGGTTTTCAAGCATTAAGACTGTCTGCATAAAGGCTTTGTTTCTTGTTTCTCTAAACCATTCACCCAATCTTCTCCTCCAAGTTTTGGCTCCTCTACACACCAAAATACCTCTCCACAATCACTTATTGAAGCAATCAATGCTTTCAATCCCTCCAATTAGATCTGCAACTTCCTATGATCCCTAGTCATGCAACTCTGGCTCGCCTAGGGAATCAGATAAAAAATAGCTTCCTTTCTTTCTAGGGCCCCTCCTTCACTATAAAATATTTACATGGAGTCATCTCCCTAATCCCAAAGGCCCGTGCAAACTCCATGGTGGGAAGAGGACTTATGAGCCTATTTCCATAAGTTGCTTGGTTCAGACCAGTGACTGGCTTAAAAAAAAGAATTTACAAAACTAACTAAATTAACACCAAATACAAATATACCACCACACACAATCTCAAAACACACTACCCTAACATATTCAAGTGTTACAATACAAGATCTAATCCATGAAAATACAAAATACTCAGAAAGATAATAACTGCAACTGTTTCCTTAATAATACAGTCCGTACAATAACTTTTCAAAATCAACCAACCTATTCAAAAGGTCAAGGGATGTCTTATATAGGTTTCCATGGTCCTATTCCAATAGTTTTAGACAGTTAGAACACTCCAATTCCCTATAATACATTATTCCAAGAAATGTTGTCAATGACAACATTGACAACTTTTGCAACTTTTGTGCTTCTTGCATAAAACATGAACAAACACCTCAAGAACTTAGCCAATTGCATATTTAGGCTATTTAAACATCAAATAGGTCTTGTAAACCCTTACTTGACCAATTTGACCCTTGGATGGATCATTTTCACTATTTCCCCAACATTGGCAATATGGAACAAAAGAGCAACTTTGGACATTACTGAAAATAAAATCACTAAAAATCTAAATAGACCTCCTCATCTAACTCCAAACAAACTAGGACCCACCTATTCCTATTATTTCACTATTGGTGTGGCTAGGACCACTACAAGCCAAAAAACAATTAGAAGCCCTAGGTTACATTGTAGCCCTGCCTAGGTGCTCCTACACCAAGTAGTTGTCAACAAATAAAATAAAGTATATATCCCCATAATAGCTATGTGTTCTCATTGGTCCACATAGGTCTATATGAACTAACTCCAAAATGTCATTAGATGAAAATTTCTCTCTCTTGAAACTATATTTTGACATCTTTCTGTTGGAAATACAATAATGGGAAAGCAAGATACTGAGAGGGGGGGTGAATCAAATCTTCAAATTTAAACACTTAAAACAAAATGATCCACATTCATACATATATGAATCTAATGTAATCTCAGATAGCATCCACACAATGAAATAAATAACACATAACATAATAACTTGGTAAACCAGAAACCCAAATAGGTAAAATTGGGGTGCAGATGACACCCACAAGATTCTCCACTACTGCAGTAATAAAGTGTTCCTGTTAGGGCTACAAATGTTGATTACAAAATGAAATCTACCCTGTTAAAGGTCTGCCTGGTTAAGAGCTAAAGATCATTACAATCTACCCTGTGAAATGAATTCAACTTACAATAAAGTAAGCACTCTGTTAGGAGATTTAGAAAGGTCTGCTAGAACCACTTTGTTAAGAGATTTTCACCTGATACAATGATTAGAATGTCTCGAGTATTGATCCTTTGTTATGCACTCTGATGTTGATGACGGATCTCCTCTTTCCAGTACCTTCTATGATCTCATAATCTGATATAACTTTACTCTATTGTTCACTGTGTTGTCTCTCTGCTTGATCTCTGCTTCTTAACAAAATAACCCTTTGTGCATTTCACTTGAAAATGTAGTCACCACACTTTGTCTTCTCTCCTTACACACTTACAAAATAGGGTTTAGAAGCAATCTAATATATCTGTTCAAGTCTGATAGCGAGATCTAGACCAATGATCAAGATCCAATACCCATACCTTGATGGTATTACAATTAATGTTCATGCATAGGATAAAACAATTAAATGCATAACTAACTCCGTAGAAGAATATTAAATACATACATAAGTCGGCCCAAAAAAACTTATATAAGTCAGCCAGATCACTTATCCTTGAAGTTTGAATCATTCCATACATGTATACAAAAAACTGTTCTGCTCGGAACTTAACTTCTCTGTCGCTCAACACTTAACATCTTTGTATTCTACTCTACTTGGCAATGTAACTCGGCTCGGCAATGTAACTAGGAAAACTGAAAATTGCTTGGCAATGTTGCTTAGCCTTACATAGTTTTAGCTCGGCCATAGTGATAGCCAACTAAATCTACCTAAGTGAATGACTAGGTGTTGGTCACTAATCATCAATAGAACTTATAGCTTAGCAATCTCCTCCTTTGATATTAGCGGCAAAAACACTTATAATTACTTTCGTTCATTTCATCAAAATATTTCCTAAGTACACAAAGTACTCCCCTTAGGAATATACTCAGAAATAATCCATAAAAAGTTTACATGCCTCCAAAATTTATATACAAGTGTACCTATTCAATACTAATGTATCATACTATGTCCTTTCCAACTTCCTTACTGATTTCCCCCTTGTTTTTGTCACTGATTGTAGGTGGGGTTAAGTTGTACTTATCCAAAAATTGTTTATGAAGCTACAGGGTGGATTAAAAAGTAGTATCCTAGCTTTCCTTAGCAATCTTCATAACTTCCTATTTTATTTCTAGCTCGGCAG
The DNA here is from genome assembly GCA_018584345.1 of Thuja plicata. Lineage (NCBI taxonomy): Eukaryota > Viridiplantae > Streptophyta > Pinopsida > Cupressales > Cupressaceae > Thuja > Thuja plicata. The sequence continues at coordinate 890,767 of MU224523.1, read as the reverse complement.
CTAGACTCACTAAACTTTCTACTGTCGATAGATTTGCATTACTCTACGATAAATCCTTTGCAATTATAAGTTCCTTCTGTATTACCTCCAAGTGAGGTAACAGGCTTTTCTGAATAGTTATCAATTTGGCCCTTATTCAACCATCTTCAGCCATAAGCTCGGCTATTCTCCATTGTGCATTTATCAACTTAGTAAGATGTAAAGAACTAGAGGTAGTATCTTTACCCAAAGTAGT
>MU224523.1:861978-885703 GCA_018584345.1 Thuja plicata | reverse complement strand
TTCACAAGTAGTAGTTGATTTTCCATGTCTACTTGATTGACTGTCATTATTTATACATCATGTGTTCTTTCATCAAGTCTGGTAGTCATCATTCTTTTGTCTTCTTCTGCCATATCCTTGTCATCTTTGGCTTTCTTTTTCTGTTCAACAACTTCACACATTCTTATTGATTGGGCTTCTTGTTCCTTTTTCAGTTTTTTGACTTCTTCACATAGTGCACTATTATTTTCTAGTAGATCTACTATTGGTGCATCGCTCTCAGTAGAATCTCCATTTTGAAATAGATTTGTAGTGTCCTCTTCCTGATAATGAGTGGCATTCATTAGTTTGGCCAAATCTTTCCTTACAATCAAGGACTTCTTTAATTCTTGTCTTGCAGTCTCAAGCTGTTGTAGTGCTAGTTGAATATCAATCTTTTGATTCTCAATGACTTTACCCATCTCAAGATATGTATTGTCAAGCTCATTATAACCTTTTTAGAGAACTGAGCTCTGATACCAATTTTTGGAAATACAATAATGGGAAAGAAAGATACTGAGACGGGGGTGAATCAGATCTTCAAATTTAAACACTTAAAACAAACTGATCCACATTCATACATATATGAATCTAATGTAATCTCAGATAGCATCCACACAATGAAATAAATAAAACATAACACAATAACTTGGTAACCTAGAAACCTAAATAGGTAAAACTGGGGTGGGGATAACACCCACAAAATTATCCACTACTGCAGTAATAAAGTGTGCCTGTTAAGGCTACAAATGTTGATTACAAAATGTAATCTACCATGTTAAAGGTTTGCCCAGTTAAGAGGTAAAGATCATTACAATCTACCCTGTTAAAGGATCTCAACTTACAATAAAGTAAGCACTCTGTTAGGAGATAAAGAAAGGTCTGCACTCTGCTAGAACCACTCTGTTAAGAGATTTTCACCTGATACAATGATTAGAATGTCTCAAGTATTGATCCTTCATTATGCACTCTAATGTTGATGATGGATCTCCTCTTTCCAGTACCTTCTATGATCTCATAATCTGATATAACTTTACTCTACTGTTCATTGTGTTGTCTCTCTGCTTGATCTCTGCTTCTTAACAAAATAACCCTCTATGCATTTCACTTAAAAATGTAGTCACCACACTTCGTCTTCTCTCCTTACACACTTACAAAATAGGGTTTAGAAGCAATCTAATATATCCATTCAAGTTTGTTAGTGAGATCTAGATCAATGATCAAGATCCAATACCCATACCTTGATGGTATTACAATTAATGTTCATGCATAGGATAAAACAATTAAATGCATAACTAACTTTGTAGAAGAATATTAAATGCATACATAAGTTGGCCCAAAAAAACTTATATAAGTCAGCCAGATCACTTATCCTCAAAGTTTGAATCATTCCAGACATGTATACAAAAAATTGTTCTGCTCGGCACTTGACTTCTTTGTCGCTCATCACTTAACATCTCTGTATTCTACTCAGCTCAAAAATGTAACTAGGAAAACTAAAAAAATTTCAGCAATGCTTCTCAGCCTTACATAGTTTTATCTTGGCCACAGTGATAGCAAACTAAAACTACCTAAGTGAATGACTAAGTGTTGGTCACTAATCATCAACAGAACTTAGAGATTAACACTTTCCTATTTGACAATTTTTGCACATTACATGGTCTAGTTTAGATAAGCTCGGTAAGCCTCTAACTTTTCTTTTCTTACTAATCTTAACTATTTTTTCAAAATTTACATGAAAAAGCCTTTTATGCCATAACCATATATCTTCATTCTTTTCCAATAAGCAAGTAGTTTCAGCAGTTTCAAGGTAAAATAGGTTTTTTTTAGATTGTTCACCAGTGCCAATCAACTTTCCGTTTCCATCATAGATTCTAGCTTTTCTATTCTCAAATGTGACTTGGTGACCTATGTTATTCAACTATGAAACACTCAACAAATTATAGTTAAGTCCTTTTACCCAATATGCATTCTCACACTTTATTTGATTGTTCAACATAATAGTATCTTTTCCTTTCACTTGACAAGGTGTATCATTTCCCATTCTTACAAATCCACCATCATAATGTTCAAGAAAGACAATTTTTCCTTTATCTCCAGTCATGTGATGTGTATAGTGACTATCAATAACCCAAATGTTGTGCTTAATAACTTTAGAAATAAGTGTTTTTTCTGTATACCTTTCATCTTCATCTAAATCATCTTTTAAAGCTACAAATATTGTCTCAGTATCTTCATCACTATCAAATCCAATGTCATTATCTTTATCTTTGGCAATGTAACAAGCCTTCTTACCTTTATCTTTGTAATCTCAGTTATCTCTTATGTCATACTGTCGGTTGCTTATGTAGTCTCGGTCATCCTTTCTGTCATTAGATCTATCATTTCTATCATTCTTTCTTTCTGTTAGGGCATCTTGCAGCAAAATGGCTAATCTCTTTACATTTAAAACACATCAAAGGTAGTTTACCTTTATATCTTCCTTTACCTTTGTGCAATATTCTAACCATTAAAGCTTCAAGTTCATCAAGTTCCGTGTCATCACTATCACTGTCACTATTATTTCTAATTATGTGTTTGCTACTACATTTGCCAATTTTACAAGTAGACATAAATGCAAATTCCATAGATGGTACAATACTATTGTCAAAATAATTCAGCTCAAAATAAATCAATCTTCCAACAAGACTATCACCAGTAATATTATTTCCAGGTGTTGCTCTCATTTCATGTATTGTAGAGACTCTTATAGAATAAATAGGCAATAGAGTTCTATGAATCTTACTCACAATAGTGTCTTCATCAATAGTTCCACCTACTCCTCAAATATCATTAACATCTTACTTAAGTCAGTAATTGTACTGTGTTATGTTCTTTCCTTCCTTCATTCTCATGTCATCAAATTTTCCTCAGAGACTTTCATCTTTAGCTCTCAGTACATTTACATCTCCTTCATAAATTACTGTAAGTTTCTCCCACATCTGCTTGGAAGTTGGGCATGTCTTGATATCCTCAAATTCAGAATCAGTAAGTGAAGAATCAATCTCCACCATGATAAGGTTATGTTCATATTTCTCTTTCATCTGATTAACAATCAAAGGTCCAAAAGGTAGAATGAATTCACTATCTAGATAATCTGCAATGTTGTCTCCAATTCCTGATAGGTATAGTCTCATTCTTATTTTCCATGTTGAGAAGTTATCTTTGTTCATCTTTGGTGCATCTCTCTTATATATCTTGTGATCTTTAGCTTAAGTCCTTCAAAACTTTCTTCTAAGCATTGTATGCTCTGATACCAATTGTTAGAATAACTAAGAGGGGGGGTGAACTAGTTGGAATTAGTTTTCTCCAAAATTATCCTACAAAATTCCTCCAGATGTATATAAAAACAAATTCACACATACAGTTCAACTTGGTGAAATGAATTTTGTAATCTCAAACTTTAGTTAATAGTGTTTTACCGAGTATCAGTAAATTAATACTGTGATTGCCGATCTGGATCAATAAAGTAAAGTGTAAAGTAAAATAAAAATCCACAACATTCATGCACATTGACACGTATATTTTTAACTTGGAAACCCTGCTAAGGGAAAAACGGCCTGGGACCAGTAACCCAAAATATTTTCACTCTTCTAAAGTGAGCTCAATGAAGAGCTAACCCTGTTTAAGGTTACAATGTACATTGTTAGATGTGACATGGTTAGAGGATTTAAAACTAATAGTTCTTTCTTGACCATGCATTCACTATGGGGTCAACAAGAAAACATTCAACATTCATTGGAATGTCATAATAAAGACTTCCACTGTCCTACTCAGTTAAGAGAATTATCTGTAACAATGGTTAAACTGATACAGTAATGATCTAATTTAAATAAAACTTTGTTTTTCTAGATCTATGCTAAGTACATAATACCTCTGATAAAAATTTTCACTTCATTTCATCTCATACTTCATACTTGTTCTTCTCGGTAATGCTCTTTCCTCTATTTTCTCAGTGATGTCTACAAAAAAACACTCGGTTCTGTCTTAACCAGTTTGATCAGTCATGCCTAAACTTCGCATGTGTGCATCAGGTGTGAATTGTAATTTATAATGAATCTCTTGTCTCTTATATAGACATCATATCTCATTTAATTTCCATCCTTCATATTTTTCCGCTTAATCTTCATCGTTGATTTTTCTGTTCAAACCATCCCCGGTAGTTATGTTAAAAACATGTTTCAATCTTTGTCATCCGATCTTCATTGAATTTTCATAACCATGAGATCAAAATAACAATCTTTATCTTTTACATCAAAATCATCAATTACCAGTTCAACATTCTAGTCGACCTCAGTTTGATTAAATTTCTCAGTCAATAGTTGTGTCGGTGATCCCTATCTCGGTTATCACTGTGCTCGGTATACACTGTATTTTACTCGGTGTTCATTATCTCTCATTGTATACAGATCTCTTCATTTACCGATGACATAAACTTTGTTTGCTCCAGATCTTCAATTCATAACAAAAAATTTCCACCATAATAATACTCAAATAAGTTGACATCAATGACAATACATTAACTGATAATGTTTATCATCACATTTGCAACTCGGTTGATTATCAACGAATGAATTCAAACATACAATCAGTTGTAGTTCGTCAATTCTTATCTCCTATAATGTAATTTTTTGAGTGGTTTTTTCTGCACATACCTTGGTGTCTTAGTTGTAGATGTTGGAGTCTCCTTTTTATCTTCTTCTTCTTTCTTATTTTCTTTTTATTTGTCATCAGGTTCGTTAGATTCATATATAGTGTGTTGAACAAAATTTCTCAAAATATATTCATCAACTTTTGTTTAGTCTCTTTTTGTAATATAGGTACACTTTTCTCTTTGTAAAATATCCCATTAATATACCTTCATCAGCTCTCCTATAAAACTTCCCAATATTGTCTTCATCTCTTTGAATATAGCATTTACTCTTGAAAATTTTGAAATACTTCATTATTGGTGCTCTTCTATTCCATAGTTAATATACTATTTTTAAATACCTATTTTTGTAAAGTACTCTGTTAAGAGTGTATACAGTAGTATGTATAGCTTCTCTCCAATAGATCTCCATTAACCATTATTCCTTTATCATAGTTCCAGCCACCTCTTGAATTGTCAGATTCATCCTTTTTACCACATCATTCTATTGTGGTGTCCTTGGGGTAGATAATTGTCTTTCAATTCCATGTTTCTCACAAAATTTGTTAAATTCATCAAACATAAACTCTCCTCCTCTATTAGACCTTAAGCACTTAATTTTCTATCATTTTCATTTTCAAATCTTGCCTTAAATATATTGAATTTTTCTAATGTCTCTTATTTTTCTCTTAAGAATGAAACTCAAGTAAATGTGGAATAGTCATCAACCAAAAGCATGAAATATTTCTCACCTTGTAAACTCCTTGTTCTGGTTAGACTACATAGATCTGTATGCACAAGATCCAACAAGCTGGTAGAAGATTGTTCCTTTCCTTTGAATGATTTTTTTTTTGCTTCCCTTCTTCACATCCTTTGAAAATAATATTGTTTTATTTGTTCCATCTTGGTAAGTCTCTCACAACACAAGTTGAACTTATTCTTACCAAATTATCAAATATTATGTGACACATCATCTAGTGCCAGAGCCAACTGTCATCGATCGGAGTTACTAAGAATTTCTTTGTAGATCCTTCCAACTGATATGTATTTACCATTTTCCTCCTTCTAGAACCAATAATAGTTGTGGACTTCTTTTGGATCCCACAACCAATATCCTAAAAACACAACATTGTAGCTATTTTTGCACGTTCGTCTAGTACTCAAAAGTTTATGATATAAACCCTTCACATAATAAACATTGTCAATGTTATGCTTCCCATTAAAAGTAATAGAAACAATTCCAATGATTTGTGCCTTTTTATTATCTCCAAAACTAACGGTTCCACCATCATATTTTTCAAGTTTCACAAACTTACTTTTGTCACCAGTCATGTGATGTGAACAACCACTATAATTCAACCATTCATCTTTATTTCTTCTAACATATAAGATAGTAATTTCATCGGATCTCAGACTAATGTTATAGATATCAAGTCTAGGTTCATCTTCCTCTACCAAGAAAAATAATTCCTCATCTTCTTATTCATCATCTGATATACTAGCATTCTCATTGACATGAGAATTTTTCTTGTTAATTCTCTTAAACTTTAGTTTTGTTCCCTTTACCAAATATCTAGTAGCAATATGACCAATATTTCCACATCTAAAGCATTTAAGAGGTAACATAGCTTTGTATTTTCCAGTACCTTTCTTGATTTTTCAAGTAAAGTTTTCTTCCAACTCATCTAAACTTTCATCATTCAGATCAGCTTCTGTCTTCATAGCTTTAAAGGTTGTATCAGATTTCTCCTTATCTTTTCTGAGCTTCCTCGTCTCAAATGTGGTCAAACTACCAAAGAGTTTCTCTTGGATAAAATTATTTGGGTCATACACTTATTCGATAGAATATATCTTATATTGTTGTAACTCTCTGGTAAATTCATTAGAATATTCCCCATAATGTCTTCATTTATCAAGGTACCTCCTTGATTTCTGACCTCATTTACTGCATTGTCAATCTTCTGAAAATAACTTGCTATATCTTCATTTTCATCCATCTTAAATTTTTCATATCTACGCTTAGCAACCAACTTCTTTGATAAATTAACTCTATCATTTCCTTCATAGATCTCTTTCATATTTTCCCAAACTTCATAAGCATTTTTCAATGAAATAACTTTTGCAAGATCAGTTTTTTAATAAAGCACTAAAAATAACATACCTTGCTTTTTCATTTTCTTCAAAATCAAAAACCTCATCAGGAGTAGAAGGTCCACTCAAAATTTTCAGTGCAACATACTTAGTATCCACAACTTTCCCAGTGTTGAAACTTATGGAAATTATGTAACTCCTCATCTTTTATTTCTAGGTATTGTATTCAGATACATCAAACATAGGGATGTTCAATTTGTGTGTCATCTGAACTACCTCAAGTAGTTAAGCTCTATACCAAGGAACCAAATTTTTGATACTAATTGTAGAACATGAAAAATAACTAAGAGAGGGGATGTGAATCAGTTGTTCAAAACTTTTCCCTTAATCTAAGTTCAACCAGTAACACTGATAAAGCAATCAGATAATTAAAATAGATGTTAACATGAAAAACATATAATAACACCATGCACAATAAATACCATATTTTTACATGGAAACCCAAGGTGGGAGAAACCACAAAGAAATATTCTCAAATATAAAACACCAGTTAAGGTGACATTGGTTAAGGTATTTGTAAAAAGGGATCACTGCCAAGATGCTTACTACAAGAGGGGATCACTGCTCGGGCTATCACAACGAAAAAAGAAATGGCTAATTGCCAGTACAAGAGGCTCACTACCTACAGAAACAAACTAACTTCCAAAAGAGTACTGATAACAATAAATCCACCACTGAAGTAACAAACAGTAGTTTGTAACCTTTAGTGACACATGCTCGCACATAGAATAATATCTTCTTATTTATATTCCTTCTTCGCACGCTTGCATACACACCTCCATCGAAAAAGATCATCTTCTACATATATTGATTCATGCCATCATAGAACATCAAGTTTGTCCTAACATAATTTGAAATAGGTTACATAAAGTCATTCTTGTGGTGGTAAGGAATGAAATTTGGACCACTTACACAAAACCTCCTCGCTCAAATCAGCATGCTACACATTCTCCATCACATTCAGATTCGATGAACAGGAAATTACATGTTACAATACAAATGGTCACTCTGAAACATATCAACCAATATCTAGATTAGTATGTTCCCAAGGATTAAATACCAACACGTAACAATATGAATGGGACTAGGAAAAATGCAACAAAAGATAGATCATCACAATATGTTATCTAGTGCACATTCAACTGGATCAATAAATAGAAATCATCATCAACCAAAAATACCAGAATACCACAAAATGATCTTCATCATCTAGGTAAGATATTTTGACATCGATGACAACAACAACCACATTCACAATTGAATACATATTTTTCCATTAGTATGAAAGGAAAAAAAATTTGAACTGTTGGTAACACCAACACCAAAAGACAGGTTTAGTGCAACCCGACAGACAAGTTCAAGGGAACCTAATGACACAGTGCCACCCAAAAATGTTACAAGAGGAACTTGATAGAGAAAATCTGATAGAGGAACCTGACAACAAGATTACAGTGCAACCTGATAGAAGAGATACCAGGGGAACCTGACAGACTACAGAGCAACCTGAGCACCAGTCTACCGAGAGACAGTTAGAATTCTGAGATGTGTGGATCTGACTTCCATGTCAGATAAAACACTTGTATTTTATATTTAGCTTTTTAATTAGCTTTAAATCCATTTCTTGAGGGACAAGCAATGTAATTGTAATTGTTTTAATCAGTCTAACTGATTGAAAACATGCAAACTAGGAGATCAAGGTCAAGTTGTAAACCTTCAATCATAGAGTTATCATTATAATACCTGAAACTCATTTAGGTCAAACTTATTGTATATATAGATATATAATCAATCAGAACACATGTGTGTGATGATGATTGTAGCCGAGTAGCACATCTATGGATTAGACTGAGATTTTTATGTATAAGAACAGCAAAAGATGAAACAGATTATCAAGAACTAGATTCAAGGCTACCGAGCATAACAGAGGTATTGATCAATCACAATAGGTTATAAATATACATGTAATCTTTATTGGATCTGTAATCAGAAATTGTAGATTACATATACTTAGGTCAGTGAATATTTTTGACTACATTCTATCAAGTGTAGAAAATAGAAGAAATCCTTGAGAAAGGTGGATTTAACAATCCTTGTAAATCTCTTAATCGAGTGCACACTAAGCAGTGTTGCTAAAGCTCTTAATGGAGTAGACTTTAACTAGTCTCTACATGATACTCCTAATAGGGTAGATCATAATAAGTGATCAAAATTGTAAGCCTTAACCGGCCCCTTCCATTCTGTAGATATTGAAGCTTTGTGGGTTTCATCCCCATCATAGTTTTTACCTTCTAACATGGGTTTTCTACATTACCAAATCTTGTATTATGTGTCATTACATTTCATGAATGTTTACAAGCTAATTGAGTTAATGAATTGATATTGGATACACAAAGATAGAATAGCACAAATAGTTGGTAATACAATGTATTTATTACTAAAGGATTAAGGTTCAGTGATAAAATTTTTGAGGGTACTGATTCACCCCTCCCCTCTCAGTACACACCATTCCATTATTTCCAACAATTGGTATCAGAGATAGATCTCTTATTTGGAAAAGTTTAAAAGACTTGAGTGAAAAGATCATACAATGGAAAAGTACAAGCTAGAAAAGGGTATTGTGAATCAGAAGTTAGAGATACAAATCTTCTATGAGAAATATAAAGAAGATAGAGTCAAGATGAGAAAGCTACTAGATGAAATAAATATTATTCCATCTCACTGTAATGAAACATACTATCATGAGGAAGAGATACCTGATTTATTTGAGTCTTTGGGATCTACAACTAGCAACACATCAGATGCATCTGAAGGGAGCATTACAAGTCTAAATGAAACCAATCAACATCTAGATGGACAAGTGAAATAACTACAAATTGGTCAATGGACATATATGGTAAGAATGATTGAGGTTATGAATAATGCTAGACAAGATGAACAAGAAATAACACTAGCTATTGATGAAAGGAGGAAGATCACTGAAAAACTACAAGAGAAAGAGTCAAAAATACAAAGAATTAATGAACATCATCATGAGATCACCAATCAGATTATTCTTATGAGTTAAGAGGCAAACTGAATGAACATAGAACTGAATGGAAAGCTAGAAGCTATTGGTGAGCTAAGAAAAGAAAATGAAAGACTAAAACATGAATTGAGAATTCAGCAACAACACAATGACATGATCAAGAGAGATGAACAAAGCACCAAAAGGATGGATGATTTTCTAGATGGACAAAGAAGAGTCAACAACAATATCAGACTAGGGTATACCGAGAATAAAGAAGCCCCATACCAAGAAAATAATCATGCAATCATTGTGGAAAACCTAGCCACACATCAAATGTCTCCAGGAGAAAAATAAAAGGTATTCCTAAATCTACAACCTTCATTCATAAGAAATTGTTATAAATGTAACAAGAAAAGACATAAAGTATATGAATGTAAATCTGAGGTGAAACAACCAAAGAAGGAAACCTACATGGACAAATATTTTCTTACTTGAAAAATGCATGGGAACACATCTCTTTAATGCAGGAAGAAGAGAAAGCAAGCACGGAAGCCAAAAGATCAATAAAATGCTTATCAACCAAAAAGAGTCGGTAACTCATATGTTTGGGATTACAATACATGGAAAAACTACATAGCATGTGGTAGATATGGACACATAGCAGAAAACTGCATGAGAAAATGGATGAGAAAGTCTAGGAGCTGGACTAACCCCGAAATGGCATGCTTACACTGTCATAAAGTTGGTCATCTAAGAAAGGACTACAGAGACCAAGTTCTAGAGACAAGTACCTTTTCCAATGGAAACACCATTGAAGACATTAGGAAGGTGAGAAAAAAATTTGGAGGAAAGCTACAAACACTGATGATGTTGGACCAAGCAATACAATTGGTGACACCTTATCCAATGGATCTAGTGACATCAGCACCACCACCTAAGATGAACAAGTAAGTATGGAACTACACTATACTAAGTTATAATTTGCATCAGTTCCATTATACATAGTTAAAATTCTAAATTAGCATGATTAAAGATGCACTATGGTATTACTTGTTATGAATCTATGAATTCAATCTCGTCGGTTAATGCATACCAAAATGCTTCAGTGTACTTACAAAGCTAAGTTGTCAATGCATACCAAGAATCGTCGGTGTACATATGAAAACCAAATTAATCAATGTAACCTGAGACTCATCGGTAATCTTGTAAAATGCATTCAAGAATTCGCCACTTCCTAAGCATCGTCGGTAAACCTGTGAAAGGTCAAGTAAGTTATCACTTACCTCGAGCCAAAAGTTTGTGTGTAACCTAAGCAACTCTATCTTCGACACCAGACAAGTGGGTAGAGAATTAATTTATCCACTTAGGGCATCATCTATAAATAGGGCGACAGATGAGATCATTATTCACAAAGCAATTAAGAAATGGAGCAGAGTAGAATAGAGAGAAAATAGAGCGACCAAATTGTAGAGCACTCCAAGAAGATTCATGGCATTCAGATTTTGAACAATAAAAGCTATAGAAGGTTAAAGTAACAAGAATCACCGAGCTCACTATTTTATTTTACGAGAAAAGCCCTAAATTTGCGAAATCATGGCAACCACTTTCCGTGCAACCAAGATCAAGAGTACTAAAGGAGAAGAAGTTTAATCTGATCAAGAACTCCACTTGTGAAGAACCTAAGTATAAAATCTATCCAGAGGGTTCTTTGCAACCCAACAATGTTGATGCATTCTTCAGAATTCCACCTAGGGTTTTACTGATTGAGGATGTACGAGCCTACATACATTGAAAGATCGCCGAGATAGGAGATCATGAGATTGATCAAGCTTACAAGAAGCTTTGTACAGGTGAAACCATCAAGGAGGAACACAAACACATCATGGTCAAAGGGCTGACATGTGCCCTAATGTTCTTGAGGGATTTTAAAACTGAGTGGATTCGGGTAGTGCTAAGCAAAGTGCACAACCGAAAGATGTGGCTAGATGAGCCAAAACTGATCACCAGAGATGTGATACATGTTGTTACCATTTAAAATCTAACTGACAAGGCCAAGGCTTTCAAACACCCTTCACATCCCAAGATAGAGAAGATGACAGGTGCAGTATGGGATAACAGAGGATTGAAGGTTAACACCATCACCGATCCAAAACTTAAGGTCGGTGCATGTGTACTAGGTTACAAGATATACCAATCTAGTAGGTTAAACAACATAGCATGTGGAGAATTTGACACTATTTATAAGATTGTAAAGAAGAGTCTACAATTAGGTCTATCTGATCTTCTACTGAAGTAGTTAGATGAACAAATGGGGACAATCAGGTCTACAAAGTCTAATTCATGTAAGTTTGGATCACTTTTAATGTGTACATTTTTCTATTTCCAGAATTTCTTTCCATCTATAGGAAATGTCAACTAGGATACTACCCGACTAGTGACCATACAAATTAGTGAATTCATCAAGTCACTAGGTGACAACTTTGTATCAGTTATGGATGAATACTTCACTGGATTTAATGAAAGAATGTAGAAAAGAATGAGGATACCAGAACAACTAGTAGAAAAGTATAATAGTAACATTTTCTTTATGGTGGACACTAACAACACCTTTATCAAACTAGTTCTACCGAGGATAGCATGGTTAGCACCACCTGACTATGAAGTCAACATAGATCAAGCCACCAATACTATTGAAGCATTGATAAATGAACTAGTGGACAAGTCACAACCTAGGTTTGCAACCAATGAGGAAGCAAAGGAAAGAATAAAAATAGGCTTAGTTGTGAAGAAATTGATAGAAAGAAAGATAAAATGGTAAGGACACTGAAGAAAATGTTATCGGTAAATGATGAAGAGTCTGAACAAAAGGATGACACCGAGGGACTATCACCCATCGGTGAAGAAGAAGAATTGAGTGACTCTAAATATATAGAGTCTGATGCACCACCACCACCACTAGAAAATAAACCAAGGACCACTGCTGCATCAAGGACTAGAAGTCATACAAATAAAGACACAAGTGGATCACTGGTAAATAAAGGACAAGTGAGGACTTACAAGAGAAAGCCTCAAACTAGGAAATATGCACCATCAAAAAGAAGAAAGTTCATTAGAACTAAGGAAGACATAAGGGACACCCAAAAACATGAACAACCAGTTAAGAATAAGTTCCCTACCACAATTGATGAGGTATGTGCATCAATAATCAAGGAAGGTTCAATAATAGACCCTGAGATTAGGAAATGGCTAACACTGGATCCCAAGGATCAGAATAAGTTAGAAGAGGAAATCATCACAACAATGTGTGTATTCAAATAATTACCAATATAGTTTGAAGGTAAAATGCCTGAAGAACTTCTAGACAGAATTTCAGCAAGGTGGACATTTGCATTACATTCAAAAAAAAAAAAAGGGAAAGAGCCTTAGATTCTATTATGCCACCCAAATCTAAGATGGAGGAGATTCAAAAAATGATGAAGTTGCATTCCAAAAGGTTCTCACCAAAATTAAGAGTCTACAAATTGCTACAGGGACATCTAATTGAGCTTGACAGAAAAAGTGAGGATGAATGGATAAAAATACTCGAGGTACCCAAAAAGGACACAAGCCCCGAGCGTGTATTGGAACTCACCGAAAAGACACACAATGAAGATGGTTAGGATAAACTGAGCCCATAACATATTCGTATAACTAATGGTAAGGATGTTAATGAAGAAACATTGAACACAAAAGCTAACAAGGATATGGATACTGCAGATGAAACATTCACCGATAATACTATCATTCACATTACTGGAGAAGATCCTACAGATGAGGTAAATAAAGATGAAGATGTCATTGTTCCCTAGACCAAACCAAGGAACAAGACACAACAACAGACATTGCTCAAGTAGATACACTGCGACAGATACCACTATTGATACAAGCTATCAATATTATCTTAGAAAAGGAGAAATAACCAGACAAGGATGCAAGTGTACCTGAGGAAAAGGGTGAACAAGAACCAAAAGACACATCTAATGAGCAGAATAAAGATGGAGAGAAAAAGGAAACATGAGGAGAAAAAAAATACAAAGGTGAAGAAGAGAAACAAAGTGATACCACTCCTAAGGATATGGAAGGAGATGCTGTAGATAAATCTAAGGTTGATGTGGAGACATCCACTCCCAACCGAAAGGCAGACACCGAGTAGCAAGATACATGTACACATACACCAAAGCCTTCACTAAGCATATCAGACCAAGAAAAGGAACTTGCTATGGTACTCCATACAAGTCCCTCCACAACACTTTCCAAGAAGAAGAACAAGAACAAGTACAAGAACAAGAATCCACTTACACTGGAAGATATTATTGAGATACCAGCCTCTGATCCAAGGACATTGGATCTAGAGGCACTAACAAACTATGTAGAACTATGTAGAATAAAAGTTATCCAAGATAAGCTTAAGAAGGAAACAAAGGACACTCAGGTACTTGAGACAACAAGGGATATTCTTCAATAGATAGTACCTGATATAGAAATTGAATAAAATGCTTCAATCATTGATCAACTAGTCATTCTTACCAACGCAATCTAATCATAGAATGTGGATGCAGAAAAGGCAATTGAAGAACGGGAAGAGAAAAAGTATCAATATAAATTGACCAAGAAAATCAGCCAAGAAGTGGTAGAGAACAAGTTAAAGTTTTCTGAACAAGTAAGTGAGTTAGAACCTATCATTTTAGAAGAAATCATCTTAGTTCAAAAGTTAAGCACATTAGAGAAATTCACTAAGGATAATAGTGAAAAGATATCACAAATAGATGCAGATCTTACTTCTAGTGCTCAAAGTCTCTCAACAACAAACAATGCAATACATTTTCATTATGAAAAGGTAATGGAAGCGAAGAAGTTGGGACTTCAAATTCAAGAGGCAGAATCAAAGCTTAGAGATGAGGTAACCAAGCTACAGGCTCTACTGCTACCCAATCTTACACTACTATAGAAACATATGACAATATCAAGACAATTAATTGCCACCCCAAAGTTGTCTTTCACTGACAGCATCTATTATATGCATGCAAGGATCACATTGGAGCACATGTCTCTAGAACTCCTTCAAGAGAAATGGGAGAATATGATGGAGGACATGAACAACTCTCATTCCCACATTTTTGACAAGTTGTAAGTGATTACACCTTTTCCCTTACTATCAAAAAAGGGGGAAAATGATATGATACAAGGGGCTACGAGGGGGAAAATTATATCAATATATGGGAAATGATATGATAAAGATGATAAGGTGAAAAGGAAGAATAGTATAAAGGTAGGTGTACATACATATATTTATACTATACCAGAATATACATAGGGGGATTCATAATGACAAAGTGAACATATGGTGTACAATACTAAACATTTTAGTACTTTGAACATATCTATTTTTTATAATAATGTCAAAGGGAGAGATTGAAGACATATTTTCCATTAGTATGAAAGGAAAAACACTTTTGAACTATCGGTAACACCAACACTAAAAGATAGGTTTAGTGCAACCCTACAAAAAAGTTCAAGGGAACTCGACGACACAGTGCAACCCGAAAATGTTACAAAAGGAACCCAACAGAATAACCCGGTAGAGAAAACCTGACAAAGGAACCCGACAAGAAGATTACAGTGCAACCCGACAGAATAGATACCAGAGGAACCCGATAGACTACAAAGCAACCCGAGCACCATTCTAACAAGAGACAGTTAGAATTCTGAGAAATTTGGATCTGACTTCCACGTCGGATAAAACACTTATGTTTTATATTTAGGTTTTTAATTAGCTTTAAATTCATTTATTGAGGGATAAGCAATGTAATTGTAATTATTTTAATCAGTCTAAGTAATTGAAAAAATGCAAATTACGATATCAAGGTCAAGTTGTAAACCTTTGATCATAGAGTTATCATTGTAATATGTGAAACTTGTTTAGGTCAAACTCAACGTATATATAGATATGTAATCAATCAGAAAACATGTGTGTGATGATCATTGTAGCCAAGGAGCACATCTATGGACTAGACTGAGATTTTTATGGAGAAGAACAACAAAAGATGAAACAGGTTATCAAGAACCAAATTCAAGGCCACCAAGTAGAACAGAGGTATTGATCAATCACAATAGGTGATAAATATACATGTAATATTTATTGGATATGTAATCAGAAATTGTAGATCGCATATACTCAGGTCAATGAATATTTTTGATTACATTCTAACAAGTGTAGCAAATAGAAAAAATTCTTGAGAAAGGTGGATTTAACATTCCTTTGTAAATCTCTTAACTGAGTGCACACTAAATAGTGTTTCTAAAGCTCTTAAAAGAGTAGACTTTAACCAGTCTCTACATGATACTCCTAATAGGGTAGATCATAAGAAGTAATCAAAATTGTAAGCCTTATTTGGCCCCTTCCATTCTGCAGATAGTGAAGCTTTGTGGGTTTCATCCCCACCGCATTTTTTACCTTCTAACAGGGTTTTTATGCGTTACCAAATCTTGTTTCATGTGTCATTACATTTCATGAATGTTTAGATGCTAATTGAGTTAATGAATTGATATTACATACACAAAGATAGAATAGCACAAATGGTTGGTAATACAAAGTATTGATTACAAAAAGGATTAAGGTTAAGTTATAAAATTTTTGAGGGTACTTATTCACCCCTCCCCTCTCAATACACACCATTCCATTATTTCCAACAACAACAATTTCTAGCATTAGATGTGTTAGTTCTTCTTGACTCCAATCCCAAATTAATTTGATGTTATTATCTTCCCTCCCCAACACATGATCCACCTCATCTGGTTTAGCCACTCCAATCTCTTTTGATCCTAGGATAGAGATTCTTGGTTCCACAATTTCCCCTTCCTCAATTTTACACTTCTTTGGAGGAGTCTACATTTTTTGATGTATTTCTATGTTATTTTTGTGAGGGTTAGTGCTAGAGGCTGTTAGCTTATTTTGTTTTTTTATTCTACATTTATTGAACAAATAGAAATGTATCCTTTCCCTGGGATAAATCAAACCTATTTTTTACCCAAATCAATTTCCTGGAAAGGAAAAGTGATTTATTTTAAGTTCCAAGATATCCTTCAGATTCTGATGATGAAGCACGAATAGGTTAATCCTAGTAAGGAAAAGTGGGATTGAAAAGTAAGAACGGAAGCTAAAGGAAGAAAAAATAAGCTTAAGTTCTGGAACCATATTTGGAACCTAAAGATTGGAATAGAAAAGTGAAACCTAAGGCAAGTGAATTTTATCCAAAGTAGAGAAGAAGAGAAAGTAAAGTTTTATGATAGTTTGGTGCAGGAGCACCTAGGTAAGGCTCTTTGGTAACCTAGGGTTTCTAGAGTTCTTTTGGCTTGTAGTGGTTCTAGCCAAACCAATAATTGAATAATAGGACTATAGGTGTCCTAAGGTGTGTGTTATGTCTTTAGGGGAGGTCTTTTCAAGTTTGTTTGGTCTTTTAGGAAACAAGTCCCAATTTGGACCCTAATTGCCAATGTTATGGCAATGGTGTAAATCAAGCACATAGGGGTAAAATTTAGAAAGAGAGTGTTATAGGACCTAAGAGAGGTAAAATTGTATACCTAATTCTATTATGATGTGTTCATGGTCTTAGAACAAAGTTTAGAGTGCATTTCCTAAAATTGTGGAAAGTTGTCAAAATTGTCACTGTTGTCATTGACAACATTGACAACAATTGTGCAAGAAGAGCATTTTCGATGAAATGGTTATTGTAACTATCTAAAACCATTGGATTAGGGATGGGGACAATTATAAGAGGCCTTCCTCAACCTGTAAGTAAGGTTGGTGAATATTTTAAATATACAAGATTTTCTGTGTGTGCATTTCCAGAGCAATTTTAGTGAGTTTTCTTGTTTACAGTAGTTAGATGGATTAGATCTCAGTCTGCATTCACTGATTAATGTAGAGTAGGTTAATTTTAGATTTTGTGTGGATTTATTTTTTGAATTTGTGGTGTTTATACTGGTATAGTTAAAATCTTTGTATTTTACCTTGTCGCTAGTCTGAACCAGGCAGGTTGGACAAATGGGGTCTTAACTCAACTTGCCACAGTAGATTCTATACAAGCTCTTGGCATGGGTGAGGAGACTCCATGTACATTATTTTTATAGAAGGAGGGGCCCAAGAAATTAGTTTTTCTATTTTTTCAATGATGCTCCAGGTGAGCCTGTTGTGCATGGCTAGGGACTGAGAAACATTGCAAGTGATGCAAGGAGGGTTGAATGCATTGGTGGCTTCAACCAGAGCTCATGGAGGGATAGAGTAATGTGTGAAAGACTCCCAATTCAAAGGAGAAGGTTGGAGGAGTTGTTTTGTGTATTGAAAGAACAC
This sequence comes from Thuja plicata, assembly GCA_018584345.1. NCBI lineage: Eukaryota > Viridiplantae > Streptophyta > Pinopsida > Cupressales > Cupressaceae > Thuja > Thuja plicata. The sequence goes on along the minus strand of MU224523.1, from coordinate 867,469 downwards.
TTTTGTGTTCAGACTGTCAAAAATCCCAAAAACCCTATTTTTTAGGCATGATAGTAGGAAGGGTTGTACGGACAACTTGAGGATTGGAGATCTTGAAAATATCAAATTTCTTGATAAACGGTGTTTCAATCCTAAACCATTTTGGAGGCTTGTGTGGGAAAATTTCAAGTTATCTTCAAAAAGGCAAGAAAAAGGCCTAATTGGCTTGTAGCCCTATTTGGGGGTGAGCAAGGTGCATTTTGAAGTACTCGATTATTATGTGTTTTTGAATGGTGTATGTAGGGGTTCAAATGGAACCAATAGAGGTCTTTATGACCTATCCTTCCATGGAGTTAATTCCTAAGAGGAATTGAGACAATACTTGGAGATTGAGACTAGGAAAGACCTAGTTAGTTGTGTTGCAGAATGGAGTATTTTTTATCAGTACTATTGGTGTACACTAGGTGAAAGGTCAGGATCTTGTGTCAAGATACCTAAGGGGAGTAGGGTAGAGCATAGAACCCTAATAGGTCACTAAACTGGCCTAAGAAGACCCTAGAGGATAATAGGGTAGAGAGCAAGCCTAGGTGTGTTACATCAAAGTGGTATCAGAGCCCCAAAATATTTGGGATTGTATATGTCAGAGGTGGAATCTTGTGTCTCCACAGACATGGTAACAAATGCAAAGTTGTCTAGGGACATGGATGATAAAAAGGAGAGGAATAGACTCCTTGAAGAGGCCCTAGAAGAAATGAAGCTAAAACTACAAGAAGTAGTGGATGCAAGAGACCAAGGTAGAGAAGGTGAAACAAGTGATAGAGGGAAGAAGAAAGTTGAAGAGGATGATATTATCCCTAAACCAGACCCTATGATGGAGCAAGAACCCTTCTTGAAAGCCATCAAGGCATTGGGTGGTAAATCCTTAGAAGGCATCCCATTGTTTAGTGGGAAAATGGACATTGAAACAGTGTTGGAGTGGATTGAAGGGATGGAGAATCACTTCGAGTGTGAAGGCATAAAAGATGCAAAAAAGGTTAAGGTGGATAAGTCAAGACTTAGGGGATCAGCTCTAACATCATGGAAATATCTGTAGGATGAAAGAGTCGGACTTGGGAAGCAACCTATAGAAAATTGGCAAGCAATGGTAACTAAGATGAAAGAGAACTTTTTACTAGAAGACAATGAGATCCAACTCCATAGAAGGAGACAATGATTGAAGTAGAAACATATGGATGTAGCCTCCTATACAGAGGAATTTTAGAGACTCTGTCTTAGGTCAAAGAAACAAGAAGAAGATCCAATCAGAGTGGCTAGGTATCTAGGTGGGTTGAAGTGGAACATCCAAGAAGAGATTAGCTTGTGGACTCCCACTACTGTTCAAAGATATCAACAGCTAGCTCTCAAGGTTGAAGAGAAGAATAGGAAGAAGAGTGACTCTAATCTGAAGGGTAGAGGTAGAGGGAGAGAACAAATAGGATAGAAAGGAGGTTACCAAGGCAGGGGCAATGAACAAAGAAATCAAGGTAAAAATAGATTTACAGAGCACACCAATGAATCCACACTAAGAGCTGGTTATGGCAGAGGTAGAGGTAATCAGAGTGGATCCAATAGGGGAAGAGGAGGTAGAAGAAACTCCTATTTTGCAAATATGAAGTGCTACAATTGTGGACAAACTGGTCATCCAGCATATAGGTGTCCTGATAAGCCTACTGTATCTAATAGTGACAAGAGGGTAGCTTATGTTCAAGAAGACACTTCTAGTGTCAAGGGACCTAATTTTGATCATATAGACTCTAAGATGGGTTAGAATCTGATTTTTAGAAGGGTATTAATCAGGCAGCCAGTGAAGGATGAGCCTAAGAAAAGGAGGGCATTGTTTAGGAACAGATGTAAGATCCTTGGAAAAGTTTGCAAGGTGATAGTAAACTTTGGATCTACTAATAATATAATATCAGAGGAGGTAGTTACTAAGTTGAAATTAATCAAGATACCCCATGTGAACCCTTACAAGGTGACTTGGCTTAATAAGGGATAGAGTGTGTTAGTAAATGCACAAACATGGGTAGAGTTCTCTATAGTAGGCTACAAGGATAAATTACTTCGTGACATCCTACCAATGGATGCTTGCCACTTGTTGTTAGGAAGACCCTGGCAATATGATAGAGAGGTAGTGTATCATTGAAAGGAGAATTCCATATCATTTAAGAAGAATGGCAAGACATTTAAAATACAATCTATATTGGAGGATGAAGAACCACATTCTAAGACTCCTACTATGTTATTTTGCAGTGGAAAGGAGTTTGTAAGAGTCATCAAGGAAGAGGCAAGTGTAGGGTATGCCATTTTTTTAAAGCCCAAGGAGGAAGAGAAGATAGTTAAGGAGATAGTACCCAAGGAGATTCAGACTCTACTTGAAAAATACAATGATATAGTCAGTGATGGGACTCCTGCAACTTTGCCTCCTAAGAGGGTGATTAGTCATCAAATTGACTTCATACCGGGTGCTTCATTGCCTAATAAAGTAGCTTATAAGCTAACCCCTAATAAGAATTTAGAGGTAGCTAGACAAGTCCAAGAGCTATTGGACCAAGGCTTGATTAAAAAGAGTATCAGCCCATGTGGTGTTAGCATCAAAGAAAGGTGGAAAATGGAGACTATGTACTTATTCAAGGGAAATTAATAGAATCACCATAAAATATAAGTTTCCAATACCTAGGATAGAGGATCTTATGGATTGTCTTGGAGGGGCAATGTACTTTACCAAGTTGGATTTGAAAAGTGGTTACCATCAGATAAGGGTTAAGGAGGGAGATGAGTGGAACACAGCATTCAAAACAACTGATGGGTTGTATGAATGGCTTGTGATGCCATTTGGCCTCACCAATGCTCCTAGCACATTCATCAGGCTCATGAATGAAGTGCTTAAGGACTTCATAGGTAAGTTTGTGGTGGTCTATCTTGATCACATATTGATCTATAATAGAACAAAGGAAATCACATTAAGCATGTTGAATCAGTGTTGAATAAGTTGCATGAAGAGAAACTAGCCATTAATTTGGAGAAGTGTGAGTTTCTCAAGCAAGAGCTTGTCTACTTGGGATTTGTGGTATCCAAGGGATCCTTAAAGATGGACCAAGACAAGGTGTCAGCTATACTGAATTGGCCACCACCTACATCGGCAATTAAGGTAAGGATTTTCCATGGCCTAGCTCAATTTTATAGGAATTTCAGTGGTATATGTGCACCATTGTTGGAAACTATTAAGGGTGGAAGTAAAGCTAAGTTTTGATGGAACTTAGAAGATGGGAAGTCATTTGATATGTTGAAAAGGCAAGTAGCTACACAACATGTCCTAACATTGCCTAGTTTTGACAAGTTATTCACTATTGAATGTGATGCAAGTGGCATACCAGTAGGAGGTGTCTTAAGTCAAGAGGGTAGACTAGTAGCCTTCTTTAGTGAGAAGCTAAATGAAGCTAAGAATAAATACTCTTCTTATGACCTAGAATTATATGCTCTAGTATAGTCATTAAGAAAGTAGAGACACTATCTTTTACCTAAGGAATTTGTAGTGTTTACTGACAATCAGGCCCTTAGCTACATCAATACACAAGAGAAGTTGAGTAATAGGCATCTAAAATGGATGGAATATCTACAAGAATTTACATTTACCATCAAGCATAAGAAGGTTCAGTTGAAAAAAGTTGTTGATGCACTGAGTAGGAGACTTTTGATAGTCCAAGAAGTTCAGTTGAATAGTATAGGCATAGAGAGTTTTAAGGACCTCTATCAAGTAGATGAATATTTTAGTGAGGCATATCAAGTGTGCCATGATTTTCAGAACCACTTCCACAGAAAATTCTCTGAGTTCACATTATAGAATGGATTTTTATTTAGAGGAAATCTGTAATGTGTGCCAAGGGATTCTATGAGGATGAATCTCATACAAGAAAAGCATAATGTATCTATGAGTGGACACTTTGGTGTAAACAAGACCTTAGAGTTAGTACAAAGGTTTTATCATTGGCCTAAGTTGACAAAAGATGTCGCCAAATATGTGGAACAGTGTGTAGTATGCATGAAGGCAAAGGGAGGTAGAAGCAATGCAAGCTTGTATCAACCCTTACCTATCCCAAATAGACCTTGGGAGTGTGTGAGCATGGACTTCATAGTGGGTCTACCAAAGACTAAGCAAGGCTATGATAGTATATATGTAGTAGTTGACAGATTTAGAAAGATGGGGCATTTCATTCCATGCAAGACTACTAGTGATGCTAGTCACATAGCTTATCTATTCTTTAAAGAAGTTGTAAGGATTCATGGACTACCCTTAAGCATTGTATCTGATAGGGATGTTAAGTTCATGAGCCATTTTTGGAAAACATTATGGAGTAGAATGGGTACAAATTTATCTTTTGGATCAGCATACCATCCTCAGATTAATGGTCAAATGGAGGTGGTCAACAAGGTTTTGGGTAACCTATTGAGGTGCCTAACCAAATAATATGGTCGGACATGGGATGTAGTCATACCTCAGGCAGAGTATGCCTATAATGACAGTAGGAATGCGAGGACAGGGAGAAGCCCATTTGAAATAGTTTATGGAATGCATCCTAGGAGAGTTTGTGAGCTTAGGGATCTTGGAGGAAGGGAGTAAAATAGTGGGTATGCTAAGGACTTCACCCACACTATGAAGGAGATCCAAGAGAAGGTCAAGAAAACTATACAGGACAGTCAGCAAAAGTTGAAGGGAAAAGTGGATGAGAAGAGGAAAGATATCCAATTTCAAGTAGGAGACTATGTAATGGTTCATTTGAACAAGTCAAAAATGCAGGAAGGAGTCCCTACTAAGTTGCAGATAAAGAGAATAGGCCCATGCAAAGTCCTAGCTAAATATGGGGCTAATGCCTACAAGGTAGACTTACCTTCTGATTTGAATATCTCTTCTACTTTCAATGTGCAGGAGCTAGTTTAGTTTAAAGGTCCATTGACTAAGATCAGTCAACATAATCAAGGAGTTCAGAGTGATGTAGACCCTAATGTGGTGTCTACCAAACAAAAATTGACAGCTGAGGGAGTTTTGGATTCAAGAGTGCAAAAGACAACTAGACACAAGGTGTATATGGAGCACCTTATCAAGTGGAGAGATAGACATGAATCAGAGGCTTCATGGATTGAAAAATTTGACTTCAAGAAGATGGGCATTCCTGACTCTTTATTTTCTACAGGAGTGACTTGACTTTCCCTTTTGGGGGAGTATGGTGTAGGAGCACCTAGGTAAGGCTCTTTGGTAACCTAGGGTTTCTAGAATTATTTTGGCTTCTAGTGGTTCTAGCCAAACCACTAGTTGAATAATAGGACTAGAGATATCCTAAGGTGTGTGTTAGGTCTTTTCAAGTTTGTTTGGTCTTTTAGGAAACAAGTGCCAATTTGGACCCTAATTGCCAATGTTGTGGCAATGGTGTAAATCAAGCACATAGGGGTCAAATTTAGAAAGAGAGTGTTTTAGGAC